>CM039680.1:191189597-191789597 GCA_022537955.1 Schmidtea mediterranea
GAGAGAGATGGTCTTGGTATATTCCTCTATCTAGCTCTATTATTTCAATGGGTACATTTGCGTTGTTGAACTGCTGCATTGTTTTTTCGAAATGGTGGTATCCTGGCTGATTTATTCTGTCGTATCCGTATCTCGGGTCCATCCTTAATTATGATACTTTTGTTAATTTACAAGCTTCTCTCTTTGACAGTTATTATTCTTGGCTTTTTTAACTGTATTTATACACTATTAACATGAATACTACTACTAATATATTTAAAATATTCTATAACACTATATAACAATGTTTCCTTCCGCTTTATACCATCGTCTCCAGGGCCTATACGTAGTGTCCGTATATCCCCGTACCTCTCATTTGTCATTTTATACACAGATCGAATTCCGTTTTGCCCACTCTGTGATATCCCTATAATTGGTAAGTTTCCTTTCATCCAATTCCACTTGTGCTTTGGTTACGTTCTCTAAGGCTTCGTATTCCGTCCGATTCTTCTGTATACCTTATCTCGATCGTAATTGAATTTCTCCACGCTGGCCATAACCTTTTCCTTTTCGGCTTTCGTTTACACTTGTTAGTGGTTCTGTTGTTGGATTAATTATCAGTTTATAATGACGCTTGCTACTGCACTTGTTATCCAAATCATTTTGACTAATATGGTGGTTCCTTCGCTTTTTGTTGTCGTTTGTCTCTGTGTGTGGTGGTTGTTTCTATTATTTGCTGTACCTTTTTCCAAATGATTCTGGAGTGTAGTACTCTTGTATTGATTAGGTGACTAGTCGTCCGTGCTAATCTTTTCTTGGGTTATTCCTTGGTAAATTCCTTTTTCTGTTGCTTTCCTTTCTTGGTTGGTTTGTCGAGACTAGTTTTTTGTGGTTTTCTTGTACTGTCTTCCAGAAGATATTTCCTCCTTTTCGTATGTGTACCTCGTATTTTTCCGATTTTCTTATTTGTTGGGATGCCGATGATTTTCTGATCCTTTCCTCTTGGTACTCCTTGCATTGTATTCGGTTGTTGACTATTGCCATTTTTGTTAGCTTCGTATATACAGATTCCTCCGTGATGGTTCTTTGTCTATTTTCGACTATACTCTTCTTCCTTTGTTGGGCTTTGTTCTACTCTTTTACTAATATTTATTGCTCAGTGGCTCTTGCCCGTTGTGGTATGGGTTTTCCCTTTGGAATTAATCTTTCTGTTTATACTCTTTTCTTTCAGTGTTCTGATATTTGTACAGGGTTATTGTTCTTTATCTCCTGACATACGATGTATCTTGTGTCGCCTTTTATGGTTCTCCCCAATCCCATTTTTGTCCCTTCTTCTGTTCCTTTCTTCCCAACTTATTGGTGGACTATAATGTCGTTACACATATTTGTTAATCTTTTTAGTTCGCCACGTTTATCATGCGTAGATTGCCTATTCCTGGATTTACTGAAATTTTTTTAATACCTCTGTTCTTCCTTTTCGTATCTCTGCATATATTTTTTGTGATCCAGCAGATGATGATTTCTTGACTGTTAACTATGTCCGCCTTGGCTTCCTATTGATTGCTAATATATTAAGCTTATTATCTGGTTCTCTCTGCCATATGAATGGCATATTCCTTGCTTGTGATTCCTTGTCGTCTATTGTACGTAACATAAAGATTTCAACTCCCTTTGGGTATCCTTATTGAGCTTCCGTCAACTTGATTGATGCGATCATGTATCATTAGTTTCTGTAGTAGGGAATGGTCGGTTTTGAATTTTCCTTTGATCGTTGTAGCTTTTCATCATGTAGTGGTGGTTTCTTCGTTTTTGGTTTTTCCTCGCTGTTGCTATTGTTTTCTGTTCCTTTTCGTTTTCCTGTTCTTTGGCGGGTTTCTTGTTTGGTTAACTGGTGATTTTGTCTTGCGTGATTTATCAATATCTGTCTGTTATCCGGTCCTCTTTGTTCCTCATCATATTTCTTATTGTTTTGGGGGCTTTATTTAAATGTCGTCCTCGACATTTATTGCTGCTATCGATTATTTCTTCGTCAGACCCATTATTATCCCTGGCTTTTAGTCATCCATTTCTTTTATTTCTTGTTTGCTCCTTTGAAATCTTATCCTGTTTTCGTGCCACTTGTGTATTATAGTTAATAAAATTGGTTCTTCCTATCACCGATTCGCGTTGCTTCTATGGGTTATTGGTAAATTTAGTCTTTCCCATTTTAACATGCTTTTATTGTCCTTTTGGAATGGATAGTAGGCCATATATGTCTCTTTAAAGAATGTTCTATTTCGAAACTATATGGTTTAAAATCAAATACTCTCAATGGTGAATTCTCGTAAGGTCCACTTCATTTAAAACTGGCTGCTGCTTCGTCTTGTTTTGGCGTCGATGGCTTCCCAAAGTGTTTGGGATATTTTTTCCCATCATTTCCTTTTCTATATTGTCGGCATTGTTGATGATGAATTTTACCCGCACTTGCTTGTCTTGATTTTAGTGCGTATTGCAGTACGTTGTTTTTCTCCGTTATCTTTTTCTTTATGTTGATACGGTTCTCATGTAACTCTCCTCCAAAAATGGTTTGTTGAGGGCATCTGGCTGCTCTGCTAACATTAACGGGGTTTGTCCTTACCTCGTTTTTTTATGCCTGGTGTTTGTCCGCATTCTCCCATGAATCGAATGATAGTCTAATGTTCTTTTGGTATTCTTATCTGTTGCACCGCAAATGTAATTGGTACGTTTCCTTCTACGATCTGTCATGGTGAATATCATCGGTATCTTTTCCTTTTATGAGGTTCATTTCTGGTGAGCTTCTGGCCTCCTTTGGCAATAACTCTATTGCAATTCTCTCCGCTTTATTTATTATTCTCATCCACCTTTTCCTTTTCGGCCCAATTTCTGGCAATTATTCTCTCATTACTTTGACTATTTGTCCATCTTGTCTACAAATTATCTTGTTGGTCCAATGTTGTCTTTGGTTCGTCTTGTTGCGGTTCCCTTCGATTCGCTGGTTGTTCGTTATGGTTTCTGTTTTTCGACTTACATTAGCCGCCGTTTATACTTAGTTGCTAGTTTGTGATCTGGTCTTCATACCGTCGATTTTCTGGTTCTTTGGTTATTGGTTTTGGGTATCGCTTTACATCTACTTTACATTTACTATATAGGTCTCGTGAGCGGGTTGTTGACTAATTGACCCGTGCGTTGTTTTTCATTTACGTACATTATTTCATATGGTCTTTGCCGCTTCTTTGTAACTTTCTAGCTACCTCTGGATAATTTCTGGTGTTGCATTATTACCAGTCCTCCTACTGAAGTTATGTTCGCGACATCTCGTTTTTATCGTGTAATTCCTTGTAGCTTTCTTGGTTAAATCGAATATTCAATGCCTGAGGTCTTTCATACTTCTTGCATTCGTCTTTAAATCCTAGTTACGTAGTCGTCAATTTCCAATATATTGCGATATTGGCGGTGAATTATTCCAAATCATCGGCAATGTTGGCATTCTCTGCCGTACATTAGTTTGAAAGGACTCATTTTTGTTGCTGAGTGTAATTGACATTCGATACGCCATGAGGCATAGGTTTATTATATTTATACCCAGTCTTTCTGATGCCTTGCTCACGTAATTGGACATCATTTCTAATTAGAATCCCGTGAATCTCTCCGTTTGTCCCGTTGTTTGTGGTGATATGGCGAGTCCTTAGTTCGCATTCTGAAATATTTGTTACTTTCCTCTATTATTTCGCTCATGATTGATCTTTTGGTCCGTTAGGAATCTGCTTTGGCGTTTCCATACCTAACAACATATTTCTTCTACTAGTATTCTTGCAACTGTTCTGGCTTTCTGATCTGGGATTTGCGAATGCTCGGGAATTGGTAAGATAAATCCCCGTTTATTTACTAATATATAGATGTTTCCCAAATTTGTTGGTTTTTTCCTGGTAATGGTCCTACTACGTCCATTGATCATTGTCATGGGTCCTGGGCGGGATTGGCATTGGTTTTAGTGGTGCCTTCCCAAAGTTTACTTCCTGTGCTTTTTCTGGTTGCGCATGTAAACCAGTTCTTTATCCATTGCTTTCACATCTTCTCCAATATTTTGCCAGTAATATTTCTGACGTAGTCTTGCCTTCCGTCTTTTCGCGGACATATGTCCTCCTAGTTCCCGTCGTGATATTGCATAATACTTCTTTTCGTTGACTTTCCGGTAAGCACATAAGTCGTTTTTCGCCATCCATCAGTAAGTTAACCATCCCTTTTTCTAGGGTGTACCTATGTTTGTGTTCTCTCCATAATGCTCTTTTAATCTAACATGTTGTCAGAAGATTTTCGTGTTCATTGCTCTCTAAAAATTCGAATTATCGTTCTTAGTTCATCATCCTCTTTTCTGTTCATTCTTCAATTTCGTAAATCGATATCCCTGGCGATATCATAGCAAAATTCGTCTTACGTCCTGGTCCATTAATTCTTCAAACATGAATCTGACATACAGTCTGCGTTCGCCGTTAGCTTTTCCTGCCTTAAATTTAAATATAACGGTGAAATATTCTGGCAGTTGCATGGCCCATCTCATTAATCGACTAGAGGCTTCTTTATGCTGGCCTAACCTACTAAGTGGTTGGTGATCTGTGGTAATATATATCCTTTCGTGACCCATAAAAATATTAAAGTGTTTAATTGCTTGGATTAAATAGCCAATGGCCTCTCTCTCTGTACCGAATAGTTCTTCTCATGCTCTGAATGTCCTACTGTTAGTACCGATACTCGTTCTCGTTTTTCTTCATCCCATTGCCTAGGACTGCTCCTGATGCGTATCCGCTTGCGTCGGTTGCTAATAGAACGGCTTCTTGAGTCCTGGGTGTACTAGTATTGGTGCTTGATATTAATTTTGTCTCTGAGTTTCGAATGCTGTCTGTTGTTCCTTTTCCCCATGGTAATGGGTATTCTTCTTTGTTAGTTTCTTGGTATTGGTTTTTGCCGAATGGTTTGCATAGTTTGATGAACTTTCGATTAATATCCGCAAAGCCTAAGATCTTGTAGCCGGTGACGTTTTTTGTATTGGGCAAGTTTCTTTACTTTTCGATGTTCTTGATCCGGTCTTGCCCTTGCTGATACTATGTTCCTAAGAAAGGTGACTTTCTCTTGCCCATCGCATTTCGAGGGTTTCAGTTTTAGTTCCATTGTCGCAGTCGGATGAAATAACGTTCGTATAATCCTTGAGATGTTGTTTCGAAAGTGCTGGAATAAGATAGTAAATCATCAATGTATACCATACATTGCTTAATGCCATGTGTCAGAAATTTCATGCACCTCTGAAAAGAAGCTGGTGCGTTGGTTAATCCAAAAGCATTTTCTTTGAATTGGTATAAAGTCTTTTTCCTATTGTAAACGCAGTTTTCTCTCGATCGTTCTTCTTTAACTTTTATCTGCCAATATCCACTTTTTAAAAGTCTACGATGTAAGTAGGTGCTGCTCCGTGTAATGTTTGTAGCATTTCTTTATATCCCGGCAGTGGGTTATGTATCTTCTTTTCGTTACTTGCATTGAGTCGTCGATAGTATATACAAGAATCTCTGGGTCCATCCTTTTTCTTTACCATCACTACTGGAATTGCCATGGGAGCAACTCGTTCAAATTACTCCTGCGTCATAGCATCTTTTTTGGACTTCCTTTTTCTGCGAACCGATTTCTGGGCCATTCTGCTAGTCGATATGGTCCGTAACGTTATCGCGTAATCATCCATTAGTGGTATTGTAGTTGTGGTTAACGGTCCGCCTTGTGCCTAGATCTAGATCAGATGCTGCGAATTATATCTTGATTCCATTAACAGGTTTTTTGTAGTTTGTTCCTTTCTTTCTCATTTAACAATTTTGCTATCGATTACCCATAATTCTTCTCCTCATTCCTTCGGTTTTCGTCGTTGGCAGTTTCGATAATCACTAATGGGGAGTTAATTCCCTAATCTTCATTCTCATGGATTATTTTATCTTCTTCATCGAAATTGGTGATGTTTGATTGGGATTTCCGCTATTGTCGTTTACTATATACTATTTCTCTGGCTTAGTGGTAATTCTCTCTTTTCTTCGAAATTTGTGGTTTAGGTTTCAAAGAATCATTTCGCCTCTGGTTCTTTTCGTTTACTTTTTACGTAAGCAAATCATTTGTACGTCCTGGTACATTACTTTTTCTGAAGCATCCACTTCCCGATTTTAATGCGCATATCCTTCCGGTTTTGTCTCTTAGTTGTCCCATTGATCCCTAGATCGATTATATTTCCTTTTAATAGTTCGCGGCATAAGATCTGGTTCCGATTTATACAAATCCTGCGCTTAGTTTTCGTGAATGACTGCTAAGGTAAGTTGGGCGATTTTTACGTTATTGTATTCCTATTATTGAACCATTTTCCTATGACTGATACAGAATTCCTTACTGCAGGTTATTACATCCATATTTGTTTCTTCGATGCAGGCCATAATTTTTCCTGGAATTTTGTCCAATCTTTATCGCCGAAATGTTTGCCTCCCGTGTCAATTCATTGCCTTTATTTCGATTCCGTTTATGTCTAATTGGTATCGTTAACGGCGTTGGGTCCGCCTGGTGTTCGTAAGCAATGCTATTGTCGGTTTCTACATCTTGATCTACGCTTTCGATCTTCAGCTAGTTCTTGGTAATTAGTTCTGCCCATATTGGTTGTTGGTTTGGTTGCCCTACGTAGCCGTTGTTGGCTTGGGATTGTGTTTTCTCGACTGGTATTGTATGAAATTTCGTTCGTCTGGTGGTGGATGATTGTATTGTCGTTTTAGTTTTAATTTTTTGGACTCTCCATTGGGTTTTTCCTTGTGTTAGCATCTGCGTTCCTCTTGATTTCATCGTTATCACTATTAATCAGCTACTGTCGTTTTAAAGTCTAGCCATCGCTCCAATTGCCTTGTTTTTCTGTCTTT
Organism: Schmidtea mediterranea; assembly: GCA_022537955.1. NCBI lineage: Eukaryota > Metazoa > Platyhelminthes > Tricladida > Dugesiidae > Schmidtea > Schmidtea mediterranea. The sequence goes on from CM039680.1 coordinate 191,196,506, forward strand.
TTATTCTAGTTCTTTCGCTTCCAGTCCATTATTGCTTTTGAATTTTCGTCCAACTTCTTCGTGCGGTGCCCTTCATTCTTGGTCAAAATTCCTACTAACTCTTTTATCTATGGGATATCTTTCGAATGTCCATGTAGTACATTGGTCTCGCTAAAGAAAGGTAAGATCCATATTGCATTTTCCAATTTATTTTCCTTTTCTCTTTTGTATATGCAAAGCATGCTAACATTTTGGCGTTAGAATCACTCTCACAATTTGGAATAATCAGTATGACCCTAAATATCCGCATCAATTTGTCCGAAATATTAAGAACTTTCCCCACAATGGCTTTCATCATGTTTTTGGTTGCATGCTGAATGGTCTGGTGATAATAGTAATTCATAGTTCGGTTTTTTCCTCCGTAGTTATTTCCTCCTGTTATCGTCACGATATATCAATATTGCTGTCTGGTGCTGAAATAGTAAGATGTTCTCGAGCGACGTTCTAGGTCTTTTGTTTTTGATAAATTCCAACTCGTGATATTCCACCGTTTAAGATCCCGCTTCAACTTGCTAATTCCGTGGAGTCAATACTGTTGGTGGCGCTACGTGATCCACTCCGGGTTGGGAACTGTAACCAACTGCCGTCTCCCTGTCTCAAATAGATGGTCCGTAGATACGTTACTGGCATGACATGTTCGGTACGAAAATGTTAGGGTTGGGTTTATGCATTCTTGTTACTGTTTGGGCGAATCTGATTTTTCCTTTGTATAAAACTATTCTAGTTCATTTTATGACATTTGTCTTCTGGGATCGTTGAAATTTTCTGGGGTAATCTTGCAATTGTGCCCTTTTCCGCATTTGTACGTGTACATTACTTCGCCGACGATTCTCCGAAATACCTTCTTGAGCGGTAATAATGGATTGCGTTGTCTTGGGTTTGTAATAGCCATAGCTTTAACTTGGTTTTAATATTTCTTCTATCAATATACAGTCGTTTTTTATCAGTCAAATATATTTTCTCTGTTGAATGCCTAAGGGGGGGGCCTCTGTGGTATAAAGGAAATCCAATTTTGTATCATGTAAAGGTACAACTTCACATCTTTGGGTCTATTGTTTAGCTTTTGCATTGATATTGTTTGATCGTTGATAGAATGATTACCTTTGTAGTGGTTGTGCTGATCACCATTTCTCGCATTTGCTTACCATTCGTCCTTTTATGAATCCTCATTCCTATCGTACTGTCGGTTGAAATTACTAAACCGTTGGTGTGGCTTCTGATCCGATATTGTTGGTAGGTTTTGCTTTCCGATTTTTCCGGTTCTTCCGCAATTCTTCATTGCATTCTCCTGAGATTGTGTTTCCGTTTCGCTATGACTTGTCCTTGGTACTTCAGGTCGAATATTGCGCTTTCAATAGGGTGAGGTCGACAAGCTCTTGGTATCCGCGTTATATACGATTGTTGACATTCCCGTCGTCCATGACTATCTTGTGGCTAGACCATTGTGGGTACTTTTTCATTGCTTGCGTATCTGGACAAAGTAGCCTGGTATTTCTAACTTCGTTCTTGGTAAACTTTCTATCACTACTACGCCTTAAAACTAATTGATTGAGTAGAAGTGGTAATTCTTCTCCTCACATGATCCGTCTCCTGCGTTATTCTTCCGCGGCAATATATTTCTAGTAGTTTTTATTTTTCCCATCTTCCGCTGCTACTTGGATTCGCCTGCTATTCTAATAATTCCGCGTATTGAAATCCTTCCTCACATTCGCTTCGTGTATCGTGGACTACTGTCGTTTCTGTTCCGGCTTCTATGCGTTGTAATGTGAATGGTGTCCACAATGGAATGCTACTATTTTCCTTGTTAACCGTGCATTCCTCCGAATTCCGTTTTTATGAAATCTACTTTTCTTGGTAGCAACATTATATGACACTGCAACAGCTGTTCTTTGTAATAATCTTCCGGGGTTTGCGCTTTACATCCTCTGTTTTCCTTAGCGAATATTTGTCGCCGATTTTTTACATTTCGCAATCGTATACCACAAAAGGTTTCTACTCCTTTTATGCACATCATCCCATATAAGTATTGTTGTGATAATTGCAATTCATTCCTTTTTCTTGGCTGTTCTCGGATCGCTTGCGTTGATTATGTTTCGAATTACGTCAGTAATTCCTTTAACTTCGTTTGCATCATGTCTGTTTGAATCGTCTCCACTTACCAAGTTTATAAAAGCTTGCCATCCGCCTTGAGTTAAAATGAATGGTTCGATTACCTTCCTCATGATGTCTGTTATTGCGAACTCGTAGCCATTTGGGTTATATTTCGGTGTTCTCTTTCTGTAGATTGCTATGGTGTTATACATCAGGTAGGCTATTCCTACTAGATATCTATTTGGATCGTCTGATCGTTTTGTGAGGTGGTTTATTATTAGTAGTAGCTCCTCTGGATCCTTGGTTGTGGTCCGTACTTTATTATCCATGATCTTTGTTATTATCGGTTTTATTGCTGCCCAAAGCTGTTTCGCTTCTGTCCCTATGTTATTTAATTTCAGGTTTCTCTTTATTTCTGGATTCGCTAAACCTAGCATATCGGCTATTAATCTATTAATCCATTTTGCTCCCTGTTCTTGACCAGTCAGTTTTCTTTGTAGTTGTTTTGTTACTTGGCTGAGTTTATTTAGCTTCGTTGTTAGCTGATCCATTTGTATCTGTTCTTTGCTTTTCTTTTCGGCTGCTGATTTGTCCGATTTTGGTCGTCCTCTTGGTTTCTTTTCATCACTGTACCCGTTTCTCTACGTTTGGGTTGTTCGTTTGTTGTAATCCCTTGACGTTGTAGCTCCTCGGTCTTTTATCCAATTCTCCATTCGTCTCCTGTTGAGTTCTGGCGTCTTCTATTCTCTTTTCTTTCTTCTTCTTCTGTATCTGGTTCTACTGTTTCAGCTGGTTGCTTTTGAGCGCATACAAATCCATCCAAATCGTCCGTTGTAATGTCATTTTCGTTTTCTGTGGTGAATAAATCTCTGGATTCTGGGATTTTCCTTGTTGCTTCCTCGTTTACAATGTCGTTTAAGTCATTTAATATTTCTTCGTCTCCTGTTGTTACGATGGTTACCTCATCAGTTGCAGGTGGAACTTCCGGCGTATTTAGGCTTTCCTGTCGCCCTATTGGTGTCTTCGTTTTGATTTCTCTTTTGTTAAGTTCTCTACCCGCAATTTTCGTTACTGTTAATACGTTTACTCTTCCTAATTGTAATGGTGTAACTCCTATTTCGATATCGTCGTCTAAGGATCGTCCTTCGTGTTGTAAGTGGAATGGTAGCTCGTATGGTATCCTCTTTTTTACTTCACTTACTTTAGCTGTGATATAGAAATCCTTTTCTATTGGTTCGAAATCTGGTGTCATGATTTTTAAACTATATTTTTCTATTGTTTCGGCTGCCCATTCTGCATGTTTCCACTTTCTGATGATTTCTCTGAATTGTTCCGGGTGCCATACGTAAACTCTTCTATACTCTTCAATTTCTTTTACTGTATTTCGTAGGTTTTCTATTCTGTTGCATGACTCGATTATCCACTTTGCGAGGTCTGTAACTGCTCGTCTTTGGTTCTTTGTGCCGGTTCTTAATATCGTAGCTAATTCTCTGCATTTTTGGGTTTCGGTTAAATCTTGTCAGTGCCCTCTTCCACTGAGTCGTCCATATCTGTAGGTAAGTACCTTGATCCGGGAATTCGTTTCCTCGAGTACGTTAATTCGTGGTCTAGCTTCTTCCTTTGAATTCGTAATTTCATCTCTTTTTCGGTTTCCACTTCGATTGTGATATATATCGCGTCATTTTTCACAAATGGCGACGTTTCTCCTGTTATGAATTTCTTGAGTAGAAATTGTGGCATTCCTTCCTGCTACGTTTTCTGTGGTTCTCGGTTTCTGACTCACTGCTGATCTTGGTTCCACTCCTAATTTTTCGCTGTGTCGTTCTTCCCAATGTCCAGGTTTGGCTATCGAGATTACGGTTTTCCCTGTTTGAATGGCCATTTCCTAGTTTTCCGTCGTACCTTCCTCTTGCTAGAAGGAAAATACAGATAAATATTTCCCTTTTGCCACTCCGTCTCCGTTTGGATATATTCTCAACTTCATGCGATATCCTCCGATTTCCGTGTAAAACTGATGGCTGGTTAGACTAGTAATCTTTCCTTCTTCCGCTGATTTTACTTTTTCTGCCATCCACTTATTTTCCCAGGTATAAGGTGCTAATCTGGCTCGATCATTTATTTCCTCGTCTTCCTCCGGTTGCCATTCCATTTCGTTTATTATGTCTTCCGGTAGGTTTTCATATGGGCCATCTTCATATAGTTCTAAAGTTACTTCGTTGGCGACCTCTTCTGGTGCTTCTCCTGGAATGTATTTTCTCCATTTTGGTTCTGTTTTCACCGTTTTCCATTTCCATTCTTTCTTACTTTCATCGTACACCTTTTTCCATGGTGTCGCTCGACAACATGAGTCGTCTACTGGTTGTAACTTCGTGTTCAACTTGGCATCCTGTCTCCATACTTGATATATTGTTAATATTCGATCCATTTTCCTCTTTATTTCCTCTTGGAATTCTCTGATCTGTTGTTCTTTTTTCGTCGTGTTTTTTCTTTCTGGTTCATCCATGGCTATTATGTTTATAGTCTGTCCGTTTTCCCATATACCTAGTTCGTATATCGGGGTTCGTTCTCGTGGTCCGATTTGTCGCTTGTGGTACATTATAACCACGTCTTCCACCATTCCATCGTCACTGCTTTCTATGATTGGTTGGATGATTTCCTGGTTAATTCGTCGAAATAACTCGTGTATTTGACAGTCGGGGTCTACCGATATTTCCTTTATTTCGTCGTTAGGCAATTTTATCCTTATTTTTATCGGTTCGTCTCCTCTCATATCTCTTTGATGTTCTCCGTATTTGGCTATCAACTCGTCCGTTCTTTCATTGTCAAATCTCATAATGTCCGTGTCTCTTACATCTTCTACGAACATTTTCATTGAAATTGGCCTTGTTAGTGATAATCTATTAATATATTTTCTTGCTTGGTCTATTGCCTGTTCGGTTCATTTTTATCTGATTTTGTCTCATGATCTTTTGTCTTTCTTTCTCTAATCCAGGTTGTATTTCTTTAATATACATTGTTTTGATTTTTTGGCATATATCCGCTATCGCTTCCTCGATTTCATTGTTATCGAAAGTTACCACGTTTATTCCATCTGGCCATATTAGTGCATCAGCCACATGTACATCTCGTTTTATTTTCCTTCCTTTGTAATACAGTGGTCGGTTTTTGTAGCTGGTTCCTAATTTTTCTGTTATCCATTCGTATAGCTCGTTGGTATTTTCGCCTCTTGTTGCTATGATTTGTCTTGGTATCTCTGGATGATCGATAACTACCTGATATTCCTTTCTATCGTATTCTTTTAGATTTTCTTGGTATCCTTTTATTATAGTTTTCCATGACGCTGTAAAAATACCGTTGTCTTGTTGATATCCTCTTGCGATTAATTTCATTATTCTACTGTAAGTTGTTGTATCTTTTAGATTGATAAACATCTCAATTTTACCAACTTCTTCTACTATCTCGTTGACTTCTCTTATTATTTCTATTTCGTCTTCTCTTGGGACATTTATTTCCATTCCTTCTATTTCTGATTTCGATTCGTCTTTATTTGGTTTGTTTTCCTCACATGACTGAAATATCTCTCCTACCAAGCTGCTTATTTCACTTTCGTCTTCATCCGTTTGTTCGTCTTGTATTTGTCTTAACATATTGATATGAGGTTTTTCTTTTTCTTCCGATTTACTCGTTTGCCCTTTTGTTTGGAGCCATATTTCTTTTAGTTTGTTTCCGATTTGTTCCTCGTTCCAGTTTGGCTCTTCTTTTCTAATTCTTGCTTCTATTCTTTGTAGTAATACCCTCTGAATTCGATTTTTCGTTATTATTGGTTCTGACACCATCTTTCCTTCTTTTTCTTTTAACGTTGATGCTTCTTGTTCGTTTCTTTGTGGTTCTAATCTTTGCTCTTCCTCCCTTTCTCGCGATAGCGCTTTCTCTGCTAGTAATTCTATTTTCTGTTCTAATACTTGTTCTTGTTCTATTCTTTTTAGTCCTTCGTCTAATTTCTGTATTAGTTCTTTCTTATTTAATTGGTCCTTTTCTTGTCTCAGATTCTCTTCCTTCTTCCTTAATTGGTCTTTTTCCTGCTCTAGAGCTTCTTCCTGCTCCCTCCTTTCGAGTGCGTTATCTAATTTTTGAATTACTGCTTCTCTTGCAAGTGATTCCACTTCGTACATTAGTGATTTTTCGTTTTGCTCTTCCGGTATTTCCTCTTGTTTTATTTCTTGGCTTTCGATTTCCTCTGGTTTCTCAATTTTCACTTCCTTTTGCTGTCGACGTTTTTGTTTCTCTTCTTCCGCAAATTCTTTGATTGCTTCTATTTTCTCTATTTTGTTCAATTCGTTTGTCTTTTCATTGGCATTATCTCCCCCTTCGTTCTCAACACACTGCTCCGCAGTGTGGGGTTTCTCCTGGGGTTTCCATTCTCATCATATTGATTCTTCGTGGAGTTTGTTTTCTATTTTCCCATCTCTGTTGAATTTCTTGGGCTTCTTCTGTTTGTAATCTTTGCCATTCCGCTTGTTGTTGTTGTTGATATTCTTTTGTTCTTTGTTCATACGTCTCTTCATTACTTCTCATTACGTTGATTCGCTGTTGCTGCGTATTGGCGGGTATCTGCTGCATCATTTCTCTTAATTCCATCGGCATTCTCTGTAATGTCTCTCGCAGCATGTCTATCTCTTGTATCACGTTAATCTGTGGATTTCTCGTCTGGTTGTTTGTTCCTTGTTGATTTGGTCCTCTTTTTATGTTACATCTTCTCGCGAGATGTCCTTTCTGGCCACAATTGTAGCATGCTCTGTTATCCGATTGTCTGCATATCCTCTCGGTGTGTCCTCTCCTGCCGCATCTCTGGCAGTTGTAGTTTCGGTAGCATTCTTCCGTTCGATGTCCAGTCCGTTGGCAGGTAGTACATGTCTCGTTTGTATTGGAACTGTTCCTGAAATTATTATTATAACTTACTTGGTTGTTACCTCCATTCTCGGGGTTCCTTGTCGGTGGTGACTTGAACATCTGCTGCGCTCTGGGAATGAACTGGTTCATTGCTGGATTCGCATTGTTGCTTGGATTGTTGGTATTTGCGTTTGTTGTTGGTGTCGTTTGTTCTGTTGCCATAACTGCTACCTGATATCCCAATCCTAGATGTGCCTCACATCTATTCGCGATTTCTACCGCTTTATCCAATGTTTCTGGTGCCAAGCATCCGAGGTTGGCTCTTATATCTTCTCTTTTAATTCCTCTTACAAAAACATCTACCATTTTATCTTCTGGTATATCTTTGTCTCCAAACGCTTCTTTGCACAACTTTTTTAATTCACATGCGTACACTGCATTGGATTCGTCACGTCTTTGTTTCCTGTGTAGGAAGTCTAACATCTTCCTATTTCCTTTTTCTCTATTCCGAATATCTTTATTAAAAATTCTTTTATCTCTGTCCACGTATTTAATTTCGTTGCATTGCTTGCTTCCTCCACGAATACATCCTGTGCGCTCCCTTTCAAATACAGGGGTAGTCGCTCCTTTACTTTTTGATCTGACCAATGGCAAATGGTCTTATATACTTCGAACTCCTTGATAAATGTATCTAGTTTGTTGAGGTTGCCATCGAAAGGCTCTCCCCTGAATTTCTCTCTAAATTCTCCTACTGTTGCGTTGTTAGTATTCATCATTGCATTTGGGTTGGTTGTTGGCATTGTATTTGAGTTCGAATCGGTTGTCATGTTCGGATTATTATTTCGACTTTTTGTTATCTCTTCCTCGCTTCCTGGTTCCGATATTTCTACTATATTCTCTGTATTAATTACTCTGCTTTCTTGGCTGCTACTATATTCAAAATCGTCTGGTCCGTTTTCTGATCCGGTTCCTGTTACTGTTACTGTTGATATCGCTGTGTTGACGCTTCTGTCACTTATTGCTTTTATCCTTTCTTCTTCTTCTAATAGGCTCTCTTCTTCTTTCTTTTTGGTTTGGCTTCTCGTATTATATTTTTTGTTCTCAATGATTACGGTTATCCGCTGGTTTATCGCTGTGGTTTCTACTTCGCTGATTATCTCCTTTTACTTTGGTTTGCTCCGAATTTGCTTGAATTGCTTTGTGATTGCTCTGAAACTGCTCTAAATTGATTATCTCTTTTCTCTTGATTTGCTCCGAATTTGCTTTGAATTGCTTTGCGCTTGCTCTGCAACTGCTTTGTCGTTTGCTCTAAAAATAAATAACACTTCCAATATTTTATACTTTATACAACTTTGCTTCTCCGTTTTATTATACTATATACTTTATTTCCCTTGTTCACGTTTTCCGCTGTGATCCTTCTTGTTTGCTTTACCCCCCATCATTTTAAGTCCAATTTAAATTATCTATAACTCGTATCAATTATCTATCAAACTCGTATCAATTATCTATATAGTCTTATCAGTTATCTATATAGTCGCATCAATTATCTATATTTTATCAAATAAAATCAGTATCATCATATCATCATTCATTTCATTCATTAATTATTTTTCCTATGTCTCTCTGTTTCAAAAATTGTTTGCTTATTCCTCAGTCGCTGGCGCTCTATGGGCCTTTATCTAAATCCTTTAATTCTTAATCACTGGCATTCTATGGCCTTTATCTACATCTTTTAATCCTTAATCACTGGCGCTCTATGGGCCTCTATTTAAATCTTTAATCGTTAATCACTGGCGCTCTCTGGGCCTTTATCTAAATCTTTTAATCTCTAATCGCTGGCACTCTCTGGCCTTTATCTAAATCTTTTAATCTTTAATCGCTGGCACTCTCTGGCCTTTATCTAAATCTTTTAATCTTTAATTGCTGGCACTCTCTGGCCTTTATCTAAATCCTATTCTCTTTTTACTGGCACGCTATGGCCTTAAATTCTCGTCTCATCCGGCATTCTATGGCCTCTATAATTTATTTTCTCTATTGGCTCTCTATGGCCTTCTCTATTTACTCGGACTTGAGTTTTCATCAGTGACCTATTAAGTGACTTGTCCGATGGACAAGCTTGAGGCCTCACACTGACTTCTCAATCCATGGCGTCTGTTGGGAGCGCATTTATCCGGTTACGCTTGCCTCACCGCCACTCGGATATCCGGTACTCGGTGTGGGATCCGGGTTATTGTACCGAACTCCTCGCTGGGTTAATAATCTAAAAAACATTCCCTCAGTACTCGGTGTGGGATCCGGGTTGTGTACTTCGGAGAATATAAAAGAATGGAAAAGCCTAGACGTTCAATCAAGCTCCAAAAGCGGTTTACTTGATTTCCCGAATAGTGAAAAGAAAAGGAAGAAAAATTTGGGCGCTGCAATTTTCTATTATTTCCATCTACCGTCAGCTGCCCCGCGTCAGATTTCCAGCTCTGCTTGGCTGCCTCAATCTGATCCTTAGTAGGACCTTTCGAGTATGAACCATTTACCGGTTGGTTCACATCTCACCTACCGCTTGGTGTCCTCGATACTCGGTGTGGGATCCGGGTTGTGTATCGAGTCCCTACCCAGGTAAAAAAAAAAATTCTCGGTCGATACTCGGTGTGGTATCCGGGTTTTTGTATCGAGCGGTTCAGCGTCACTAGTCCCTTGGCTAGCAACAACCTGAACTCGACAGTCCGCCGCTGTCCTCTGGTGCCTCACCACCAGCTAGGGAAGAAAATGTTTCTAGGTACCTTTACGAGACTTTTTGGCTCTCTCACCTTCGGCGTCTAAATCATGCGCATTTTCTCTCACCTCTCAGTTCATCCCTTCACTTCCCCCCATCAAAATTTGTGGTAATCGCATCAACAAGTCTCCCAAAAGAGGTGATCAATCTCTCGCCGGCTACTTGTTGACATTTGCGACTTGGCCTACCCCTTCATTTCTCAGTCAGGTTGATCAGGGTTTTCCCTCGGGTGAGCGTACTATCGTTTTGATAGCTCATGTTATCACTTTTCACTCAGGTTTCACTTTTTCCTCCTCCTATCTCCATATAATATAGATAAAACATAAAAGAAATATACACTAGGAAACCTATTGGTTGTCGAAATTTTTCTGTCCAAATATGCGGTCTAGATAGATTCCGCTGCTTTTGTGTCTCTGTGCATGTAGTTAATTTTTCCCTGATTCGGCTTTCGTATGTTACTTTAATTTTACTTGTCGTCATTTATTTACTCTTATTTATCAGTTACTCTTTTACACACATTATACATTTAATTATTAACTATTACAACAACTCATTTATTATCGATTACTACAACAATTTCATGGATAAAACACTGTAATTCGTTCCTTTATCTTTCTCTGACACAACACACAATGCGATTCTTTGGCACACCCCTGACAAAAACTCAGGTGCCCACAAGGTATTACCATCACTCGTGCTTCTTCCGTTCGACATACATAACATTCCCGATAGGCTTTGGTTTGCTCTTTTATCATTCGCATTATCTCATCTTCAATTGTTTCGACCTTTTTCATCATTATGCTCCACTCTTTACCAAATTCGGCTATCTCCAATCTCATAAACAAAATTTCATATATCTTTTCGGTTGTTACTTCTTCGTCGATGTTAATTAATTTTATCAGAATACATAGTTCATCAGGGTAGAGGCTTGAAATCGATGCGACGTCTTCTTTAACTTTTCTCATTAATTTTTGTTTATTTATCAATCTCTCTAGGTTGTCATTTTCGATGTTCAGTATCTCTCTTAGTTTCATTATTATCGGTTTAGTTTGCTCCATCTATTAATAAAACATTAATCAATATGGTCATTATATTAACTTATTATCGCTTATTCTCACGTTGAGTTTATTTGATTTTTCACCGTTTAAATTCTTTTCTATTCTATTTATTTTTACTTTCGTTCTCTTAACTTACCCCATTTACATTTTATCCCGATTTTTACCCTTTAATTAAATGTTGTTTGTTTTATATCTGAGTTGCTTTGTTATTTTTATGCGTTACATTTCTTGTAGTTGGTTTGATCGTTTTCCATAGTTTTGGGCTATTTTACTTTTGTACTTGGTGGACTAATCATTTATTTATTGCTCTATTATGTTTCCTTGGTCGTTGGGTTGCTTATTTTCATTGCTCTAAGGTTGATACTTCTAATTTTTCCAATCAACGAAATTTTTTACTGAGCTCCAAATTTGTACTGTCAAGTTGGTCGTTTTTCATCGTTCATTTGTAGTCCAATTGTGATCGTTTTTTATCGTTTATTTGTAGTCAAATTGGTCGTTTTTCATCATTTGTTATCACGTTCCGTTTCGTTTTTCATCGTTTATTTGTAGTCAAATTGGTCGTTTTTCATCATTTGTTATCACGTTCCGTTTGTCAAGTTCATCTCTCCCTGGTCCGACCAAATGTCGTCCCGACATTTTCTATTTACTTGTGAGATTTTGTTTCGGTTTCCTTTGGTCTTTCCAAATGACAAGGCTTTCATTCCCGGCTGAGGGTATACTGACAAATTCTTTGTTGTTTCTTAACTTGGCTGTGTTGCTCTTTCCTAATGACAAAGCTGAGTCCCCAAATTTATACTTGGTGGCTAATCGTCTGTTTTCTTATCATTTTTTTTTATTTTTTATTTTTGTAGTGAGATTGGTTGTTTTCCATTTATTACGCGTTTCATTCTTGTTAATTTGTCATCTGTTTTTCTGTCATCTTCTGTCGTCTCTCCTGGGTTCTGCAAAAATGTCGTCCCGACATTTTCTATTTGATAGGTTGCTTTGTTTTTTCCAATTGATCAAGCTTTCATCCCGGCTGAGGGTGTACTGGCAAACTTTCTGTTGTTTCTTGACTTGGTTGGGTTGATTTTTCCAATAGACAAAGCTTCAATCCCGGCTGAGCCCCCAAATTTATATGTGGGGTTAGTGGTGTGGATGACCTTCACCCCAATCATATAAAATAGTTTTTGCTCCCGCCAATGGTTACCCGTTGCTAGGCAACGTTGGTAATGTAACCACTGGTCACAGGACGTCCAAAGGTGAGTTCCGATATCAGAACTGCTAAGGGTTAGTCCTATGTCGGGTTCAGCGGACTGCCGTTAGAAGGCCTATGTCCGTCTTCTATTTCAGGTCCCTTTATCACTTTCCATTTAATATTTTCGTTCCTATATTTATTTACGGATAATAACATAATAAACTAAACAATTTTATTTAATGACAAACAAATTAAATTATCATCAGACATTGAGTTTCTCATCTTATTTGGCTACTCCTTGGGCACGTCTTCGCAACCGCTCGGTTCGACCCGGTCGAGCGTGTGATCTGGGCTTCTTGTTAGCTGATTGGGCTCTTTCTTGTTCGCGATAGGCTAATTGTGCCGGAGCGAATACCAGAGGGTAAGTCACTGCACTTCCCTCCTGGCATGCCGACAAGGCGACCTCCAATCCTTTGATTTGTGTTCGCTGCGCCTGGTTCAACACTCTTTCCTCTTTCCAGCCCTGTTGTGCGGCAGTGAGGCGCTGGTACAATGCTTTCATTTTCTCGGGTTCGGCCCAAGTGGCTTTCAGCTGTTGCATCTCTCGACTCTGTTGTAGAAGTTGTCGGTGCAGGTGTTGATTTTCTCTTCTAAGTTCTTTCAGCTCTTGGTGCAATATCTTTGTGGCTTTCATTTCTGAAATTACAATATTTAAATGATTAGTCGTTTACAATATTGGTTCAACTCGATTGATCCTCTCTCTTAATTAATTTTTCAATGTATTGTCGGCGGCGTCTCATGCGTTTTAGTTGATTGGTGTTAATACTCTGGGTGGTCCAAGTTTAATAACAAAACGTTCTATCTTTTCCTATCATTTATCATCTATAAAACGTGTGGAAACTTATTGCCAAAAAAGGGTAGAAAATTTACATTACTTTAATTACACTAATTGTCAAAGTAGTTATTTTATAAAACTGAGAATTGAGTAACTCGTGAGACATAAAACATTTATTGTCAACAAAAACTAAAAACATATCGATTTAATTCATTCACGACCATTAAAACGTTCACTCCTTCGATTGTTGTACTTGGAATTCCACTGAGGGTGCCTGCTCGCATAGGTATGATCGCCGGTTTGACGGGATCCGAGTCGATTTCGAAGAGTTGACTGCACGAGGTTCTCCGGTATCACCATTTTAGTCGGTGCTGTCATCTGCGTCAGCCTCGGGTCGTCTAATTCGAAGGACACTCCATACTCTGGCGGGAATCCATCGGTACTCGGGATAGCACCACTTGCGATACCTCTGTTCACTTGAGCTAGTCATTGTCGGGCCAACACTGCTTTCCGGTGATACTTTCTTTCGAGTTCTTCCATCTTCATGGCCGCGTATTCGGCTCGCTGGCGGGCTTCTCGTGCTGGATTGTGGCCCGGCTCGCGCTTAATCGCGATACTTGGCAACTCGATCTCTTCAGCTTGATATTCTGATCTTCTTGGCCAACTGGAGTCTCCGTAAGTGGATAACAGATATCCGTTATCCCACAGAACTTGTCGGTATCGAGCGGCAGAAGCGCTCGGGATCTGTAGAGTCACTCGAGAATGGTCACTCCAATTGCCATGCGGGTCTCTGCGATCTAAACGTGAAAATAATTAATTACCAGTCATTCTTATCGATGCGCCTGCGTGTATAAAACATGGATGTTAGTGATTTATGCTATTTTCTATCGAGTGTTAATAGGGTGAATTTTTGTTATGATAAAATTTGAAACGTAGCGTGCGAAATTACCTGATTTTTTCTCTTCACTAGGCATCTGAGTATCATTCCTTGAGATCCGGTCTCGTAAAGAGTCTCGAGCTCGAACACGTCCACTATCGGTGCTAGTTGTTTGGTGATTCATTTACGCGGTATGGAATGTGAGTTTTTACTGTGTTCTTTTATATTCGTGAATTATTTGCGAGGGCGTGGTGGGGTGAATGAACTGTCGTTTAATTTATTCGTTTTCGCGGTGGAATGTTAATATAATTATTTTATTTATTTATTGTTTATTATTTGATACTGATCATTATTTATTTTGTTCAGTTCGGCGGTAAAAGTTCATTTCTATTGATCGCGTCCTCTTCTTTTGTTATGATAAGTTGATATGATCATCGTCACCGACTTGTCATTCGTGTCATATTTTTGGTGATTTATTCCGCGGTAATCTCGGACTATGACCTATTCGTAGTTTATTTAGCGTATGAACAAACAATTTGATCTGTATTGGGTCTATGTATCAATATGCATTTAATCACAATTTTCACTTGTCGATTGGAATTTTTGATGCTCATTATCCGAATTGCTATTCTCATTCGACGACGGTGTATCCAAGAAAACACTCCACTACGAGTCGTTCCGGATTATTGTCATTGCTGAAAGAAGGTTTAATTGTACATGCTGGTTAGGGAGAAACTGCTGGGTGGAATACTTGATGACAGTTATTCAGTGAAGAGGATACCACGGTTGGGAAAGAGTCTAAATCTTCATTTGGATTTTTAGTTGGGACGTGTCATTGCACTATGGTTTGTTCTCTTGGTTGGATCTTCTGATTTTATCGCTTTCATTAATTTCAGGGTGTTCCTAATTTTATTCGATTTCAAAGATTCAATATCATTCGTGGCGAGTCTGTGGTATTCGAATCCCTTCACGAAAGCTGAGTTCTTATGTTTATATCTGCGAATCATTTGTGATATTTTGTTATCTTGTTCTATTATCATTGTGTACAATTATTAATTGATTTATTCGGGTGCGGTTAATATGATTATTTTGGTCGTTTTTTATCGGTGATTCGTAACATAATAAATTTTATTATCCTTGGATTCATGAATCGTATATTTATCTTTTAATTAGTGGAAAAGGTTCGTCGCTAATCGTTAATTTGGTTTATCATTTAACAATGTCTAATGCCTTAATTTTTATTACTGTTATGAAATTTTTGCGGGTCTATATCCTGTCGTAATTTTCTCGGAATCAGTTACTTCTACTCTGTCGTTTGCTGTTTCGTTTCTTTACTCCATTTTCTCCGGCTTCTTACTCATAAGTTATTTACTACTTTAGATTAGATCCGAGGATACTTTAAATCATTAATACTTATTAAATTTTTCTTGATTTTTATTACGTGAGTATTTAATTTTGGATCATTTTATTTAATTAATTACTATCCCCTGATTACGTTGCAAAAGTCTCCTCGTTATAGTATGTTCTGGTCACAAATTTAGTTATGATTTCATTATTTTAATTTGAATAATTTATTTACGTCACATCTAGTTTAATATTATGGATTCAATTACTTTAAATTAATTTAGTTTAATTTCCATTTGGTTATTAAATTTATCTGCATCGTATCGGTTTCAAGTCCCCACTACCCGAGCCTTAATTTTTGTCCTAAGGTTCTTGTGTTCATATTAGATTTTACGAGTGCCCACTGGACTACTCGGTGTTATCATTTTAGCCGATGTGTAATTAAATATTTAGGTCGATTTTATGGGAGATGGGTGAAAGAGATCTAGCCAAAAGTCTAGCTCTCAATCTTCCCACTGTCCCTATACGGTAGAATATTTACGTTCGAGATCCGTCGTTACGCACGACAGAGCTCTCACGGGCACACACTGTAGGCGGAGAAACCGCACTTACACAGTGTGACTAGTTATGTTATGATTTTACTTTCTTGTGTGATGTGTGGCTGTGGGCCAGAAAAATTTCGACTCATAAAACTGAAGATTCATTTTTCATAAATACATATATTTGTTGAACCAATTTCATCATAGCTCGTTCATAGTTCATACATATCAACATACGACAAGAGGTTCCCACACATACGATCAAGTAGAGCTTACATTAAGATACTTGATTCGCAGAATGAAAAACGGTTATCGAGAGTTGTTCCTTTGAATTGGTCTGACAAAAGTAATTTGTTCACTGAGTGAAAAGTAATTTTTTTATTCATTGAAACTTTGTGAAAATGGATTGGTATTTATACCTGTTCTGTGACCCTAACCTTGCGTGTTATTTTTTATGCGTTAAAACAAAATTTGACCTTGCAATTATGTGTCTAATTAATTTCTAATTTATTATTATTTTTTGATTTCTTTTACAATTTACTCATTTATTTTTAATTTCAATCATTTCTGATTAAAATTATTTTATTTTTGTTCGCTTTATTCATGAACTCTTTTAATTTTTCGTAAATTGTCGCTTTTTCGGTCAAATCTTTTGTTATCATGTTATTTCTATGTCAACTCGTGCGTATCTTGGTGCGTTTGTTAATATTTTAATTTAATTTTATGTTTTCCATTTTATATGTTAAATTATGTGTTTTTCTCGCATTTTTAGGTGTTTATTAGATGTTTAAGGGTCCGATTTTGAAATGTGCGTGTTGTGTTTGCGTGCTGTTTCCAATCCATTTAAACAAAAGCTTGTACTGGCCCAACATTAGTAATCTAATGACCTTGAAAAATTATTATGACTCATGCGTACCGCTTACAATTTTTTCTAAGTCTAAAAGTACAAATTTCCCTGAGATAAAGACAATGACTCATACAAGGTCATTTAAACAAAGACCATGACTCATTCAAGGTCATTTAAAGGGGGTATGTGGGCCAGCTGTGACATAACCATCTACTCCTATCAATGTAAATTTAATAAAAATCACACCATCCAAAATTGAACATCAACCTAGACAAGCATATAGATAGAAAGATGTGGCTTCAAGCAGGATCCGATTATTAAGTTATTATTGTGAAAGGTGCACGAAGCCAAAGAATCGCAACGCGACTCATCGAGTTATCATTACGCATATTGCTGTTGTAAAAATGTTTTGGAAATAATTTGGGATAAATTCAAATATTCGTTGGGAATATTGTGTTTTACTTTATTGAGAACGTGGAATCAGAAATATCGACTATTAATATTGAAATTATTAAAACTCAACAATTAGTTAAAGTAATAATGGAATTATTAAGAAGAAATATTTTATAAAAAATATTAAGAAATTTCAATTAAGGAACAATGATATGTTATGGTATATGGAATAAAATTATAGCTATTTTTCAATAGCGTTTCCTCATGGGCTTCGTAGCGACAATTACTGAACTTTGAGGAGTATTTGATGATGGTTTACTAAGTATACTGGGAATATTGTGATTTCTATTGTGGATACTGACTTTCGATGCAGTGTTGTCTGTCAGATCAGATCTGCTTGGATATGTGACATAATTTTGAGGAACCTAAATGCAAAATGTTGTTAATCTCATTTACATTAATAAAAAGACCACATCTCAATCAAAATAACAGTGAGCTATGGTAATTTATCATTTTATAGGAAATACTAATAACGGAATTATTTGATTTGTTTAATCTTTTGGGGAAGGCGGAGAATTACAGAAACCTTTGCATAAACAAAACATTGATTGTCAAAAATGGCAAACAAATTATTTGGATAAGAAGGTTATTGGAGAATTAGAAATTTTGTGGAATTAAATTTGTGCTGAATTAATCGTAATCGACTGTATATATATAAATATGTTTTTCATGACTTGAGTTGGCTTCAAATGCAGTCATTTCAAATTTTTATTAAAAATCATCATTACGCTCCAAACTTCGAATTCTAGCTTTAATTTCTTGTGATTCCGTTTTCAAATTATACTAGAGGAATTTTTTATATTATTATCCGGGGGAAATTCGGTAATCTTTTCAACAAAAAATTGTGATTAAGTAACTTATCTGTTATATGAATTTATGCTGCTACCAAGGAATCATCATTTTATACTTATGAATATTAAACTGCTATAAACATTAGTATTCTGTTCAATGTTTTAACCCCTAAATGCACATGCCCGAGCGTAACTCGGGTAAGTGTTACCGGCAAATTTCTGCATGCCCGAGAGAGACTCGGATATACGAAATATAAAGTTTTGTTTAAGATTCACTAACGATTATATCTCGGGCAGTGTAATATATTTATGAAAAAGGTCTATATATTAATTATCAATAATAAAAAAAAATGATTTATTTTTGCTGTTGTATAAAAAAACGTGCGTAAAGGGGTTAATGCGAAATATTAGTATTATAAATAATTATATTTATAGTTTCTTGTTGCAAATTATTAATAATTACAGTAATTAATTATTGGAATTGAGAAGAATCATGAGGTTTATTGAAAGGTTTATCAAATCAGAATTTCGATAATAAAATAATCCTTTCCCATCTAAAATGGAACCTCATTGATATTGAAATATTTTTAAAAGAGCATGTTCGTTTTTACATATTTTAAATATTTAGTTTGAAAATAATAATTTTGAAATAAAAGTCCTCAATAAACCAATAAAAAGGTAGAAAATCAATTTTGAAATAAACCAGAAAGCACTCAACGCTTTTAGTTTTGAAAAAGATTAAAAAGGCTTTTTATAATCAAAAATTTTCACAGAAAATATATTTTGCAGCAACGGATTATTATTTAGGAGTTTAACATTTAATTTGTGCTGCTAACAAGAAACCATCATTTTATAATTAGAAAGTAAAGTTTAGTTTAAAAATTAATTTTAAAAATTAATAATTTCAATTACAGCTGATTCAGGAATTTGATATGTATTTTTCGGTCGATTTCTTTTCTTCCTTGAATAGCACCAATAGAAAATGATTATCGATATAACCAGAATGTTGAGTAGACCAATGAAAACTCCAAGAATTGTGGAAATTGTAGCATATAGATTATTTCTGGAAAAAGTAAAACTGTAATATCTTTGATGAAGAATTTATGAATTACCTGACTATTTTGATACTTGATCTAAAATAATAATCTTAATTAAATTTTTGGTAAATTGTCAAATAATTTCTATTGTAAAAATCTAGAATTCATTGCACTTTTTCTTTAACAGATAATAATTTTTATTAGATAATACTTATGGAAAAATTCAGTTTTAAAAGGTATTTAAGATTTAAGAAAGAATAATTTATTTAATTCTTTGAATAATTAGTGAACAGTACAAGATTTTAGTATAAGATAATACGAAAGGTATAAATAAAATTTTAAATGATTACCAGTGATCAAAATGTCAGATACAAATGTAAAATGTACAGAGTAAAATTTATGTTTACTGCAAATTGTATTTTTCAGAAAAGAATTTTTGTTTAAATCATCTATTTGACCACGTAAAAAAAATTAACTTTTGCTTGAACATGAAAAATAACTGTGAGGAATTTTACAAGTGGCTACTCATGTAACAGAAAATTATCGATTTCAATAAAAACAAAATAAAATATGAAAAAAACAATTTAATTTCACTAAAATTTCCTTTCAGTGTTTCTATTGTAGAAATCATTCAATGATATAATAATAAATTCTTCTGTTAGGTTTTAATTAAACCAAATCGTGAAGTTGAATGAAATTGAATTTACAATTGATTTGCACAAAATAAGCACTTCAATCAATTTTCTGTTGGATATCGCAATTCATTACATTATGATAATAATAATAAAATGCATTTAAGAAATTTTTGCATCCAGCAATGTTCAACCAGTGGGAAGCGAGCAATATAACAAAATCATGCTTTCATTTGAAATTATAACTAAATACCTATTTTGTTTAAATGAAAAAAAATTACAAAAATTGACTTTTTCCACTACTTATATTCTATTTTTTATCGACTATATTATCGTAATTATATTAATTATTTTTCATTTAAAATATTTACAAAAAATATTTGCGATTTTTAGAAAGTTTTGTCTTCTTCGTATCCTACGCAGAATTGTGATTTTTGAGTCTCATTTAACAGTTATGTATTCTGTTATAAATTCTGATCATATTTCTTACTTCCGTTTATTTCTCATCCATTATTTTATTCAAGTGGCTCCAAAAATATTAAAAATAATTTACTCTCAATCAAACATTAAAAATTAACAGATAAAACGCTATTTAACATTATTTCAACAAAATACGTCGATTATGGAATTTATTAATAAAATTTGTGTTTAATTTTAATCAAGCTATGCTTAATCTGGCAGAAAATTTTTAAACCAGCAATGACTTCTTTTTCTTAATAATCCCAACAATTCAGTGTTTTTCTCTCGTTTAAAGAATTTTAGCAATATAAATAACTTCCTTAATAATTGTTTGTGAAAAGTAAAGAAAAGTACATTTTCAAAGATTAACATGTTAAAATAAATCACATTAATTAATAAACAACAACTTCCTAGCGAAAAAAATCAAGTTTGGTCATTTAAAATACACAGATTTCCTACGTCGGTAGTTCTGGAAATTGCCAGACCTCCCAATTTCGCCGGGAGTCTTCCGTTAGGAAAGTATATTTCCTGACATGCATGGCAAAAGCCCCCGATCTCTGCTCACGTTTTCTAAAAATTTTCGTTATTAAAGAACTGGCAACCCTGGTGGTGATGGGTCACATGTATGTGTTCTCCGCGTTTTTCAGGGAAGCCCAACTACACATAATATTTTAAAATTTTTAGTTTTTATATTAAATTCAAAATAATAGATAATATAATACAGGTCTAATCTCGGTATAATGAATACCAAAGTAACGAAATTTCCAATATAACGAATCTATAATTTTTTCCAAAGAAACTTCCATACAAAATGTACTGAGCCAAAATTTATTTCTCAACAAAATTCATTAGAACTAAAATTAAACATGTTACGAAGAAAAAAAAATTAAAACTCTATTTTTGTTCGATAGAGTATTTAGGGAAATGGAAAAATCTCTTTTGTTTTTCACCTCTGATTTTTTTATAAGTGGCATAATATTTTCTATAAAATTTGACTATGACTCAGATTGTGTAGAAAATATTATGTCTTTTAATGTTATTATCAAATTATTTTACCTAATTTTTGAACAATTAGATAAATTTTTTTTGAAAAATCTGATTTCTATTTCAACCACAAATAGCAGAAATGTTAAATTACTTTGAATAAACTATTTTTTTATTAATTATTAAATTTAAAGTATTATTCTAATCGATTTCTAATGGCAGACTAATTTTCAGCTTATTTGGCTTTCATCGGTATCGTGTAAGAAACCCGATTCTATCCGAAATCGAGCCCAGCAACTTTGTCGTAGAATTTCATCCCACTGTGGCAAATATCATAATTTCTATAGCGCCTTTATCATATATATTTGGCATTCGATGGCGGTGCGTGATTAAAAATAATCAAAAAGGTTGTTTTCAGAAGGAATCGAGTGTCATACATTCTCATGGTTAACCTTTGTGCTTTTATTTTATTAGAGGTGTTGCAAATCGGCTGGGAATCGCATAAGTTAATTAAGTTCAGTAACTCATGTGAGTGGCCTGCAACCCCATATTGCATATTGCCAGATGATTTTCACAAAAATTTGTACTCATTTAAATTCTAATTTATTAAAAATTGACCTGAAATCATTTTCCGTGCAGCATTTCTGTTGGCCTTTTGGACCACAACAGAAATCCTTTGCTTTATCTTCCAAATACTCCGGACAGATAAAGTATTGATAGGTTGTCGTTGAATCTACTTTTGTACCTTCGCAAACTCCATATCTTTCTTTTTTTAATAAAGCAATTTTATTCAAAGTTTTTTATATCTTATCGGAACTTACCAAGAATACTTAGATTAGGAATTGAAATTGTGGATCTCATTGCTGGACCAATATATATTCCCAGAAAATTATTATCTTTAAAGAGAATACTTTTCTTGTAATTACTCCTGGTGATTAAATATCATTTCCTATTAGTTAAAAACAACTTACATTCCACCTTTGCGCTTAATTACATCAGTTGATATGTAGTTTTTGTTCACATCACAAAATACAATTTCTATTGTTCATTAAATTAGCAAAATAATAAATTAAATAAAAATTAATAACATAAAATTACCAAAAGTAAAAAATATTAATGAAAATAATGTAGTTTTGAAATACATTTATTATGAAAAGTTCATCGGTTTTTAAATGTTTATTTAATTAAACAATTGGTAATATTATTAAATGACAAAAGATTTTTAAGGTTATATGTATTAAATTATAAAAAGGAAGAAATCAATACATTTCAGGTAGAACCAATAAAAATAAGAATTAAATGACAAATAAATTATATGAAATGGGGAAGTTTAGAAGGTAAAAAAGTAAAAATTTAAATAAAAGTTGTAATGATCATTGGAAAATGACAATCAAAAATTGTTTCTAATAATAACTTTATAAATTTTAAATTATAAAAAATTAATATTATTAAAATCTATGATCATTTTATAAATCAATAACACTATAAAAAGCTTCGGTTATCCAGAAGCTTCTAAACTTGAAAGTTTTATCCCGATAACTGAGGTTTATGATAACTGGAATTTCTTTGACTTATAGAATTTTTAAGCTCAAATCACAAAATTTAAACAAAAATAGTATTTGATATACAAATTTATTCAATAAGAAAGCACACAAAATATATTAATCTGCCTTCTCCAAAAAATCATACGTTTTGAACTGCTTCATCAGCTTTGATTAAAGAGTTTTCAAGGGAAACCTAATTATTGTGTAGCGATTTCAGCGTCAATGTCCTAGTCTGGAGACCGAATGGTTTTAATGATTCTTTACTTTCCAAATCACATTCTTTTATTTCAATAACATTCAAAATCTCATCAATTCATGGCTTTTTCACTTTGCTGATAGCTTTTCATTACAGTTTCAAGATTTTCATCTTAATGAATGCTTTTTGTTAACAGGGTTTGATCTTGATTACTGAAATCATTTAAGTCAACATAAATTTTATGACTCACAAGGAGTTCTTTTAAATTTATTCAAGCATCATTATTTTCTAGTTCTGCTATAATTTAAGTTGTACTAGCTTTATGAAAACAATTTTATTAACCATAACATCATACAAACTTCGGTTAAAAATTTTAGTGCATCAACTAAATTTATTTTAAGTGCTTTATTTCTTTCTGCTTGTCAAATGAATTCTTTCGTAGTGTAACACCACAATAGCATCTGTTGGGCCAGCACACAAATAGCCTTTAGAATTGTTTACATGCATCAGTAATACAACACGAAAACCCAGCACCAAGATAACTTAAAATACAATATACAGCACCAACTAAACACTTTAAAATCTGAGAGAATATAAATAAATATAAAATTAAAAAACATAAAAGTAAAATAAAATAAATACAAAATGCATCATTAACCGCACGAAATCTACATATAAAATAAC
This sequence comes from Schmidtea mediterranea, assembly GCA_022537955.1. NCBI lineage: Eukaryota > Metazoa > Platyhelminthes > Tricladida > Dugesiidae > Schmidtea > Schmidtea mediterranea. The sequence goes on from CM039680.1 coordinate 191,219,750, forward strand.
ATAATAACAAGAAAATTTGATCGTAAAATGACCATTTATATAAAAGTAAAAATTAATGAATTAAATGAATAAAAATAAAATATTTTTAGCTGAATAAATTTATTTAAAAATGTTAAAAATAAATTACCAATTTAAATTAAGAAATAAATAAAAATTTAATTTAGATAACACAAATAATTTCAAGGTCGAATTTTGTTTAATCGCAATAAAATTAACACGCAAGGTTAAGGCCAAATTATAGGTATATATACCAATGTGTTTTCACAAATTTTCAGTCTTATTTTTCGAAGAGAAAAATTTCAATTTTGGTTGCAACTTAGTTTTAGAAAATTAATTGATGTACGTAACTAGTCGAGAGCCGTGCATTCAGGCAATTACCACGGGTAAGTGTTTTGCCTGAACACGACCACTCTCGGCTAGTGTATAATTATTGATTGAATTTATAGAATGGAATTAATAGAATGTACACGGTGAATTTTCGAATTAAATTTATGGAATATACGCAGTGAATTTTCGAATCAAATTTACGGAATGGACACAATGATTTTCGAATGGTATTTACTCACAATGTTTTTATGAATTTGTTAGATGACGAAGGAAAACCATTAGACACCTTCGTGCTAACAAAGTATTACAGGACCGGGCCCAACAAATACAGGATCAACATCCACGCAGAAGAACGGGCACAAGCAAATCCCAAATCAGAACATCAAAGACAATAACTCATTATCTGTCGTGATCTATTTAACAATTATTATCTGTCGTGATCTATTTAACAATTATCTATTGTGATCTGTTATCTGAATATTTGACAATCATTTATTGTAATCCATTTAACAATTGACAATCATTTATCGTGATCCATTTAACAATTTGTGAATAATAATGTAAATGTATATTTTATTTTTGTGGTAAAGGATATAATCCATTTTATTATAAAGGGTGTAATTTATTCTAATTATTAAATTTGTTCCTCACGATTCATTTTTATGCAACTTAATAAAAATAAAAATAAAAAAGGGTAAAATCATTGGGGTTAATACATATAATCTTATTAATTATTATTGGTATTGTTATTATTACTATATAATTATTATTATTATTACTATTATTATTATTATTATTATTATTATTATTATTATTATTATTATTATTATTATTATTATTATTATTATTATTAAAATTGACAGCTGAAAATTATTTCCAACGATTGGAAATAATTGAAATCATTATTAACAGCTGAAAATCAATATAGAAACGATCATAATAAATTGATTGCTCTTATAGCAATAGCATTTTAAAAAAATAATAAAATAAAATAATATAAGTATGCTCTTAGAGCACTTAAAAAATAAATTAAAATAATAAGCATAAAAAATTTTAGTATATATACTGAAGCTAAAGCTCAGTATATTCGCCCAAAAATACAGCGACAAAAAATTCTTTAAGAGTCAATCTCGAAAAGAAATTAAAATCGGAGCAGAGCTCAACAAATCTTTTTCGCATTCACATACATAGCATACATAAATAACATTTAACAAATACAAATCTTGCACGCATTGTTTATAACTATTTTATCTTTGGAAACTGATTTGAAAAATTGAATACTATATTTGGTAATTTTTATTTAATAAATTTTATAAACGATCTTGTGTTTTGATATATTCAAGTTATATATATAAGAATACCAGTGCAACGTTGAGATCTTAAATAGTGAGACCTCAACATTTGGTGCCGCGAACCGGGACTTTAAAATCAATTATTGTTATCAACAATTTGGGGGATAGGAATTGCGATCAGAGGGTTAGTGTAGAATATATCGGGAAAATATATTTATACCAAATAATATTATTGACCATAAATTGAAACTTTAATTAAAAAATTTAAAATAGATAATTCGCTTGAAATAATTTATAATTTGAGAAATAGAATCGTATATAAAATGAATAATAATCAAAATAATAATAACTTTATAAAAATTTTACCAATTGAACCTTATAGAGGGGAGCCTGAAAAGTTCGACGATTTTTTTACTGAAATTACTCAATATGCAGACGCTTGTGGTTGGACACCTGATGAGTTAAAGAGGAGAATTCCGTTATATTTAAAAGGATATGCGCTACAGGCATATAATAATTTAGAGTGTAGAGGAAATAATCTTGATCAACTTATTGAAAATTTGAGAGCAGAGATAGTAATTGACAGCGATCTACAGAAAATAAATGTACAAAAGTTTAGAAATCGATATCAGGGATCTAGAGAGTCAGTTGGAGAATATGTGTATACGATAACAGAGTTAGCAAAAAAGGCATTTGGTGCCGGAGAGCACACGCCGAAATTAATTGAGGATCAGTTTTGGAATGGAATCCAGAAATATTTATATAAAGCACTAATAATGGTTGAATATAGAGATTTAAATGAATTAGTTCATAAAGCGAAAAGAGTAGAAGCAATACAGAGAGATAGATTCAATGCATCTATAGATGCAGTTGAAATTCAAAGGCCAACGACGGCGAAACCTAAGTTGGAAAACGATGACGATGTTCCATGGGAAGAGATGAAACAATTATATTTAAATTTTGTAAAAAATAGACGAAAAAACAGTCCGAATTCAAGTAGAAGTCAATCACCTGAAAACAGGAAAAGATTTGATGCATTAAATTTTACAGAACAAAGTCAAAATAGATTTAGAGACGATAATAGAGACAGTCGTTCTGACTATAACAGAAATAATTCGTATAGAGGCAATCGCTACTTTAATAGAGACAGTCGTTCTGACTATAACAGAAATAGTTTCAGAGATAGTCGTTATAACAAAAGTAATGGAGACAATTATTCGGGGAATAATAATAATCGTTCTGAATACCGCCAGTATGATAATAGAAATAATAGAAATAGCTCAAGAGGCAGACAATCGAGTCCGTATAGACAAAATCAATATCGAGAAAGGCGAGCAAGCCCGTATAATAATGATGGAAGAGATAAAGTAAATTTCAATGGACAAATCAAATGTTACAACTGCCAGAGATATGGTCATTTAGCAAAAGTTTGTACCAATCAGAGAAGTGAGTCACCAAATAGAGTAAAATTTAAAAGTGAACCAGAAGTGAAACAAATAAATGGAGTAGAAATTACTAACACGAATAATGAAATAAATACTTTGAGAGAGGAATTGAAAGAGTTTAAAATTCAATATAACCGACTCATGGAAAGAAAGTCGGAGGTGTCACTTAACGAGTATGAGTGTTTTATAAATGAAGTTGATATTGATAATGAGGAAACTGAGAGACAAATAAAAATGAAAGAGGAATTAAAAGCAGTTTTGAAAAAACGACCTTATGATGACAATGAAACATTGAGAGTGATAAATAAAGTACAGATAAGCAGAATTGATCCTGAATATCTAACCAATTTAATCCCATTAATGGTAATGAGACAAAAAGAAACACGAGTATTCGAATTAGAGATAGAATTAAAAGAGATGATTAAAAGTTATGGAGAATTTGTGAGGAAAAGTCCGAAATTTTATGAACCCCTAAGAATAACATTGGATACTAAAGACGAATATTTTCTTCAAATGGTATTATCGAAAACAGAAGTCCATGTGTGTACAATGGTAAACAAAATACGACAATTGGCAAGAGATAAATGGCCTCGAAAAATAGGGCCAAACGATGAAATAAAATTATATTTTAACGATATTGAGTTGAAAGATGGCGAATATCTGATTGACTATGGAGTAAATACAATAGATGAGAATACTATATCTGCAGTGATAAATAGAGAAACTAGCTCAAGGGTAGCAACACCTTCTGTTGAACTGAATGAGGAAAATGATTATGATATGCTGTTTAAAATGTGGGATCAACCATCCGAAGGGAGTGCAAAGTCACCACTGGAAAAAGAAATAATTTTTCAACCATTGGATAATAAATATGGTAATTTGCAAGAGACAATAGAAAAGGTCTCCAAACAGGCAATAATGCAAGATGCTGAAACAATGAAGCGAGGTAGAGGACGACCTCGGAAGTCAGAAATAGCAGAAAAATCAGAGGATCGAAAAACTGCAGAGCGTTTGAGAGAAATAGCAAATAAAAAGAGACATGAAAATCCAAAAGTAGCAGACGATAATAACGAGTTAATCATGATAATTGAACTTCTAAAAGCAATGAACTCAAAACTATATCCGGAAACAAAACCATCAGCATTAATCGAAAATATGATACAAAAAATCAGATTAATGGAAAAAGAGGTCAGAGAACTGAGTGTAGAGGATGTAAATGAGGAGGTGGTTCTACGGATACTCTTCACAACTGGTATAAATAAAGATAAAGTAATTACGGCAATGGCATATCTAATTACGAGATATAAAAAGCTCTTAAGATCAAATCCAAAGGAGCAAATAAATGAAGTAGCTAAAATAATATATCAAAGATTAAAGGCAGATGTGATGCCATGGATAAAACTGAAAGGAGGTTGGAAAATAATGTATGATGAAACATTAAAAACAAATGAAAGCGAAACGATAGAAAATGATGATACTGAGGCAATTGTAAAAAATCTTGTGAACAAAACGACGAAAAAACCAAATAAAAGTGAAGGAAAATCAAGTATCTCAATAATAATAGTAATAATAACACTATTATTAGATTTAATCAAAGGAAGTAATGCAATTATAGCCTATGATTGTCAGAATCCAAAATGGGGGCAAAAGTATTCATTACTAGATGTGGAAAATTGTCCAGAAGCAAATCCAACCAAATTAATCATAACCGAACCCAAGATTTTTCATGTGTATCAAGAATCTGACTTTATACACACAGAGGCAAAGGAGTGTATAATCAAGTTTTCAGAGGAAAGTTTTGTATGTAATCAAGTGGCAAGAACAATATTAACCCCCACTTGGGCGCCAGAAGCATTAATAATAACACCAAGCGAGTGTGAAGAGGCATTTAAAACAAAAAAGATTAAAACAACAGATGGAATAGAATTAAAGGCTCAAGTGGGAGCGAGAGTAAAACAATTGATAAATGTGGTTGGATGGTCATCAACCGGCGGATACTGTATGGGAGGAAATTACAAAATATGGGGTCAAATTGCAGATAACATTGTGGTTCGAAGACAATATTATGTTGAATTGAGAAAATTTAAAGCATCATTTGATAGTTCATCAAAGAAAATGATGACACACAAGTTCTGTACGCTTGATGAATCTAGTTGTGACACTGGGGAATCGATGATCGTATATAAAATAGATAAATACGAATGCCAATTAACAAAATTGAAGTCACTGAAATTTCGAACAATCAGAGGAAAACAGTTTACCGATGCAGAATCAAAAAGAATAAAAGATCAAAAAAGGAAAACAATAATCGTACAAGAAAAGGATACCCCAACAATATATATGGCAGACTCGGAAGCAGAAGCCATGAGATTTGTAGAAAAAGGAGAAGTTATCAAATGCGGAAAAGCAGTTGTAAAGACTAATTATGAAGGTATCTACATCAGTAGTAATGAAATTAAAGATGCAAAATTGAAAGTCGATAAATTTGATGTCAAACTATCTTCGTATTTTAATAATAAAATCGATTACTTCTATCATCATCAACTAGTTCAATTAGACAAAGTATACCAAGCAACAATTACTAACGACTGTAAACTCAATAGAGAAATATTGAGAACAAAGATGGCCGTAGCGGTTACAAACCCAGATTTAATGGCACCAATATTGTTTGCAGAAAAAGGAACTTTTGCGAGAGTAGTAGGAGAAGTATTACAGACCTTTCAATGTAAACCGGTCAGCGTATCACTAGCAACGAACAACCAATGTACCAACGAATTACCCGTCATTTATAAAGGAGAAACAGTGTATCTACAGCCTATAACCAGAATACTAACCGATAAAACTTACATTCCAAGGAAAATCGATAAATGTACCAATCTGCTCGATCCATTATACCAGCTAAATGATGAAATGTGAATTACAATGTCTGATAGAAAAGACGCAACTAAACCGTTTAAACTAGAATTAACAGAACTTGAGAAAAAGTTGGAGTTTCAAGAGATAAATGATATGAATAACAACGGTATGTACACGCGAGATGCCATAGAAAGTGCAAGAAAGCACATGTTGTTTCCTAACGAGAAAGAGAAAATATTATCAATAATGGTGAGTAAAGTCATCGAAGGTAGCCATGGTGGTGATTATAATTTCGATGTGTTGTTATCAAAGGAACATTTCAAGAAGGTAGTATACAAAGTATTGTATAGCATATGGGGATATTTCGCAGTTTTGGGAAATATGTTCTCGACTATACTGGGAATATATTATACAGTGGCGTTGCTCAAAATGATCTGTTCATCATTAGTATCATTACGACAACTTCGACAAGTATTTGGCAACTCATATAAAATGTTGGCATGTTTATGCCCCTTCGTTGCAAAATATCTGATAACAGCAAAACACGATAAAGAAATACGATTAATTAAAAACCGGCGAATGGAAGAGGAACAATTAATGGAAAACGAAAAAAACGATGATAATCCAAGTGGATCTGAAAACGTGGAACAACCACAAGGAGGATTATATGACAGTCAAAATCAGCAACTGAGAGAACTGAGTAATAACCTGGATAACAGAATAACAAACTGTCATTGCGCAACAAGAAAGACCTATGGATGTTACGGTATTGAAGCAAATGAGATATTACGAGAACTCAATGAAGCCAGACCAAGCATCCAAGTATTAATCGATAATATAAACATCAAAGCACTAGTAGATACCGGAGCAGCAGCCTCCATGATAAGGGAGGATCAATTGTCAGAAAATCGAAAAAAAGATATAAAAAGCACAAATGATACGATAATATCTATGTCATCGCATACTATGCAAGTGAGAGGAGATATTGAGCTCACTGTTCATTTTCCGAGTAGAACAGTTAATCACGTATTCAAAGTAATGACTGAATGCAGAAGTAAATGCATCCTAGGGATAGATATCCTTCGCAAGTTAGATAACTGCGTCATCGACTTGACTGATGGTGCAATCAAAAGAAAAGCAAATTATCAGGAATCAAGATTTGCGGAAGTGATAGCATTAGAAGCCTTCGAATTGGAATATCACTGTGATCATATAATCCCAGTAAAAGTCAACGTCAAAAGTGAGGACACTTTTATTTTTGTGCCGGATAAGTCAAAAAGCCATAATATAATGTTAACCGACGAATGTGTTATACCAAAAAACGGAATAATTCCAATTAGAATTGCTAATTATGAGAGAAGCAATGTGAAAATTCACAAAGGAACAAGATTGGGAAAGTTGTTCAAAGGTGAATTAGAGCAAACATTTGAAATGTGTGAAACAATGGTGATGAGAGATAACAGTGAACAAGTCGTCGAACTAAGTAAGACAAATAACGTTAAATTCTATGATAAAGTAAAAATTAATAATAGTTACTTAAATGAAACCCAACAATTTCAATTACAAACTTTACTTGATGAATATAGTGACGTATTTGCAAAACATGAGTTTGATTTGGGAGATACTGACATCATTAAACATGTAATCGATACTGGGAACGCCAGACCAATAAAACAACGACCTTATGGGGTACCTTATAAACTAAGGGAGGAGATAAAGCGACAAATAAAAGAGTTGAAAGAGGCAGGTGTAATAAAACAAAGTTTTTCACAATGGGCATCACCCATCGTACCAGTCAGAAAAAAAGATGGTGAAATTAGAATGTGCATTGACTATCGTAAATTAAATGATGTAACAATTAAAGATTCATACCCATTTCCGAAAGCACAAGAACAATATGATAAACTCAGGGATACTAAGTATTTCACAGTTATTGACGCAAATAAAGGGTATATGCAAATTCAAATGGAAGAGGGGGATGCGGAAAAAACTGCTTTTGTCATTGAAGATGGATTATACGAATACACTAGATTACCTTTTGGGTTAACTAATGCACCCGCAACATTTCAGCGCCTAATGAATACAATACTAGTAGATGTACAACATTGCGCAGTCTATATGGATGATATATTAATTGCATCAAAAACTTTTGAGGAACATTTAAAAGACATAGCGAATGTATTACAGAGACTAAAAAAGGCTAAGATTAAAATCAAACCGACAAAATGTAAATGGGCAGAGCCATCAGCGCTATTTTTAGGCCACATAGTCACGATAGAGGGTATAACACCTAACCCAGATAAAATTGAAGTTGTTAAAAATTTTCCAATCCCAACAACGTTACAACAAGTACAAGGATTTTTGGGATTAACCGGGTATTACCGTAAATTTATACAAGATTATGCAAAAATAGCAGCACCCATGATAGAACTAACAAAAGGAGTTAAAACAAAAGGAGAGAGTAAAGGAGTATTAATAGTACAGACAATAAATGATAAAATCAATAAACCACAAAAGAAATGGACACTCGAACATCAAAAGGCATTTGATCAGTTAAAAGAGAAACTAATAACAGCACCAATATTACGATATCCAGACTTTAAGAAACAATTTATCGTCATGACGGACGCCAGCGGGAAAGCCGTAGGGGCAGTCTTAGGACAAGAAGAAGAAAAGGGTAAAGATTACGTAATAGCATATGCAAGTAAGACATTAAAAGGAGCACAACTTAGGTACTCAACCATAGAAAAAGAATGCTATGCCATAGTATTTGCATTAAAACAGTTTAAGCCATACATATATGGAACAGAAGTTGTAATAAGAACAGATCATAAACCATTAGAAGGCCTTTGGAAACACAAAGATACATCAAGTAGACTTTTAAAATGGGCAATGAAAATACAAGACATGCATATCAAAATTGTCTATAAACCCGGAAGGATAAACAAAAATGCAGATGCACTATCACGCATTCCTGAGCTAGGAGCATTAGAAGTTTTTGCCTTAGTAACAGAAAAGCCTATAGACATACAAGAGGAACAAAGTAAAGATCTAGAAATTTCCAAGATCAGAGAGGAAATTAAAAAAGGGACAAATCAAAAATATAAAATTGTAAAGAAACTAGTGGTTATTGAGGATTTTAGTGGAAAACAGTTAATAGTAGTACCACAAAAATTAAGGCAAATTCTCTTGTTACAATATCATGATGGTGCTCTAGGGGGTCATTTGTCAAGCAGAAAAACAGCAGGCAGATTATTACAAAAGTATTATTGGGATAACTTAAAAAAAGATGTTAAAAGATGGTGTAATGCATGTACAATATGCGCAACTAGAAAAATACGGGGACAAAGACTAAAGCACCTCTACATCCAATCCCAGCTACAACATCGCCAATGGAGTTATGTGCTATGGATTTTTTATGCAAACTACCTACCACTATTAATGGAAATAAACATATATTAGTTTTTAGTGACTATTTACTAAATGGGCAGAGGCATTCCCAACTAAAGATGAAACAGCAGAAACAGTAGCCAAATTACTTGTAGAAAAAATTATTTTCAAAATCGGCACACCTAGAAAACTACTAACGGATAAGGGAGCAAATTTCATGAGTGAAACAATCAAAAGGGTAGCTAACATATTTAACATGCATAAAATTAACACGACAGCTTATCATCCTCAAACTGATGGGTTAGTGGAAAGATTTAACGGCACACTTCTCAGTAGATTAGCGGTTTTTGTGGGAAAAAATCAAAATGATTGGGATGAATACGTGAGTCAATGCACATACATTCATAATATCACACCCAACGAGACAACGGGGTATTCACCATATTTCTTAATGTTTTTAAGAGAACCTGCAACACCCATAGATACAATTTTCGAACCACGAGTATCACAATATTTAGATGCACCGGATTACGTAACCTTAATGCAAGAGCGAATGCAAGAAGTATATAAGGTAGCTAATCTAAAAGTTAAGTTTAGACAAGAACAATATAAAGATGACTACGATAAAACCAGTAAACCCCATACCTTTAAGGTGGGAGATAAGGTTAGACTTATGTCTCCACAAGTGGGAAAAGGTAAAACAACAAAATTAGCAAGACCATTTAAAGGCCCATATGAAGTAGTTAAAGTAATCAACGAAAACTTACATATACAAAAACATAAAAACGAGGATCCCATAGTAGTACACGTAAATAGATGCAAATTAGCGGAATCAGAAATAGTAGAGGGACCAACACATAGATATAATTTGCGATCCCAGGAAGGATTATTGATGTCAGCAATCTTCTTAACAATCATAGGAATAATCAATACAACTAATGTTAAAGAAAAGTACAAAACTGAATTTATGGGAGATAGAGACATTTTAATAAATATTTTATCTCACGAAATTAACGTATTCAATCTAAATAATAAGCCGATAGGAGATCTATACTTAAAATCAACAAATATCACACCAAAATTTATGAAAAAAGAAGAGAAAAAACCACTGATAAGTTCGAAAGGGGAGACAACGCTAAATTTATTAACTTAGAACCCAACACTCAATACGTTCTATGCGCCCAATGGGATACAGATTACGATACATCACAAATACAATGTAAAAGGGTAAAAACCATACAGACAAAAAACGTAAGATGACAAAGAAAGTAATTATAAATACAACAACACAACAAATTAATTCAAGCCCAAACATGAATGTAACCACCACAAAAATAACAACTCAAACCATAACCGATGAAATAACAACCAAAACCTATAAAATACCAATCCAACTCGAGAAAAAATTAATCAAATTACCTACGGGAAAACCAATTCTTATAAAAAATTGGAATGAATTACAGGCATTTCAAAAACAAGAAACTAAACCAATATGGCCTTTTTACGTAATATCAGCTAGTATTTTAGCTATAGCAATATTGGCAATAGTTAGTAGTGTACAAATCTACAAAAAGTACAAGTGGAAAAGGCAGCGGTATCGGCACCGACTGGTCAAAAATGTATCAGGGCGTTTTCACTTGGACAAATATATACCAGGTCAATACACAATGTCCACTCTTGTTTAAAAAATTATATAAAATTAATCGAATATGGTCAATAATATTTTCTAAATTTGTATATATTGATATCTATAACTTAATGGCGTATAAGGGCAAACCTCATATGCGCAAGAGGATTATTTATTTACTCTTCATTTTAGAACAAATACAATTCAACACGCAATTCAGCCAATCCAAATCGCAGTCCAATCAAGTTGATCAATCTTACGTACAATTCAATCAATTTCACATGAAACCCAATCAATCTAATCAATCTCACATGAAGTCCAATCAATTTCCCGGACAATCCAGTCAATCCAATCAAGCCAATACACAATCTAATCAATATGTTCGTATGATAAACAAGCATTGCGGAAGTTTCTACAGAAATCTACAAAATAAAATCTGCACAGACGGAACCCCAATCACTATCCGCAGCTTCCCAAACCAGGTGTGCATCCCAAATGACATGAAAATAGAAATCGAAGAAAGAGAGCTGCACTTAATCAAATTCAACGAAGCTAGAAGAGTGAAACTCAAAGAGCTTATCGGAGCATTTGATGAATTTGCCAATGTAGACAGGGCAGCAGCTGAAGGAAAAAAGGTGCCCCATCGAATAATCTTCCATATGACAAAAACAGAGGTCTCTATTTGTCAACAAAGAATCCCACTAATCACCACGAGCAATTGCTCAATAATGATAAAAACTATCAAACACAGAAGAATGTCAAATGAATTCAATAACCTTATGATTCAAATGAACAGTCTACCATGTGTAATAGCAATTGAAGTTCTCTACATACCTACAATACCAAACCCTTTCGTAGATCTGGAATATATCATATCGGACCTACACATTCCTCAAGAGCTTGTCAACAAAGGTGTATCGTTCACACACCAAGAATTAACAACAACAGAAAGGCAGGAGAAGATTAAATTCGTAGATGTCAAACTAGTTTGCGACATCAACAACAATCAGAGACCAGTAGAAGTATGCATCAGAAATTTCGACGGAACCGTCCTATTCAATAAGAAAATCACACCGAGGACAAAAATACTCCATTATTATCCGGAAAAAACAAAAGCAAACAAGGAAAATATTGTTGGTAACGAGGATGAGTACCAAGCATTAGTAGATATTCGAAAATTCCTACAGGGACAAATAATCGTAGGGTACGATATCACAAACAAACTAAAAGCTCTCACATTAGATATCTACAATGTAATGGGAGTCAGAGAAATGGCTGAAGATTCTTTCATGCGCTCCTTCGTAAAGAATGTAGCACCCCACAAAATTAAATTATCCAATCTAGCATATCAGGCAATCAGATACCACGACAAATGGTTCAAGGATAAAGTCATCAATAGAATACTACAAAAAGCAGAACCCTTCTCAGCGAACGAGACAACAATACTTCTGAAGGTCATTTATGGCATCGCAGAACAAAAATGGGAAGAAGTTATCAAATGGGATTCCTCAAGTTTAAAGAGAAATATAAAAGGGAACCAAGAAAACACAACGAATGCCTTAGAAAACGATGATATGGAAGAGGATATGTACATAGAACCATCACAATGGGAATTAAAATTTAACAAGAACGGCACCAGAAGGACATTCGAAAGTGAGCTAATGGATAGTGATGATGATATCATATTCTTCTCTGAGGAACGATCACAAAGTAACAACATACCTGTCAAAAGCGAGCCACAATTACAAGAAAACAAAATGCAGTGTGATAATGATTCGGATGAGGAATATTTCTCCTTCGAAGAAGATGATCAGGAAGCATCACCGAAATCAACAACCGAAGACAGTGACGAATATGGACCCGAACCAGATATAATACTAGAAGACCCTGATTTTGTAATCGGAGAAAGCCAGATGGAGATATCAGATAGCGAATTGTGCCGTCATTTCGGTAGACGAATAAAGGACGGAGACATATTAAATTTGGCACTCAAAAAGGGATTCAGGCGCACCACCATGAAAATAAACGATTGTGAGATTGAATTAGTCCTCAGCGATAAAGGTAATGAGGACATTACTTTAACGGCCCAGGGAGGAATGTTAGATGACGAAGGAAAACCATTAGACACCTTCGTGCTAACAAAGTATTACAGGACCGGGCCCAACAAATACAGGATCAACATCCACGCAGAAGAACGGGCACAAGCAAATCCCAAATCAGAACATCAAAGACAATAACTCATTATCTGTCGTGATCTATTTAACAATTATTATCTGTCGTGATCTATTTAACAATTATCTATTGTGATCTGTTATCTGAATATTTGACAATCATTTATTGTAATCCATTTAACAATTGACAATCATTTATCGTGATCCATTTAACAATTTGTGAATAATAATGTAAATGTATATTTTATTTTTGTGGTAAAGGATATAATCCATTTTATTATAAAGGGTGTAATTTATTCTAATTATTAAATTTGTTCCTCACGATTCATTTTTATGCAACTTAATAAAAATAAAAATAAAAAAGGGTAAAATCATTGGGGTTAATACATATAATCTTATTAATTATTATTGGTATTGTTATTATTACTATATAATTATTATTATTATTACTATTATTATTATTATTATTATTATTATTATTATTATTATTATTATTATTATTATTATTATTATTATTATTATTATTATTATTATTATTAAAATTGACAGCTGAAAATTATTTCCAACGATTGGAAATAATTGAAATCATTATTAACAGCTGAAAATCAATATAGAAACGATCATAATAAATTGATTGCTCTTATAGCAATAGCATTTTAAAAAAATAATAAAATAAAATAATATAAGTATGCTCTTAGAGCACTTAAAAAATAAATTAAAATAATAAGCATAAAAAATTTTAGTATATATACTGAAGCTAAAGCTCAGTATATTCGCCCAAAAATACAGCGACAAAAAATTCTTTAAGAGTCAATCTCGAAAAGAAATTAAAATCGGAGCAGAGCTCAACAAATCTTTTTCGCATTCACATACATAGCATACATAAATAACATTTAACAAATACAAATCTTGCACGCATTGTTTATAACTATTTTATCTTTGGAAACTGATTTGAAAAATTGAATACTATATTTGGTAATTTTTATTTAATAAATTTTATAAACGATCTTGTGTTTTGATATATTCAAGTTATATATATAAGAATACCAGTGCAACGTTGAGATCTTAAATAGTGAGACCTCAACAAATTATCAATTGCGTATGTGGCCGAACGAATTTAACGATGTAATATGCTGAATAAATATTTTCTATCTACAACCTTCGTGCGTCGAAACTTTTATTCCAAATACTATGGTAAAATTTATTTATGAATTTTTTTTCGGCCCGCAGCCAAACATACAACAACAAATCAAAATTACACATAACTAGCGAACTGTGTAAGTGCGTGTAAAATCTCCAGTAGTTCGTGCTCGTGAAGGCTCCGGCGTGAGAACGCAGGAGCTGGAACGTCAATATTATCCGTATATAGGGGAAATTGGAAGGTAAAGGAGTAGTCTTTTGGCTGCTCCTTCATCATCCGTTTCCTGAAAAATTGACATAAATTTTTAACAACAATCGGCTCAAAATATCTAACACCGAGTAGTCCAGTGGGCACTCATTAAATATAATATGAACATAAATAGATCTTAAGGACAAAGAGAGGTAAAGGGTAGCCGGGAAAATATCGAAATCGTTGCAACAGTTAAAATGAATAGCCATCGGAAAAAGATTTATCCGAACGACTAAAATCATGAAAAATAATGTTTTGAATAATTTATAAGAAGTAAATAAAATATGTTGAATTGAAACGGAAAATATTGGCAGAACGCTGCGCAAATTTTCGGAAAAAGTTAAAACATTTATCATAAAAACTGTAAAATAAGGGCGGAACGCTTCTCAAATTTTCCGAATTGATTAAAATACTTACAGAAAATAGTAAAATAAAAGTGAAATGTTGTTCGATTGTTAGTGTAATATTTTCTTGGAACCACAAAATGAGGGCGGATCGCTGCTCAAATTTTCCGAGTCAATGAAAATACGTTATCGAAAACTATAGAATAAGGATATAACCGAAAAATAAGGGTGGGACGCTGATAAAATTTTTCGAATCAACAAAAATACTTTATCGAAAACCGGAAAAATACAGATGGATTACGACTAAATTTTTTATAAAAGAAACATATTTCTTAAAGCTGAGGAATAAGGACGAATCCCTACACAAAAATTTGTTAATAATATTGATAATAACTATAATAATTATAATAATAATAATAATAATAATAATAATAATAATAATAATAATAATAATAATAATAATAATAATAATAATAATAATAATAATAATAATAATAATAATAATAATAATAATAATAATAATAATGATAATAATGATGAGGATAATAATAATAATAATAATAATAATAATAATGATCATGGTACCTATAATAGTAATGATAAAAATTATGATGATAACAGTAGTAATAATAATAAATATAATGGTAATTATGGTAATGAGAATAATAATAAATGTAATAGTAGTAACAATTAATAAGGGTAATACAGATAATGGCAAAAATGATAATGCTAGTGATAATGGTAGGGAGCATAGTAGTTATTATAGGGATAAGAGTAAGAGAGATAATGTGAGGATATTTAACATAGCAATGGGTCTACAGGTCATCAACACGGACAACGATAAGAAGGACTATGGGAATGGACATAACAATGAATGATATGAGAGTATAGGTTAACCTTTGAAAGAGATAGGAGAATAATGGGACCTAAAAACCGAAATCGAGCACAGGCCTTCTATCGGCAGCTCGTTGGACCCATGGATCGTTCGGTCAATTATAGCATTAGCAATAGCGCTCACTTTTTGCGGACGATTTACTCACTCGAACACAGTTCCAACGTTGCTTAGCAACGGGTGCCGAGTGGCAAGCGAAAGATATTTGTATGGGGTTGACTGGGTAACAACCATATAGTTTCAAAATATCAACACCCAGAAACCCACCACATCTAAAACTGCTTATGATCAAGCATCAATAGGTTGCAATGAGAAGTCCCGTTTGGGGACAAAAATCTCAGAGTTAATGCTAGTTAGTTCATTTTCACATTCGTATTATGGTGGTTGGATGATTGGCTCCTATTATTTCGCTGAATCCCCAATACCATCCTTCAACTGGGTTGTTTGTTCTAAGTATATCGTGTTGAACAACATCGAAATAGTTCCATAGTGCATGAGCGAATAATGGAGCACTTCGACACCTCTTCTTGCCGGTCTGCCGATCCACTTGTCTTCAAAGCAATTGATGAAGTCTTTAATGATATCTTTATTTTATCTGAAAAATTTTAATTCTATGATATCATCAAAGGCAATAGCATCTGTTTTCTGTATATTTTACATTTTACATTATAACAACAGTTTTCATTTGATTTTTCAGATTATGTCTTATGTAAAAATGTGGAAAATAATAATTGTAATTTAATTCAAGAATCAGATAAAATATTGCAATTAAAAAATTTGATAACAAATTATTTTAACAAGTCCTGGACAATGAGATGCGTTTTATAAGAAATAATTGTCAATAAAATCGTTTCTTGCATTTTACAACGTAATGATTGCGGTTAACGTCCACGAGCACTCTCTTTCCACCGATAAAATAAATTGGGCAATAATAATCGGGTAAGCATTCACAAAGCACATGACCGTCGTATATTTTCCCGTCCCTTCGTGCTACTTCCGAATAGCAAGGAGAATCTATTGCTTCACAAGGACTCTAAAAACATGCTTGAGTTTTAAAACAGATACAAGCTTACCAATGATTCACATGAGAATGACAGCAGACTTCCTAGGAAACGTTTTTCTTTAGGGTGAACCCCACGTAAATATTCATAATATTTTATGTCTGCAATGTTCTGACAAATGCAATAAACTGAATGCAACATCAACCATGTTCCCCGTTGTACTAATTTGTATGCTATTTCGTTTTCTGTTCTGCAATATTGGTGAAAGTGATAATAGACATTATTACAAAAGTGCATTTGGAAGCGATACGATCTCATATCTGTAATATTGACGGTGACGGTGATGATGATGATTATGATAAAAATAATAATAATAATAATAATAATAATAATAATAATAATAATAATAATAATAATAATGATAATGTTGGGCCAGCACACAAATAGCCTTGAGAATTGTTTAAATGCATCAGTAATACACCACGAAAACCCAGCACCAAGATAACTTAAAATACAATATACAACATCAACTAAACACTTTAAAATCTGAGAGAATATAAATAAATATAAAATTAAAAAACATAAAAGTAAAATAAAATAAATACAAAATGCATCAAGAACCGCACGAAATTTACATAAAAAATAACATAATAACAAGAAAATTTGACCGTAAAATGACCATTTATATAAAAGTAAAAATAAATGAATTAAATGAATAAAAATAAAATATTTTTAGCTGAATAAATTTATTTAAAAATGTTAAAAATAAATTACCAATTTAAATTAAGAAATAAATAAAAATTTAATTTAGATAACACAAATAATTTCAAAGTCGAATTTTGTTTAATCGCACTAAAACTAACACGCAAGGTTAAGGCCAAATTATAGGTATAAATACTGATGTGTTTTCACAAATTTTCAACTACTACTTTGCAGTATTGATTTCAACCAAAATTAAGTTGCACACTTTTTATCTTGTTTTACTGTGTGCTTTTCAACTATTGTACAGCAATATTTTCAGCAATATTTTCAGGTTATTAATCTACAGTTATGTTTTGTAGAAATATTTTCAGGTTATTAATCTACAGTTATGTTTTGTAGCAATATTTTCAGGTTATTAATCTACAGTTATGTTTTGTAGCAATATTTTCAGGTTATTAATCTACAGTTATGTTTTGCAGCAATATTTTCAGGTTATTAATCTACAGTTATGTTTTGTAGCAATATTCGATGCCCGATTTAAAATTTGTTTATATGAATGCCAAATATACAGTTTATGTGTCGAGACTTTTGCCTAATTCATGTGGTAATTTATTTTTTCTATTATTTTATTTTTGGTGGCCCACAGCCAAAACATAACGCAAGATAGAAAAATAAAACACACTATCGAACTGTGTAAGTGCGTGTAAAATCGCCAATAGTTCGTGCCCGTGAAGGCTCCGGCGTGCGGAACGCAGGAGCTGGAACGTCAATATTATCCGTACATAGGGGAAATTGGAGGGTAAATGAGTAGTTTATTGGCTGCTCCTTCATCATCCGTTTCCTAAAAAATTGGCATGAATTTTAACAACAATTGGCTCAAAATATCTAACACCGAGTAGTCCAGTGGGCACTCATTAAATATAATATGAACATACATAGATCTTAAGGATAAAGAGAGGGAATGGGTAGCGAGGAAAATTGCGAAATCGTTGCAGCAGTTAAAATGAATAGCCATCGGAAAAAGATTAATCCGAACGACCAAAATCATGAAAAATAATGTTTTTAAATAAGAATGAAATAAATTAATTTGAGTTGAGGCGGAAAATATGGGCGGGACGCTGCTCAAATTTTCCGAATTGATTCAAATACTTAACAAAAATAGTAACGTAAAAAGGGAACGCGTAAAATAAGGGTGGAACGCTGCTCAAATTTTCCGAGTCAATGAAAATACTTTGTCGAAAACTGTAGAATAGGGATGAACCGTAAAATAAGGGCGGAACGCTGCTAAAATTTTCGAATTTACAAAAATACTTTATCGAAAACCGAAAAATACAGATGGATTACGGCTAATGTTGTATATCAATAAAAAAAAATTAACGCTGAGGAATAAGGACGGATCCCTACAAAATCTTAATAATAATAACGATAATGATAAGAGTAATGGTAATTATAATAATAATAATAATAATAATAATAATAATAATAATAATAATAATAATAATAATAATAATAATTATAATTATAATAATAATAATAATAATAATAATAATAATAATGATAATAATCATAATAATAATCATGGTATTTGTAGTAATGATGATAATAATTATGATTATAATAATAGTGCTAATAATCATAGTAGTAATAACAATAAATATAATGGTAGTTATAGTAATAAAAATAATAATAAAGATAATAGTAGTAACAATTAAGAAAGGTAATATATATAATAGTAACAATGATGATGCTAGTAATAATAATAGGGAACATTGTAGTTATAATAGGGATAAGAGTAAGAGAGCTAGTGTGTGAATATTTAACATAACAAAGGGTGTACAGGCCAAATAATAATCATGAACACGGATGACGATAAGAAGGACTATGGGAATGGACATAACAATGAATGATATGAGAGTATAGGTTAACCTTTGAAAGAGATAGGAGAATAATGGGACCTAAAAGATCGAAATCGAGCACAGGCCTCCTATCGGCAGCTCGTTGGACCCATGGATCGTTCGGTCAATTATAGCATTAGCAATAGCGCTCACTTTTTGCGGACGATCTACCCACTCGAACACAGTTCCAACGTTGCTTAGCAACGTGTGCCGAGTGATACGCGAAGAATATTTGTATGGGGTTGTCTGGGTAACAACCATATAGTATCAAATATCAAAACCCACAAACCCACCAATAATAATAATAATAATAATAATAATAAAACAATTGTAAAACGCCAACTATATATTTTGTTTAACATCTCGCTGTATATTTCGACTATTTATCAGTTTTCATCAAGCTAGAAATCACATTAACAATAAATACATGGAAATAAGATTTTAACAAATTAAACAATAATAATCGCAATCAAGTTGTAGTATCAAAAATATATAAAATTATTTTAATTTTTAGAAAATTAACTTTTAAATTAATTTTAAAAAATACAAAAGTTATCATTTCTTTTAAAAATAGCTTTTATAAAACAATTAAATTTTAAACATTAAATTCTTTACACAATTTATAATTGCCATAAACTAAAGAACATATGCTTTGTGAAAAACGTTGCCTACGGCATCATGTGCAATGCATGCAAATATATATACATTGGAAATACACTCAGGAACTTACACCAAAAAATTAAAGAACATCAAAGACCCTGTTGAAAAATCTTCAGTATATAGACATCTCCAACAATGACTACCAAGAAAGGAAAAAAAATATTTTATTCAAAATCTTTAACAGCGACAACCTCCGAAAAAATCTCAGATTCAAAGAAGCAATTCTTATCTTAGATAAACATTCAACAATAAACTCTAAAACAGAAATCAGTGAAAGTGTCAGTCCTATCTTTTGTTAACTTTGGTACTTTGATATAAATATCAAACAATTTTTTTTAAAAATTAAAGAAAGCCTAGGAATAAAAGTCAGAGTTAAATTGTGTTTATGACTTGAGTTGTTTATGCAGGGTTATAAAAGGGCCTTTTCTTTGTTAAACGAGGAAAGCTTTTTATAAATTTTTCATAAGCTTTTAAAAATTCAGAAACATTATTTTGTTTTTATATTCGATGAAAATGTAAGAAACCTTAAAAAAAAGTTTAAGCCAATTAAAAAACAAAAAATGAATTTGAGGATTGAAGATAGCTACTCTCTAGAAAATTGAAGAGGATTATTTGATAATCGAAAATTTTTTCATCAATATAAATGAATACTTTGCAGTAAAAGCTTGTTTTATTATTTACTTACTTAATTATTTTATTATTATTATTATTATTATTATTATTATTATTATTATTATTTGAATTTACCATCTAAACCGATCAGTTTGAAAGTAAGAGATTTATAGTCTATTGTTGATTCCCATCTGTAAGAACATCTTTGTTGGTTGAAGCAAGTTTTTCGAGATTGAGCAAAAATAAATTTGAAATTAAACATTTTTTGTGATTCAAAAATACCTCCAGCTTCCAACCATGCGCATGGTACTGTAATAGCGTGAAAGGCTCTGATCTAAATAAATACATATTATGAACTTTTAGAATGACGCCTTCAATCAAATTGAATTGACACGATTTACATTGTTATGATGACTATTGTCCTCATATCCATGCGAACCGATTAGCATTATGAAGTATTTTGGAATATATCAGTAAATATTGTTTCACATATTCGATATGCTTAATGACAATTAATAAAATTTTCATGTGATTTCACAGGCAAATTTCATTCAAGCGTAAATAATAAGTTTCTTTACAATGTTCTCAACATCTTCCTCTATGTTTAAATCCCAACAGCGGAAAAAGAATAAATTTAATAGAATCACTCAGGTCCTGTTTAACTTGATATGTTCTTGACATAAATAAAAACTTTCCTAACCGACATTTGATAGACAAATTTGTACACAATAAAGACATCAATCAATCTGCTCTGTTCTATCTGACTCATTTCTCCAAAACTTGACCATTTGGCCTCGATTTTTGGTAAATAACAGAGGATGAATTTGCAGATATTAAACCTTACATAAGATGAAATGTCAAGCTTAATATCGACCTAAAAATGACGTTTAGTAGAAACTTTTTTGTCAAAAATGCCTAAAGTTAAAGTTAGGATCAATGAATCCCCCCCACCCACCACTTGACTTTCGCGTTTGCCTTCATCAGTCACCGGTGAGAGAGATATTAAAATATATAAACTTTGTAATATTATATATTGCTAATAATCATTTATGGAGTGCTTCAAAAAATATTCTTGACATCAAACGTGTTTAGTGCTTTTTCGAAGGTTTTGGGTTTGAAAAAAATAAAAAATTTGTTGAAATTATTAAATGTACTTACCAATAATATATAAAATCCGAGTAAAAATAAAAATAGGCGAGATAATTTGTCCATTAAAATGACGAAAATTTATATTATTACGAAAATTATTTGTTATTTATACAATGGATTGCATTTGCGTGTATTTGATATACAGTTGACAAACTGTACAAATTTCACTTCTATCGTTTTATAAAATGATTTAGAAACTTATTTGATGCATTTTTATAAAAGTATGTTAAATTTTCTGTAAAATTTGCATTAAATTTGTGTTATTAAAAAATCTTTGGTTGAATCACATTTAGAATAGGCGATGGCAAAATTTGAGTTTAATAAAAAACAACACATTGATCTATAATCTGAAAGAACGCAGATAAACAATAGTGAAGAAATCAAATGTAATTTATACTAACAGTTAACATGAAAGTATTATTTTGTATTTTAATTATTTTTTTGGATGATTTCATTTTTTAAAAATGGTTGGCAAAAATATGTGATTCTAAACGAACTGAATATGAAATTTTACAGTAAAAAATTAAATAATTAAACATTTAATTAAATTTAATGTTTTAATAAAAATAAATAAACAAAAATAGTCAAATTTGGTGTAAACATGTGGGCGTTTTTGTTTAAACGCATAAAAACATAAAACCGATGCCAAATCGACAAAGTCATTCTTAATTCTTAACCGACTTAATTTCGGTACCGTTATAATTAAACTTTAATGAGTACTATCCTTGGATAATTTATTATAAAAGAAATGTAAATGTGAGTAACATCGGTTTTATTTGATTATTGTTGTTATCATTATGCTTCCTGATTATATATTATGAATTACATATAAACGCACAATAGAAAATGAAAGAGGGTGAATTTGTTATTTTATATACTTCAAACTTTTAGGTTTGGTTATTTTAGGAAATGATGCCAAGAAACGTCAAAAAAATTCCATGAAATTATTTATTGTTATGATTCATGCATTAAAATTGACTAGGTCAATTTTCGAATTTTCGTCATCTCTTTAATACAAAAAGAACAGCATAAGAAGTAAAAACCATAAAGAAAGAATCAACGAAATCAATAACAGCTGTCTAATTGAGATAGGGTTTCGTGCAAGGAAAAACCATAATGATAAGAAGTTTGAAACGTTCATAGCACAACAGTGACGAACTTCATTTATTTAAGTTGTTGGGTTTTTATATAGAAAGTCGGTGCTTACGTCTGACTCCTTTGTGTCCTTTTTTAATGGATTAAATTAACCCAATACAATAAGATTTATTTTCAATTTATATATCACAACTTTCACAAAAAATCGATTCAATACACAATACTCTACACAATTACTCTGCACGATTTCACAAAATTCAATGCGTAGGGATACGTCTTCTAAAGGGAGATGTCCCTGTCTGGTGCGCAATTTGTTTGGCTGGTTGATTTATCTTTAAGTTTATTACCTCCTTTATTCCGCTCTCTGAGATATTTTCTTCGATCAACTGGCAATTTTGTTGATCTGCCTTTTTTTATACTCATCTCGCAAATCAAGTCACCCGCATCTCTGACATCTCTGTCCAAAACCAAATTAGTTATTTCTGGGCTCCCGGGGTTTCTATTTGTTTACAATAATTATTTTGGTGGTGGGTTCCTCTTTTATCCCGGGTTTCCTTTGTCAATCAATTTAGTTTTCCGTAATTAGAAAATTTGTTGACAGTCCAGGTTTCTCACACTATTCGGGTTTTCTGTTGGATCGGACTTCCCATTAGCTCGTGCTTCTCATTAGCCAATTAATTTCTATTTTTAGTAAATATTTCTTTTGGGGAACCCTAATCTATTTAATTTTATATATTTGGATTTGTGTCATCATTTGACATCCGCCCATACCCGTTTTCCCCGATAAATATTTATTTTAAAATTTATTGATTTTGACTTTTTAATTATTATTTCGAATATCAATGTTTTTATTGATTTTCCATTTTTTACTTTTGTGCATTTTGTTAATCTCAACAAAGTGAAATTAAATGAAAGTAGCAAATATTGTGGCATGGATAATCGAAGCTATTAAACTCCAAATGTGTTGAGGTTATAATGAAACATGAATAAAAATTTTAAAATTATCAAAATCAATTAAAGTTAATGAAAAATTTTGAAAAAAGTAAAAACCAATATTTTTCGAGGGGAAAAATGGTAACCGGTGGCAAATTTGATTTTGAAGTCGAATAAAATACTATTAGATTGAGATGAGGTATATTGAACGGTTGGGAGCCCAAAAACTACTTAATTTAAATTATTTGCCGACAAACCCATTAATCAAGGTCCACCGAGCTGAACGTCAGCTTAATGGGTTTCCCGGAATTAGTAAAATGGGCAATAAATTGTCCGAACGGGAAAAATTGTTTTCCTAGCACTAATCCAAATTAATGACAACCCAAAAAATTATAAAATGAACTGACAACAAAATAAGTTGCCAGTTGGTTGAAAAGAAAAATCTAACGAGTTTGAGAAACTAGTAGAAAGTAATAAACAAATGCAATCTGATTAACTTTTTTTAGTGACTTATTACATTATACCCTTGGGGTGTTTACGAAAAGCAAATAATTGTATCTTGTAGTGAATATTTGTGAATAAAGATTTCTTTGTTGGGATTTTGTCTTATTCATTATTGAAATTAAATATTATCAATTATTGATCTGACTCTGATCTGTCTTGAAATATCAGTAACCACGACAAATATCCTTGGTATTCTCAATAATTATTGCTTATCACAACTACAATCAATTCGACTTTGCTAATACAATTACACAAAAGATTCTACACTCAAGATTTAAAAACCAGGACTTATTACGTCACGCAGTGAGTAATAGTCCAATAGATAACCTCCAAACTGCTTCCTTAATCAAACTCCTCGATAAACTAGTATCACTAGACGAGTTAGTTTAACTTTAGTTGGTTTCTCTTCACTGCAGTATATTATCCACACTTCACAGTTTTCTCCAAATGCTCAATATGTTTTCTTTGTTTCTCACTTAGTTCAATTTGCCACATTTGCTTTCACTTTAGCGTTATTTCCCCTGTCTCTCTTTCAATAATTTTTTGTGAAGTTTCCCATTTGTGTCATTGACCTTTATTTGTTGACAATTTTTCGGCATCTTTGACAAATGTCATGATAATCAAATTTTCCATTTTTCGACTGCCCATTAATTTCTTATTTTAAAAGATAAAAAATTCCATCTGGTTGTTGCTTGCGGACAATTTTCGGCGTCTTTACCAATTCAACTTTTTCATTTCTTGACTGCCAATCAACTTCTTATTTTCAATGATAAGAAAATTTCATTCCAAAACTGTTTTCTATTTGTACTAATTAATTAGGGATGACCTTGTCATATTTCTCTGTTTAGCTTTATTGATTTATTATTTCTATTCTCAATTTTAATTTCTTGTTTTCAATTTTTCTTGTCAGAGTTCCGGAACTTCATATTCTCCAATTTATACCTTTTCCCCCAGGTTATTTCATTTATTCTAGTGATTAATTTATTTTGTTATTTAGGTATCCTCAACAGTACTGTTTGAATCCCGATGGTGTATTCCAAACGATAGGGGTATTAAATTTGAGAGTAAGGCATTTTGAAACTTCTTTTTTAAGTCATGGAATAGTAAAAAGAATTACTTCATATCATCCTAAACGAAATGGTTATCGCAATAGAACGTATGAGACAGTCCTCAAAACAATGAACCTCGATCTATTGGAATATAATTTTGATCAGAGCGACTGAACAAAGTTCTAAACATTGGACTCTTGTCTATTTGAGCTTGTAATGAGCTGGTTGACGGTCGTGTCGAAATTTATATAAATATTATATGAAGGAGATGTTTTTGAAATAATTTATCGTCTGATAAAGCATCGTGATATTCTAGCAATCATACTATTGACATTTATTCTCTGCTTTTTTCAATTTATACAACAGTTAAGGCGACTGTTCAGTGCCAAATCTAACAAAATATTTCATCCGTATTTCACAAAACGAAACCAGATATCTATTTCAATCTTATTATGGAAGATCACTTCACAAATCAATTCAATAATTTCTAAGTCAATTAGAAATGGTTTGGAAAAAGATAAAACAGTATTTTCGGTAAATGAATTTGAACTTTCCAAACACTAATGATATTACATTAAAGGTCAAATACCAAATGTTAATCAATTTAATGTATATTGCGTAACAAAATAAAAAGTGTTAGTGATTGCGCAAATATACTACTATTTAAATAAGTTATCTATTTATGGTTTTCAAATAAATCTTTAGGTGGAACCGAGTGTTTTAACTGGTGACCACGCCGGAAATGTTCACAATGATGACCCTAGAAGAAAGGAAGAAATCGGTAATAGATGTACTACCAAAACGAGTTCAAGAACTCTTGAATATAGAAATTAGAATATACCACGGCAGATGTATCAAAGAAGCTGAAAAATAGATACAAGAAATTGATGATTGGATCGGTCAAATTGAGTTAAAGATAACAGAAGCATTCGATTTTCTCCTTTACAATGAACCAGCAAAGCTGTGGAAAAATTTCAAAACAGAAAAAACAACAGATACGATAGATAAAGAATGTTTTACTAAAACATTTACTATCAAATTACCTATTATAGACAAGATCAAAGAACTTGCTGCAATCAGACAAGATGAAAATGAAAGATACATGACATTTGAAATCAGGGTATTTAAACAAGCGGAGGAAGGTAGATGAAATTGCCAATAAAATTATAGCTGGACGAATCAGAGACAGAAGATTAAAAGATGCTCTAACAACGGAACCAACAATGACCACAGAAAAACTTTATCAACTCTCAGAAATTTACGAAAAATTGGAATCAAATGAGAAGACTGAAGATATTATTGTAATAAAGAAGAGCAGTTACGCAGAAGCAACAAGAAGAAGGAATCAAGAAACTTTTACAAGAGAAACAAATAGAGCTAATACAAATTCATTCAAAAATCAAGGCAATTACAGAAGAGAGATTTTGCCGGATAATTCATATAACAAAAATTATGAAATGAATCATACAGTCGAACGGAATTTGCAGAAAAGTACACCAACCGTATCGCTTAAACACATCACTAAGAGATTATGCAATCGATCTGGAGGCGTTTCTGAACCAAGAATTACTGTCAGGTCAAGGGTTTTGCTTTGGAAAATATGAGCATAGAAGATTTAAATGTCTACAAAAATACAAATATTTAATATGTGATAAGGGAGGACACCATTTTTGTGATTGTTATTTATTAAGAAAGGTCAATATAGCTATGAGAACAAGAAAATTATTGCTTGTGGCATGATGAAGAAGACGAAAGCAATTACTCTAATGATGCAGAACCGGAGAATCTATTAATTATTATGCAATTCATGATGTGGAAAATAAAAAATAACACGAGTAACTTTATCGCATATATTTCGTCAATGGAGTTGTAAAGAATGAAAATCTGAATAACATAGCAGAAGAAATGAGGTATACAACATCAGATTGAAGAGAATGGAGCAAGATGGTGATAAATGATGTTAATTTTGAGATGTTATGGGATTCCATAGCTTTGATTACAATGATGAATGAAAAAACGTGGAATAAAATTGGAAGTCCAAAGTAGTGAAATTAAAATATGTGGAGTTTTTCCAGGAAGTCAAAAGCTACTGGATGTAAAGAAGCAAATGTTTATTGGCACAATAAAATGAGGATTATTAGAATAATTATTATTAAAACAGGACTAAGAATAAATTAGGAGAAGTGCGAATGTAATTCTAAACTCCAAAATCAAGTACAAGATATTTCGGAGAAAACTCAAATGAATTCCAAATAAACTGTTAAAAAGATGACTGAATTCGAAAACGACAAAAGAATTAAGCGAAATTTTGAAGCGTAGAAGGAGGTACTAGTACACCGAAAACCACATAGAATTGTTGAGTAACTCTAATTTGTTGGTGATAACAATGTGTTAACAATTATCAATCTGACTCCAAGCGTGTCTTATTAATAACGATATTGAGGAATTCCAAAGACTTAAAACCTTATTGATTATCATAATAGATTACAACGATGATATATTAATTTCAATACACTTCAAATGCTTTGGTGCTTATTACAACCCTTCGGGAGGAATAGCATAATAACAATACTCTGATCACACGACCACTTGACTACTGGTTAATTTCGTGGCTTGATTTCGGTTCTTTAACCCGAAAACGATATAAATAAAAATCAACGATTTTGTTCATTTTGGACAAAAATGTCCAAGTACACAAAAATGACAGAATACCAAGAAATAAAGCTATTATTTATGAGCAATTCTTACAAATGTTGTGTAAATGTTCTTTGCATATAAATCTGTTACATTTAACACATGTGACAGTGCACCATTTTCGATCAATACACATGTTGCAGTCACCACGCTTACATGGAGTTTACGATAAAGAGTCGGCGGCAGCAGTCCTTCTTCTGTCTTCTACATACGCACTTATTAAACTGTTACCAAGTTCAATCAGGAATAGCCTTCGTCTATGTGACTTGTTCGCATTCCATTGAGGCTCCACAAGATAGTGCAAGGCAGATGCATTGAATGCTGAGATGTCTAATATATTACAAAAGAATGTCACATGCCAACTTCGACATTTAAACTTTTGTAGTATATGTTGCAACTCTTTCGTCCATTGCGTCAACTCCACCTTTTGTAGCATTATAAAAGAGAAGTACGTCCGGTTTATGCTTTGAACCGACATATCCAGTTATTTTGTTATGGGCAGTAGATAAGATATTGACAACTTTGTTCTTTTTAGCAACATAACTAACCAACAAGGCTTTATCTCTACGATCTGCTGTACTTGTTGTTATCAATTCAATAGTTGAAAAAACTTCACGCCCCTGGTACCTCGTCAAATGCTTTGGTATGTCAAGCCTCGATGCACGAATGATGCCTACCATGGTGATACCATTTTGGAACAATCGCTTTGATAAATTCAATGATGTGAAAAAGTTGTCACACATTACATTTCTTCCACTACCATATAGTCCCTGCAACATATCCATTGTTATGTACTCACCGTACGACACTTGCATATCCCGATCATCTTCTTTTCCCATATAAAAACGTAGATTCCAGCAATAATAGTTTTGTGAGTCACAAACAGCCCAAAATTTCAAGCCGTATTTGGATGGTTTAGAGGGCATATATTGAACAAATTTGCAACGTCACTGTATGAATAAAGTTGCTCGTCTATAGTGACAGATTCACCGGGCATATAACACTTTTCGCTATTTTCAACAAAATTATCGATCAGCAATCTAACAGCCGCCAATCTATCCCGACAATCTATTCTTGTGTCGGGATTGTCAAACCGCAGAATACGTCGGATAAGTTTAAATCGATTGAGAGACATAGTATTTCGGAAGATAAAACGTCCTTGTTCAGCTGACCACAATTCATCTATACTTTCTCCAGCAGCACGATATACTCCTCGAAGAGTGAGAATGCCAAAAAAGGCATTCAACTCATTTAACGAGAGCGCTGTAAATTGGTTGTTATACAACTTTGATCCTTCTCGATTTGTCTCAATCAAAATTGTTTCCATTGTTGCTAAAAGTCAAAAGAATATTAAAACTTTTATTTAGTGTACATAATAAATTGACTTACATTTTATGAATAGAAGATTAAAGCAGTCTAATACGGAATTTTCCCCAATCCTTTGAGTAGTCCAATGGGTTATACCAGGGGATGGTCAGAGAATGTTTGCTGCGTTTACTCGACCTGACATGCCTTCATTAGGTGTAACCCATACATTTCCATTAGAATCGGTGAATCTATTGATATCATCTTGTTCATGAAGATCAGCTGGATTGATTTCAACTTGTAGATTGTCAGCATCCTCACTTTCAGTATCGTCAGAAGACAGCTGTTCTTCGTCATTACTTTTGATTTCATGTACATCGTCAGCTTCCAGCACAACTTCATAATCACTACTGCTACTAGAACTTTCTCCTAGGATAGCACGTAGAGCAAATGCTTTTGCCGCTCGTGGATGAGAACTCATGTCAATTGTGATATGTTTATGTAGTAGAAAACCCTCTACCCTACTAGTATAAATGTTGTATTCTAACACGACACTCACACATTTATAATGAGAGTATGACAAAGTGCAGACAAACACATGAACAAATCCAGGTGAGAAAGATCGTGAGAGAATATTATTAAATGAGACATTCATTGGTTCCAACATCAGTTGTCAATTGTAAGTGTCACGTGCATTATTACTTGATACCTGAAATGAGGTATTCTAAGTGCGTCTGTATGTGGGGGATGAGTAGAGAGAGACAGACAGAGTACCAATGTCATGAGTGTAAAATGGTATAGTCTGTCTACTTAACAAAATAGACGAGAGCGAATAAGCTAACTAATATGAATGCAGAACTGTTTTGAAGATGTTGGTGAGATGGATACTACATTAAATTTCTCTTGTGTGTAGGCTAAAACAACTTATGGTTAGAGACCATTCCTGCCAAAGCAGAGATGGAGAAATATGTAATCAATGAGTTCTATTGTAAGAACTCCATCCGCCATCATGCGATAAACATATCATAGTGTCAGCCAGTCACAATAATTGTTTAAAAAAGTCTGATCAGCTTCATTTTAACGCCAGTATTTGTTGAAATGAGTTAACGCCTATACCAGAAAATATGACATGAATTGTCAACTGAAAAAGCTAAAAACTAATACACAATGAATTTTGGACAAAAATGTCCATGTTTTCTCAAAACAGAATAACTTGTCATAACTTTTTTATTTTAGTAGTTATGAATGTCTGCTAGTTTTACTTGAATAAAGCATAAAAAAATCGACAAAATCATAGATTCACAAAGCAGGGTGTTTTTCAGTTTCCAAGAAAATGTCACTAAAAAAACAAAATGGACATTTTTGTCCAAAAAATCGTTTGCGGGTTAATTACTTCTAATTATTATATCAATTTATACCAACTAATAATTTTAGAAATCAGATTTCTTACTAGTTTCTCTTTAATTTCTTTTCCTTTCTCTTTGCTTCTGCCTTGTACTAGCTTGTGCCTAGCTTTTATACTTTCCACCAAATTCAAATATTGATAATAGAATATTTTCCAACCTGTTCCATTGAGCACTCTGACAGTTTTCGAAATAAACCTTTTTTTCTGACAATACGATTTATCGGCTTCCAATGTTCTTTCTTTTTTCTATCTCGAATAGGCTTTCGAGATAGCACGATAATTTTAAATTTGTTTTTCTTATTTTGAACTTGTACTTGCTAATTATGAATGGCCTTCTTTTATTCAACTGTTTGCTTTTATTGATTTTCTTCTATTTCATTCTCATTTTCACTCTTTTTTTACTGGGTTCCAGAACAACACCTCATTCATTTATCATCATCACCCCCAATCATTTTAAGCATTTAATAATTATTTTTGTTTTGTTATTTATGTATTCTCAACAGAAGAAACAAAAATGATATACATTATGATGGCCCATATAAAATTCTTAGATTTATTTCAGAACATCAAGTCGAATTGCAGTTTCCAAATCCAACGCGGCACCGACGAATCGAATGGTTAAAGCGATGCCAACAATCTTAAGAAGAGGAGAGTAATGATATTACATTAAAGGTCAAAGACCAAATGTTAATCAATTTAGTGTATATTGAGTAACAAAATAAAATGTGCAATATACACTAATATTTAAATGAGTTATTTACTTATATTTTTCAAAAAAATCTTTGGTTGGAAACGAATGTTTTAATATGTCATTTATCGTGTTTTATAATTTTTTGAATGAAGGTAAAGGCTTAAAAACTTTTATAAATGTTACTCCCTCTTTACCGAAATAATGTTTACATTTAAAAAATTTTATGTCATGTTGGGCCAGCACACCAATAGCCTTGAGAATTGTTTAAATGTATCAGTAATACAACACGAAAACATAGCAACAAGATAACTTAAAATACAATATACAACACCAAATAAACATTTTAAAATCTGAGAGAATATAAATAAATATAAAATCAAAAAACATAAAAGTAAAATAAAATAAATACAAAATGCATCATTAACCGCACGAAATTTACATAAAAAATAACATAATAACAAGAAAATTTGACCGTAAAATGACCATTTATATAAAAGTAAAAATTAATGAATTAAATTAATAAAAATAAAATATTTTTGGATGAATAAATTTAATTAAAAATGTTAAAAATAAATTACCAATTTAAATTAAGAAATAAATAAAAATTTAATTTAGAAAACATAAATAATTTCAAAGTCGAATTTTGTTTAATCGCAATAAAACTAACACGCAAGGTTAAGGCCAAATTATAGCTGAAGAATAAGAACGGATCCCTACAAAATCTTAATAATAATAACGATAATGATAAGGGTAACGGTAATTATAATAATAACAATAATAATAATAATAATAATAATAATAATAATAATAATAATAATAATAATAATAATAATAATAATAATGATAATAATAATAATGATAATAATAATAATAATAATGGTAATAATAATGGTAATAATAATAATAATAATCATGGTATTAGTAGTAATGATGATAATAATTATGATAATAGTAATAGTAGTAATAATCATAGTGGTAATAACAATAAATATAATGGCAGTTATAGTAATAAAAATAATAATAAAGGTAATACATATAATAGCAACAATGATAATGCTAGTAATAATAATAGGGAACATTGTAGTTATGATAGGGATAGAAGTAAGAGAACTAGTGTGTGAATACTTAACATAACGAAGGGTGTACCGACCAAAGAATAATCTTCGACATGGGATTATGGGAATGGACATAACAATGAATGATATGAGAGTATAGGTTAACATTTGACAGAGATTGAAGAATAATGGGACCTAAAAAATGAAATCGAGCACAGACCTTCTATCGGTAGCTCGTTGGACCCAAGGATCGTTCGGTCAATTATAGCATTAGCAATAGCGCTCACTTTTTGCGGACGATCTACCCACTCGAACACAGTTCAAACGTTGCTCAGCAAAGGGTGCCGAGTGGTAAGCGAAAGAATATTTCTATGGGGTTGTCTGGGTAATAACCATATAGTCTCAAAATATCAAAACCCAGAAACCCACCAATCATTATTAACAGTCATAATAATTATTGTAAAAGATGTTAATATTTATTAGATAAAACATTTTAATCGTGACAAGAAGGGAGGATTCAATTTTATAGGGTCTGTTCATCCATATTTTGGCTAGCCGTAAGAATCGCTTCTGGTTTACAATTTAGGGATACTGGTAGAGTACCATTGTTGTGGAGCTTTGCTTTGCTAATATGAGGAAACTTATCATTATTTCCCCCATTTGCAAGCATCGTCTCCTCCATGCACTGCTGGAGTGTAAAAAATACATTACCCAGTTTATCCACAATTTATCCTCATTGATGATGAATCAATAACTATTTCATCTGTTCGAAGTTGTTCGGAAGCATTTCTCCAAAGTTTCGAATTTGAAGCTCTAGATACGTTGTACTTAGAGGAAATATTGTTGGGCCAGAACACAAACGGCCTTGAAAATTGTTTAAATGCATCAGTAATGCACCACGAAAACCCAGCACCAAGATAACTTAAAATACAATATACAACATCAACTAAACACTTTAAAATCTGAGAGAATATAAATAAATATAAAATCAAAAAACATAAAAGTAAAATAAAATAAATACAAAATGCATCAAGAACCGCACGAAATTTACATAAAAAATAACATAATAACAAGAAAATTTGACCATAAAATGACCATTTATATAAAAGTAAAAATTAATGAATTAAATGAATGAAAATGAAATATTTTTGGTTGAATAAATTTAATTAAAAATGTTAAAAATAAATTACCAATTTAAATTAAGAAATTAATAAAAATTTAATTTAGATAACACAAATAATTTCAAGGTCAAATTTGTTTAATCGCAATAAAATTAACACGCAAGGTTAAGGTCAAATTATAGGTATATATACTGATGTGTTTTGACAAATTTTTAATCTAACGTTTAATCTTACGTTTCAGTCTTATGTTTCAATCTTAGGTGTACAATATTATCTGTAAGCGCATGAGTGAATATCAAATTATTGATTGATAACTAATGATATGAATCGAAGATATTATATGAACTTATTGATTGATGATGCCATGAATTGAAGATGTTATGAATTATGCAAATTACCAATATATACTGACGATTTTATGAATAAATATTTTATTGCATCGAAGCTTCTACTCAAATCGGAATGGTAACATTTATTTATTTCCTTTTTCCTGGCCCACAGCCACACAACATGCAAGCTATTAAACTAAAACATAATTACCAAGCTGTGTAAGTGCGGTTCCTCCGCCTATAGCTTGTGCCCGTGAGGGTTCCGGCGTGCGTAACGCAGGAGCTCGAACGTCAAATCATTGAATCTAAATAGCGAAAGAGAGTAGCTTGAGAGTGGGTCTTTTGGATCAACTTTCGTGCACTCAATTTCGATAAAATCGACATAAAATTTTAAACAACAATTGGCTCAAAATCACTAACACCGAGTAGTCCAGTGGGCACTCATTAACTATAATATGAACATAAATAAATCATAAGGACAAAGAGAGGGAAAGGGTAGCGGGAAAAATTGCGAAATCGTTGCAACAGTTAAAATGAACAGCCATCGGAAAAAGATTAATCCGAACGACCAAATTACGAAAAATAATGTTTTAAATAATATATAATAATTGAATAAATTATGTTGAATTAAGACGGAAAATATGGGCAGAACGCTCAGCAAATTTTTGGAAATAATTAAAACGTTTATCGTAAAACTGTAAAATAAGGGCGGAACGCTGCTCAAATTTTCCGAATTAGTTAAAATACTTATCGAAAATAGTAAAGTAAAAGTGGAATGTTGTTCAATTGTTGGTATAATATTAGTATAAAACTGGAAAATAAGGGCGGTACGCTGCTAAAATTTTCCGAATCAATTAAAATAATTATCAAAAATAGCAAAGTAAAAGTAGAATACTGCTCAATAATTGATAGGATAACTGAATAAAACTGAAAAATAAGGGAGGAACGCTGCTCAATTTTTTCGAATTAATGAAAATACTTTATCGAAAACTGTAGAATAAGGACGGAGTAAGGCTAAATTTTTATATAAGTAAAATATTTTTATAAAGCTGAGGAATAAGGACGAATCTCTACACAAAATTTGATAATAATAATGATAATGGTAAGGATAATGGTAATAATAATAATAATAATAATAATAATAATAATAATAATAATAATAATAATAATAATAATAATAATAATAATAATAATAATAATAATAATAATAATAATAATAATAATAATAATAATAATAATAATAATAATAATTATAATAATAGTAATAATGATAATGATGGTAATAATAATAAATATAATAGGAATGGTAACAATAAGGATAATAATAGCAATAGCAGTAATAATGGATTAGGTAATACATATAATAGTGTGGGGTTAATGGTGTGGATGACCTTCACCCCATCATATAAAATAGTTTTTGCTCCCGCCAATGGTTACCCGTTGCTAGGCAACGTTGGTAATGTAACCACTGGTCACAGGACGTCCAAAGGTGAGTTCCGATATCAGAACTGCTAAGGGTTAGTCCTATGTCGGGTTCAGCGGACTGCCGTTAGAAGGCCTATGTCCGTCTTCTATTTCAGGTCCCTTTATCACTTTCCATTTAATACTTTTCGTTTCTATATTTATTTACAAATAATAACATAATAAACTAAACAATTTTTATTTAATGACAAACAGATCAAATTATCATCCAACATGAGTTTATTATTTCATTTGGTCACTCCTTGGGCGCGTCTTCGCAACCGCTCGGTTCGACCTGGTCGAGCGTGTGACCTGGGCTTCTGGTTAACTGATTGGGCTCTTTCTTGGTCGCGATAGGCTAATTGTGCCGGAGCGAATACCAGAGGGTAAGTCACTGCACTTCCCTCCTGGCACGCCGACAAGGCGACCTCCAGTCCTTTGATTTGTGTTCGCTGCGCCTGGTTCAACACTTTTTCCTCTTTCCAGCCCTGTTGTGCGGCAGTGAGGCGCTGGTACAATGCTTTCATTTTTTCGGGTTCGGCCCAAGTGGCTTTCAGCTGTTGCATCTCTCGACTCTGTTGTAGAAGTTGTCGGTGCAGGTGCTGATTTTCTCGTCTGAGTTCTTTCAGCTCTTGGTACAATATTTTCGTGGCTTTCATTTCTAAAATTACAATATTTGAATGATTAGTCGTTTACAATATTGATTCAACTCTATTGATCCTCTCTATTAATTATTTTTACGGTGTATTATCGGCTGCGTCTCATGCGTCTTAGTTGATTGGTGTTAATACTCTGGGTGGTCAAAGTTTAATGACAAAAACGTTCTATCTTTTCCTATCATTTATTATCCATAAAGTATTTAGAATGTTATTGCAAAAAGAGTAAAAATTTATATTTCATTTTGTTACATTAATTGTCAAAGTAATTACCTTAGAAAACTAAAAATTGAATAACCCGTGAGACATAAACATTTATTGTCAAAAAAAAACTAAAACATATCGATTCAACTCATTCATGACCATTGAAACGTTCACTCCTTCGATTGTTGTGCTTGGGATTCCACTGAGGATGCCTGCTCGCATATGTATGATCGCCTGTTTGACGAGATCCGAGTCGATTTCGAAGTGTTGACTGTACGAGGTTCTCCGGTATTACCATTTTAGTCGGTGCTGTCATCTGCGTCAGCCTCGGGTCGTCTAATTCGAAGGACACTCCATATTCTGGCGGGAATCCATCGGTGCTCGGGATAGCACCACTTGCGATATCTCTGTTCACTTGAGCTAGTCGTTGTCGGGCCAACACCGCTTTCCGGTGGTACTTTCTTTCTAGCTCTTCCATCTTCATGGCTGCGTATTCGGCTCGCTGGCGGGCTTCTCGTGCTGGATTGTGGCCCGGCTCGCGCTTAA
Organism: Schmidtea mediterranea; assembly: GCA_022537955.1. Taxonomy (NCBI): domain Eukaryota; kingdom Metazoa; phylum Platyhelminthes; order Tricladida; family Dugesiidae; genus Schmidtea; species Schmidtea mediterranea. The sequence goes on from CM039680.1 coordinate 191,256,551, forward strand.
TCGCGATACTTGGTAACTCGATCTCTTCGGCTTGGTATTCTGATCTTCTCGGCCAACTGGAGTCTCCATAAGTGGATAACAGATATCCGTTATCCCACAGAACTTGGCGGTATCGAGCGGCAGAAGCGCTCGGGATCTGTAGAGTCACTCGAGAATTGTCACTCCAATTGCCATGCGGGTCTCTGCGATCTAAACGTGAAAATATTTAATTACCAATCATTCTTATCGATGTGCCTGTGTGTGCAAAAACATGGGCATTTATGCTATTTCCGTCGAGTATTAATAGGGTGGATTTTAGTTATGATAAAATTTGCAATGTAGCGTGCGAAATTACCTGATTGCTTCCCTTCACTAGGCATCTGAGTATCATTCCTTGAGATCCGGTCTCGTAAAGGGTCTCGAGTTCGAACGCGTCCACTATCGGTATTAGTTGCTTGGTGATTCATTTACGCGGTATGAAATGTGAGTTTCTACTGTGTTCTTTTATATTCGTGAATTATTTGCGAGGGCGTGGTGGGGTGAGTGAACTGTCGTTTAATTTATTCGTTTTCGCGGTTGAATGTTAATATAATTATTTTAAGTTATTTATTGTTTATTATTTGATACCGATCATTATTTGTTTTTGTTCAGGTCGGCGGTGAAGGTTCATTTCTATTGATCGCTTCATCGTCTTTGTTATTATAAGCTTATGTGATCGTCGTCATCACCCTGTCATTCACGTCGGATTTTTGGTGATTTATTCCGCGGTAAACTCGGACTATGACCTGTTCGTAGTTTATTTCGCGTATGAACAATCAATTTGATCTCTATTGGTTCTATAGATTAATATATACCTAATCGCATTTTTCACTTGATGATTGGAATTTTTAGTGCTCTTTATTTGAATTGTTGTTCTTATTCGACGTCGGTGTATCAAAGAAGACACTCTACTACCAGTTGCTCCGGAATTCTATTATTTCGGAAAGAATGTTCGATCGTACATGCTGGTTAGGGAGAAACTGCTGGGTGGAATATTCGATGAAGAGAATACCGGGGTTGGAAAGAATCTGATTCTCTACTCTGATGTTTAGTTGGGTCGTGATATTGAACTAGATGGTTTGTTATTTTGGTTGGAACCTCTGATTTTATTACCTCCATGAATTTCAGGGCGTCTCTCGTGTCTTATTCGGGTTTAAAGGTTCAATACTATTCGTGGGCAATCTATTGCCGTTGAATTCACTGGGATTCTCTCATGGAAGCTGAGTTCTTATGTTTGCATTCGTGAACTGTTTGTGATACTTTATTGTCGTTGATCCATTATCCTGGTGTGAAATTATTAATTTATTTATTCGTATCAGGTACGGTTAATATGATTATTTTGGTCGTTTCTTATCGGTTATTTGTAACATAATAAATTTTATTTAACTCCTTGAATTATCCTTGGATTCATGAATCGTATATTTATCTTTCAATTAGTGGAAAAGGTTCATCGCTAATCGTTAATTTGGTTTATCATTTATCAATGTCTAATGCCTTAATTTTTATTACTGTTATGAAAAGTTAGCAGATCTATATCTTGTCGGAATTCGGTTATTTTCTGCTCTATCGTTTATAGTTTCGTTCATTTACTCCATTTTCTCTGGCTTCTTACTCACAAATCATTTGCCAATTTAGATTAGATCCGAGGATAATTCAAATCATTAATACTTATGAAATTTTTCTTGATTTTTATTACGTGAGTATTTAATTTTAGATCATTTTATTTAATTAATTATTATCCGTTAATTACGTTACAAAAGTATTTTTGTTGTAGTATGCTCTGGTCATAAATTTAGTTATGATTTCATCATTTTAATAATTTATTTGCGTCACGTCTAGTTTAATATTATGGATTCAATCACTTTAAATTAATTTAATTTCCTTTTAGTTATTGAATTTATCTGCATCGCATCGGTTTCAAGTCCCCACTACCCGAGCCTTAATTTTAGTCCTAAGGTTCTTGTGTTCATATTAGATTTTACGAGTGCCCACTGGACTACTCGGTGTTATCATTTTAGCCGATGTGTAGTTAAATATTTAGGTCGATTTTACGGGAGATGGGTGAAAGAGATCTAGCCAAAAGTCTAGCTCTCAATCTTCCCACTACCCCTATACGGTAGAATATTTACGTTCGAGATCCGTCGTTACGCACGACAGAGCTCTCACGGGCACACACTCTAGGCGGAGGAACCGCACTTACACAGTGTGACTAGTTATGTTATGATTTTTCTTTCTTGTGTGATGTGTGGCTGTGGGCCAGAAAAATTTCGACTCATAAAACTGAAGATTCATTTTTTCATAAATACATATATTTGTTGAAACAATTTCATCATAGCTCGTTCATAGTTCATACATATCAACATACGACAAGAGGTTCCCACACATACGATCAAGTAGAGCTTACATTAAGATACTTGATTCGCAGAATGAAAACGGTTATCGAGAGTTGTTCCTTTGAATTAGTCTGACAAAAGTAATTTGTTCACTGAGTGAAAAGTAATTTTTTTTTTCATTAAAACTTTGTGAAAATGGATTGGTATTTATACCTGTTCTGTGACCCTAACCTTGCGTGTTATTTTTTATGCGTTAAAACAAAATTTGACCTTGCAATTATGTGTCTAATTAATTTCTAATTTATTATTATTTTTTGATTTCTTTTACAATTTACTCATTTATTTTTTAATTTCAATCATTTCTGATTAAAATTATTTTATTTTTGTTCGCTTTATTCATGAACTCTTTTAATTTTTCGTAAATTGTCACTTTTTCGGTCAAATCTTTTGTTATCATGTTATTTCTATGTCAACTTGTGCGTATCTTGGTGCGTTTGTTAATATTTTAATTTAATTTTATGTTTTCCATTTTATATGTTAAATTATGTGTTTTTCTCGCATTTTTAGGTGTTTATTAGATGTTTAAGGGTCCGATTTTGAAATGTGCGTGTTGTGTTTGCGTGCTGTTTCCAATCCATTTAAACAAAAGCTTGTACTGGCCCAACATAAAACACTCGGGGGCCCATAAAATTGCGTCCCGCAATGTCATAAGTATAAGTTCTACTTTTATACATTCAATTGGGTCTACGAGCTATCTGGTCGTGACCTCAATACCCACATACATAAAAAGTTTCTACGGTATGCATAATTTTCAAGATACAGATGGACTTATAGTCCGACTACTATATATAAAAAATTGAAGTCAAATCAGTTTCAGTTTTTAAGTTACGTTGATACACAATTATTCAGTGATTATCAAATTTAGTCTCAAATGAATCGCGATTGTCTTTGATGATGGCATTGGTTTCTGCTTCTAAGTGATATTCTTCTCTTGTTGGCTTGGATTGGCTTGGCTTATTTATCGATATATACGAGAGTCTTTCTATTTCTTGGCTTCTTTTGGGGTTACGAATTTGACTGGTTAATTCTTGGTTTTTCTGAGTTGAGGTGTTCTGTCTTGGTTGATTGATTATTCTCAGGCAGGTTATAAGACAGCATATCAATGACATAATGTTTAGGATTAGACTGATCATTACGATTTGAATTTGTGGTATCGTTAGGTTTGTTTCGTATACTTGTTGGGATTTATTTGGTGGCTGTCTTTTGATTGAACGGACATCTCTTAGGATTTCTTGCATTTGCTTATATTCTGGATTCGTTTCAGTGATCTTTTGGATTTTTCTGATGATAGTATCTAGGATTTTCCTCATACTCAGGTTTTCATGTTCTATTTCGGATCTCTCATTCTTTTTCTCTAATAAGGTTTGTATCATTTGTCTCATACTTTGTCTCCATCTGTCGTTGGCATCTTTGCTTTCTTTTATTGGGCATTGATCACATTGTAGGGTTAATTGTTTGCATTCTTCGCTCTTTGGGTTTTCACATATTTCCTTGTAGCTTGCACACGTACTATCTTCTTCTCGGAATGGGTGAGATTTTCCGCATATATCTAAGGGGTTTTCGGTTACACATAGCTTTATTGTTAACATCATCATCATATACAGTTTCTTTAGATTTGCTTCAGTTCTCATTCTATTATAAATTAGTTACTTGACGATTATTTACATGTTTTGTCTATATACAGTAGATTTGCGCTTTATTTAGGATCTCGTTATTCTCCCTGCTCACCCGGTGGTGAGTGCATTATACATTCCTCTTTCGCCCTTGCTTCGGAGAATCTCATTATCAATACTTGTGTCTTTACTAATCGTTCTGTCAGTTTTGGAAGCTCTTCTAGTTGTTCTTTGTTTTTATTGAGTATCTTTTGTTGGTGGTTTAGTTGAACTCTTAGGTTTCTCTCAGTCTTCTGTTTTCTCTCGAGTTTATATTTGTAGCTCATTTTACTGGTTTTCTGTTTCTTTGTTTTCCGTTTTTGTTTCTGTAGCTTTCCTTTTAACGTCTCGATTTCCTCTTGGGCTTGTTGGTGGTTCTGTTTAATTTCCCTTGCTTTGTTACAGGTTTCTTCCAACTGGATTAGGTATTGTTGTTCGCTTTTTCTACTTTTTCTCAATCTTTCTGCTTCCGTTTTCCAATAATCTTCCAGGATTACTTGGGTTTTTATTCTCGCTAACTCTCGCTTTAGGTATTCATTTTCTTTCCTTTTCTCGTTTACGTTTCTCCTTTCGTTTGTTAGTTCTCGTTTTACGGTATTTACTGTTTGTCTTGTCTGGATCAGGTGTTGTCTTAACTTCTCCGCTACTCTCTCTCGCTCATCTACTGTTTCTCTCCACTCTTTTCTTTCCTTTCTCCACTTTTTACTGTAATATTCTAGTGGGTCTTGTTCAATTGGCTGTACAATTTGGATAGGGGTTAGTTGATATTTATCATAATCGTTAACGTTGCCTTCTTGATTCATTTGAATTTCTGCTTCGTTTGACTTCATACTAAAGATACATTAATTTAGCTTTTATAAAATTTTGTTTTTATTATTTTTATTTTTCTATCTTTATACACTTTTTACAACTTCCTTTTTCTCCTCTATACGTCTGTTTCTTCCGTTTCACCAAATTCCTCGTCTGGTTCGGTAGGGACTTGGGTTAGCATTTCCGTTGGGTATAAAGGCATCAATAAAATTGGTGGTCTGTTTTGCAACGTGACTACTTCTTCTCGCAGCGCGTTTGTGATTTGTATTTCCTCATCTAATAAATAGGTGAGGTAATCTACATTCTCCGTTAGTTCCTCTACTCGCACTTCTAGATGGTGAGTATTCTCTAATGCTTTTAGTTTCTCGATTTCTTTCTTTAGATTTTGTTCGTTTTCCTCGTAGCTTTTCTTTATTATCTCGATCTCTGTTTCTACTCGTCCTCTCAATTGTTCGTTTATCTCGAGCTGGTGTCGTAATTGAATTTCCTTGTATACTACTACGCCTCGATGTCCATTTACATCTTGTTGGGCTTCGGTTAGTTCATTGCATAGTTGTTGATTTTTCCGCTTTTCGTCTGTTAGTTGATTTTTTGTTTCCGCCCATCCTTGGTTTGTCTGTTTGATCTGTCGTTCGTATTCCTTTTCGTTTCTTCTGAGTCTTCTTATTGTACCTTGTCCTGCTTGCTCGTGATATTCCATTGTTCGGATTTGGTCGTTATAATCTTCAATTGTTTGTTTTTGTTCTTCGATCTGTTCCCATAGTTCCCAATCTTCATTGTTTAATAATTTCTTAGGTAGTAATCTCATTTCTCTTTTGATTTCCTCGCATTGTTCTTTCCACTTCTTAGCTTCGTATTTGATCCATTTTTCTTTGGCTTCTGTTTTTATCTGTTGCTCTTGTCTCTGTTTGAGAGTCCTCTCTTGGTCTACTAACATCTCCTTCATTCTGGTTTGTTGCCATATTATTTCGTGATCTTGTTTCTGTATATGTTCCCATTGTTTCGAGTTTTCGATCTTTAGCAGTCGATATTTTCCTCTCCATCTTTTTGCTTGTTCTGTTAGCTGGATTATCGTTCTTTCTTGTCTATCGTCTTTTGGTTCTCTTATCTTTCTTGATGGTTTTGGTCCTTGGTTTCTTAGTTTATTGACCTCTATCTTTGCTTTTTCCCACTTTTCTTGGTAGGTTCTTGTTCGATCTTTCTCTTCATCTATTTGTTGCGCGTAGTGTCTTGCGTGAGATTCCCATCTATTTCTTGATCGTTCTTTGTCCTCATGCCATTTGGTTTTCCAGTATAACGCTTGCCGTTTTGCCCATTCCTTGGCTTGTTCCATGCTCGTTCTCTTTGTTCTTTCCACCAAATATTTGGTTCGTATTTGTTCCAATTCTTCTTGTGTTTGGTTTAAGATTTTACAAATTTCTTCTCCTTCTGTTTGCATTTCTGCTTCTTTATCTTTTATTATTTCTTGGAGTTTCTCTATTTCGTTTTGTTGCTCTTGTTTGTCTTGTTCTAGTGCTTGGATTTCTTTTCTTTGATTTGTGATTCTCGTCTGATTCTGAATAAATTCCTTCACCAGTTCTTCTTCTCGTTCTTTATAAGGTTTCTCCTTCCCTTGTGGGTACACTATTCGCTGTTCCATCTGGTTTTCCCATTTTTCTCTCATCATTTTTGTTTTAATTGTTTCCTTCATTAATTCTTCCTCTACTTCTAATAACATCTTTTTTAATTGCATCGTCTTTCGTTGCCATTGTTCGGCTTCTTCCTTTGCCTCTTTGAGCTGATTCTGTAGATTATCTGAAGTTGTTCTGGATTTTCCTTTTTCTGATTCGGTTTCGTTATTTATTTGCGGTAATATTTCGTTCTGATTCATTGTTGGTTCTAAATATTAACGTTGATTACTTCTTTTCTTTTATACATATCTTTAGGTTTTTCGTTAATTTTGGTACACTGGTTTTATCTACTGCTACTTTTATTTACATTTTATAACTCCCTTTCTATTTACACGTTTTATACATTGTCTTGTTTCTCTTTACTGATCAGCAAACCGGAATCCCTTGATCCGTCTGCTGATTGGCTTTCTACACACTGGGCATATGTTTACTCTGGATCCACATGCTTCGCAATTAACCATATGTCCACAGGGTGTATATACTATCTCGACGTGTTTCTGCCAACACGTTACACATTGGTGTTGATCTAATATAGCTTCCTTTATTATTGATTTTTCGAGGTTTTCTTTTGGTTTTTCTTGATATCGTTTGATAGCTCTGATTATTGCCTGTGTCGAGTCATACCATTCTAGATTGGTGGTTAATCTTTCGCCGATTATTTTTCTCATTGTTTTTGTGTTCACTCCTGATAATAGCATTAATGTTCTGGTTTTCGGTTGGTCTAGTATATCTTCTATTTGCTGGTCCGCGATTGATACTTCTACGCCTTTTGATTCTTTCTCTTCTTTATATATGCATTTTCCTTTGTGTTTCAATTTTCTAACGTTTTGGTCTGGCATTGGTAGTTGATTCTTACATCCTTCGCACATTATTCCTCGTACCATTTGATAATATCCTTGGCTGGCAAATTCTGCTGCTCTTGGGTTTCCTTTGAAGGTGTTTATTCTTTCTTCGAATGTTCTCTTTATAGTTTCTCCTCCACCTGCTAGTTCGGTTGGGTCCTCAAAATTTCTGATTATCGTTATTTTCTTTTTTCCTCCTTTTTCATCTTTATCTATTTCCAATCTTTGGATTCCTTTGAGTCTGTCTGTTGGTTGGTTTCCTACGTTCATGTTTAGTATGAATGGACATCTTGGGAATTTCTCTCGATGTTCATGTTTTGCCGTCTCTCCTTTTCTCCATTGTGCGAGCTGTCCTCTGCAAAAGATGCAAGTAACCTCATCTGGATATTTTGATGTTCCTGTGAAATAAAATCCTTGTGCGGCCATTTCTCTGCTTTGTTGATCGGTGAATACTTTATTATCTTTGAATGTTAAGTATCTCTGTTCCTCATTTTTCAACTTTTCGTTTCTTACTGTCATTACCGAATATATTTTCTTCATGAGTTGTTGAGGTATTCCTTCTACATTGTAGTCTGCGTAATGTGCCACTGCTGCAGTTAATATATTGGTGCTCTCCTCTTCTTCTGGTTTTTTCCATAGTTTTGACCAAAGTGATTCTGATCCATCTCTTATCTCTACCATTTTCTGTTCGCTGTTTCCGCTTGCCATCTAGTTATAAACGTCGTTATTATTTTTGAATTTTTGGTTTTCCGATTTTTTCTGATTATTCATATTTTTATCTGGTTTTATTAACTTTTTATTTACATTTTATTTACATTTTCTTTCCCTCTTTTATAACGTCTTATCCGGCTTTTCCACTTCCAATTTTATCTATAAACTGTCCTCTCGTATGAATCCTTCTCCTCTTAATCGCTGTTGTGAGTAGAAGAATGGCGTGCCTACTGCCGTATTCCAGGCAGTTGTTGGTCTTCCCATTTGCGGTTCGTTTCCTGCTCTGATTGGATTGCGATGTTCCTCTCGTCCTATCATTGTTAATATCATATACTGCTTGAAAGGCCATGTTAATAGTTCGTCATATTCTCCTCTTCCTACTCTAACGAAAACACTGATGTGGGTGCCTGTTGCATTTCCATCCCCATTTGGATATAGTCTAATACCCAATTTGTATCCATTCTTCCAACTATACATCGGTGGACTATCTAGGATTCTCTGTGTTCCATCTTTTGCTCTTTGTAATTTCTCCGTGAATCCTGTTATTCTCCATATAAAGGGTGTTGTCGGTAATTTTCTGGCTACTGGGCTGGTTGTTTCGAGTCCTTGTATACTGCTGATTATCTGTTGGATTCTTTCCTCCATTTCTGCCATTTTCTTAGGTGTAGATTCTTTAGTTTTTTCGAAGTTCTGCCTGGACTCTAGTATTTCTCTTATCAAGGCTTTTTGTGAATCTAATTCCGTCCGTAGGTTTTGTACTTCCCATGCGATCGTTCCTATCGTTCTTGTTATGATCTCCATATGTTCGATACTGTTGTCCGCCATATGTTTCTTCATTTCGGCGATTGGTAGTTGTGTTTGGCAGTTGAATAGTTCTAATGGACATTTTATTGGCCTGTTGGTACATTCGTTCCAATGTGCTTTCAGTTTAACTTTGTCTTTCTTATTACAGTCGTTAGTACATATTCCTTCGTATGCTTCGCATATTCGTTCTTCTTTTGGGTTTCGATGTTCCTGTTCTATTGTTATCCATTTGTCGGTAGTTCCACAGAATTCGCATTTTTCGTCTCTCATAATGCACGATTCCTCATGTTCCTCTTCATTCTTTCTTATTATCTTGGCTTGACATTTCCCGCATGGTATTTCGTCGTATTCGCACTCCTTTATATGATTTTCTGTTTCCCTCATGAATCCTTTCCATTCACATTCTTTTAGTTTGCATTGAACTTTTAGGCTGGTTACCTCCTTGTTTGTGGCTTTATCTAATATCGTAGGATCGTCTTCTCCTTCGAATGTTTCGTCGCATCCGGGACATTTTATTATTTTTGTTTCTATTAGCTCTATTGTGCAATCTGTGCATATTCTGCATCCGCATCTCGTCTGTCTTGCTCCGATCAATAGTCCTTTACATCTACAGCATTTCATTCTTTCTTCTAGGTTATCTAATATTTTAATTCTCTCTTTCATTATCTGTCTCATGGCTTCAGATGGATTCTCGTTTCCTCTAATTTTGTCGATGATTGCTTGCATATCTCAATAATTTCTAGTTATTCTACATCTTTGTTTCGTTTGTTTATTCTATTTATTTATACATATTTACACGGTATACTTTATTTTAATCTTCTGTTGAATCTGGTTCTGGGGTGAATTCGGGCATGGTTGCTATCCATTCGACCCAACTTGCTGGGTCTATACTCTGTTGATTACTTCTTAACCTTCTAATTTCTTCGGCTTGCCATCTAACTTGATTATTCAATTGTTCATTCATTCTTTGAAGTTGCAGTATGGTTCGTTGTTGGTCTTCTATTCTGGCTGCTTGGTGTAAACCTCGATTTACACTTTCCGTTAGTACCATATGGGTGTTATTCCATTGTGCTTGGGCGTTGTTGGTTATCTGCGTCATTAGTTCGCATTGCTGTCTCCATACTGATATATTGTTAATATCCGATCCATTTTCCTCTTCATTTCCTCTTGGAATTCTCTGATCTGTTGTTCTTTTTTCGTCGTGTTTTTCCTTTCTGGTTCGTCCATGGCTATTATGTTTATAGTCTGTCCGTTTTCCCATATACCTAGTTCGTATATCGGGGTTCGTTCTCGTGGTCCGATTTGTCGCTTGTGGTACATTATAACCACGTCCTCTACCATTCCATCGTCACTGCTTTCTATGATTGGTTGGATGATTTCCTGGTTAATTCGTCGAAATAATTCGTGTATTTGACAGTCGGGGTCTACCGATATTTCCTTTATTTCGTCGTTAGGCAATTTTATCCTTATTTTTATCGGTTCATCTCCTCTCATATCTCTTTGATGTTCTCCGTATTTGGCTATCAACTCGTCCGTTCTTTCATTGTCAAATCTCATAATGTCCGTGTCTCTTACATCTTCTACGAACATTTTCATTGAAATTGGCCTTGTTAGTGATAATCTATTAATATATTTTCTTGCTTGGTCTATTGCCTGTTCGGTCATTTTTATCTGATTTTGTCTCATGATCTTTTGTCTTTCTTTCTCTAATCCAGGTTGTATTTCTTTAATATACATTGTTTTGATTTTTTGGCATATATCAGCTGTCGTTTCCTCGATTTCATTGTTATCGAAAGTTACCACGTTTATTCCATCTGGCCATATTAATGCATCAGCCAAATGTACATCTCGTTTTATTTTCCTTCCTTTGTAATACAGTGGTCGGTTTTTGTAGCTGGTTCCTAATTTTTCTGTTATCCATTCGTATAGCTCATTGGTATTTTCACCTCTTGTTGCTATGATTTGTCTTGGTATCTCTGGATGATCGATAACTACCTGATATTCCATTCTATCGTATTCTTTTAGATTTTCCTGGTATCCTTTTATTATAGTTTTCCATGACGCTGTAAAAAATACCGTTGTCTTGTTGATATCCTCTTGCGATTAATTTCATTATTCTACTGTAAGTTGTTGTATCTTTTAGATTGATAAACATCTCATTTTTACCCACTTCTTCTACTATCTCGTTGACTTCTCTTATTATTTCTATTTCGTCTTCTCTTGGGACATTTATTTCCATTCCTTCTATTTCTGATTTCGATTCGTCTTTATTTGGTTTGTTTTCCTCACATGACTGAAATATCTCTCCTCCCAAGCTGCTTATTTCACTTTCGTCTTCATCCGTTTGTTCGTCTTGTATTTGTCTTAACATATTGATATGAGGTTTTTCTTTTTCCTCCGGTTTACTCGTTTGCCCTTTTGTTTGGAGCCATATTTCTTTTAGTTTGTTTCCGATTTGTTCCTCGTTCCAGTTTGGCTCCTCTTTTCTAATTCTTGCTTCTATTCTTTGTAGTAGTACCCTCTGAATTCGATTTTTCGTTATTATTGGTTCTGACACCATCTTTCCTTCTTTTTCTTTTAATGTTGATGCTTCCTGTTCGTTTCTTTGTAGTTCTAATCTTTGCTCTTCCTCCATTCCTCGCGATAGCGCTTTCTCTGCTAATAATTCTATTTTCTGTTTTAATACTTGTTCTTGTTCTATTCTTTTTAGTCCTTCGTCTAATTTCTGTATTAGTTCTTTCTTATTTAATTGGTCCTTTTCTTGTCTCAGATTCTCTTCCTTCTTCCTTAATTGATCTTTTTCCTGCTCTAGAGCTTCTTCCTGCTCCCTCCTTTCGAGTGCGTTATCTAATTTTTGAATTACTGCTTCTCTTGCGAGTGATTCCACTTCGTACATTAGTGATTTTTCGTTTTGCTCTTCCGGTATTTCCTCTTGTTTTATTTCTTGGCTTTCAATTTCCTCTGGTTTCTCTATTTTCGCTTCCTTTTGCTGTCGACGTTTTTGTTTCTCTTCTTTCGCAAATTCTTTGATTGCTTCTATTTTCTCCATTTTGTTCAATTCGTTTGTCTTTTCGTTGGCATCATCTCCCCCTTCGTTCTCAACACACTGCTCCGCAGTGCGGGTTTCTCCTGAGGTTTCCATTCTCATCATATTGATTCTTCGTGGAGTTTGTTTTCTATTTTCCCATCTCTGTTGAATTTCTTGGGCTTCTTCTGTTTGTATTCTTTGCCATTCCGCTTGTTGCTGTTGTTGATATTCTTTTGTTCTTTGTTCATACGTTTCTTCATTACTTCTCATTACGTTGATTCGCTGTTGCTGCGTATTGGCGGGCATCTGCTGCATCATTTCTCTCAATTCCATCGGCATTCTCTGTAATGTCTCTCGCAGCATGTCTATCACATTAATCTGTGGGTTTCTCGTCTGGTTGTTTGTTCCTTGTTGATTCGGTCCTCTTTTTATGTTACATCTTCTCGCGAGATGTCCTTTCTGGCCACAATTGTAGCATGCTCTGTTATCCGATTGTCTGCATATCCTCTCGGTGTGTCCTCTCCTGCCGCATCTCTGGCAGTTGTAGTTTCGGTAGCATTCTTCCGTTCGATGTCCAGTCCGTTGGCAGGTGGTACATGTCTCGTTTGTATTGGAATTGTTCCTGAAATTATTATTATAACTTACTTGGTTATTACCTCCATTCTCGGGGTTCCTTGTCGGTGGTGACTTGAACATCTGCTGCGCTCTGGGAATGAACTGGTTCATTGTTGGATTCGCATTGTTGCTTGGATTGTTGGTATTTGCGTTTGTTGTTGGTGTCGCTTGTTCTGTTGCCATGACTGCTACCTGATATCCCAATCCTAAATGTGCCTCACATCTATTCGCGATTTCTACCGCTTTATCCAATGTTTCTGGTGCCAAGCATCCGAGGTTGGCTCTTATATCTTCTCTTTTAATTCCTCTTACAAAAACATCTACCATTTTATCTTCTGGTATATCTTTGTCTCCAAACGCTTCTTTGCACAACTTTTTTAATTCACATGCGTACACTGCATTGGATTCGTCACGTCTTTGTTTCCTGTGTAGGAAGTCTAACATCTTCCTATTTCCCTTTTTCTCTATTCCGAATATCTTTATTAAAAATTCTTTTATCTCTGTCCACGTATTTAATTTCGTTGCATTGCTTGCTTCCTCCACAAGTACATCCTGTGCGCTCCCTTTCAAATACAGGGGTAGTCGCTCCTTTACTTTTTGATCTGACCAATGGCAAATGGTCTTATATACTTCGAACTCCTTGATAAATGTATCTAGTTTGTTGAGGTTGCCATCGAAAGGCTCTCCCCTGAATTTCTCTCTAAATTCTCCTACTGTTGCGTTATTAGTATTCATCATTGCATTTGGGTTGGCTGTTGGAATTGTATTTGAGTTCGGATCGGTTGTCATGTTCGGATTATTATCTCGACTTTTTGTTATCTCTTCCTCGCTTCCTGGTTCCGATATTTCTACTATATTCTCTGTATTAATTACTCTGCTTTCTTGGCTGCTACTATATTCAAAATCGTCTGGTCCGTTTTCTGATCCGGTTCCTGTTACTGTTACGGTTGATATCGCTGTGTTAACGCTTCTGTTACTTATTGCTTTTATCCTTTCTTCTTCTTCTAATAGGCTCTCTTCTTCTTTCTTTTTAGTTTGGCTTCTCGTATTATATCTTTTGTTCTCAATGATTACGGTTATCCGCTAGTTTATCGCTGTGGCTTCTACTTCGTTGATTATTTCCTTTTACTTTGGTTTGTTCTGAATTTGCTTGAATTGCTTTGTGATTGCTCTGAAACTGCTCTAAATTGATTATCTCTTTTCTCTTGATTTACTCCGAATTTGCTTTGAATTGCTTTGCGCTTGCTCTGCAACTGCTTTGTCGTTTGCTCTAAAAATAAATAACACTTCCAATATTTTATACTTTATACAACTTTGCTCCTCCGTTTTATTATACTATATACTTTATTTCCCTTGTTCATGTTTTCCGCTGTGATCCTTCTTGTTTGCTTTACCCCCCATCATTTTAAGTCCAATTTAAATTATCTATAACTCGTATCAATTATCTATCAAACTCGTATCAATTATCTATATAGTCTTATCAGTTATCTATATAGTCGCATCAATTATCTATATTTTATCAAATAAAATCAGTATCATCATATCATCATTCATTTCATTCATTAATTATTTTTCCTATGTCTCTCTGTTTCAAAAATTGTTTGCTTATTCCTCAGTCGCTGGCGCTCTATGGGCCTTTATCTAAATCCTTTAATTCTTAATCACTGGCATTCTATGGCCTTTTTATCTACATCTTTTAATCCTTAATCACTGGCGCTCTATGGGCCTCTATTTAAATCTTTAATCGTTAATCACTGGCGCTCTCTGGCCTTTATCTAAATCCTATTCTCTTTTTACTGGCACGCTATGGCCTTAAATTCTCGTCTCATCCGGCATTCTATGGCCTCTATAATTTATCTTCTCTATTGGCTCTCTATGGCCTTCTCTGTTTACTCGGACTTGAGTTTTCATCAGTGACCTATTGGGTGACTTGTCCGATGGACAAGCTTGAGGCCTCACACTGACTTCTCAATCCATGGCGTCTGTTGGGAGCGCATTTATCCGGTTACGCTTGCCTCACCGCCACTCGGATATCCGGTACTCGGTGTGGGATCCGGGTTATTGTACCGAACTCCTCGCTGGGTTAATAATCTAAAAAACATTCCCTCAGTACTCGGTGTGGGATCCGGGTTGTGTACTTCGGAGAATATAAAAGAATGGAAAACCTAGACGTTCAATCAAGCTCCAAAAGCGGTTTACTTGATTTCCCGAATAGTGAAAAGAAAAGGAAGAAAAATTTGGGCGCTGCAATTTTCTATTATTTCTATCTACCGTCAGCCGCCCCGCGTCAGATTTCCAGCTCTGCTTGGCTGCCTCAATCTGATCCTTAGTAGGACCTTTCGAGTATGAACCATTTACCGGTTAGTTCACATCTCACCTACCGCTTGGTGTCCTCGATACTCGGTGTGAGATCCGGGTTTTTGTATCGAGCGGTTCAGCGTCACTAGTCCCTTGGCTAGCAACAACCTGAACTCGACAGTCCGCCGCTGTCCTCTGGTGCCTCACCACCAGCTAGGGGAAAAAAAATGTTTCTAGGTACCTTTACGAGACTTTTTGGCTCTCTCACCTTCGGCGTCTAAACCATGCGCATTTTCTCTCACCTCTCAGTTCATCCCTTCACTTCCCCCATCAAAATTTGTGGTAATCGCATCAACAAGTCTCCCAAAAGAGGTGATCAATCTCTCGCCGGCTACTTGTTGACATTTGCGACTTGGCCTACCCCTTCATTTCTCAGTCAGGTTGATCAGGGTTTTCCCTCGGGTGAGCGTACTATCGTTTTGATAGCTCATGTTATCACTTTTCACTCAGGTTTCACTTTTTTCCTCCTCCTATCTCCATATAATATCGATAAAACATAAAAGAAATATACACTAGGAAACCTATTGGTTGTCGAAATTTTTCTGTCCAAATATGCGGTCTAGATAGATTCCGCTGCTTTTGTGTTTCTGTGCATGTAGTTAATTTTTCCCTGATTCGGCTTTCGTATGTTACTTTAATTTTACTTGTCGTCATTTATTTACTCTTATTTATCAGTTACTCTTTTACACACATTATACATTTAATTATTAACTATTACAACAACTCATTTATTATCGATTACTACAACAATTTCATGGATAAAACACTGTAATTCGTTCCTTTATCTTTCTCTGACACAACACACAATGCGATTCTTTGGCACACCCCTGACAAAAACTCAGGTGCCCACAAGGTATTACCATCACTCGTGCTTCTTCCGTTCGACATACATAACATTCCCGATAGGCTTTGGTTTGCTCTTTTATCATTCGCATTATCTCATCTTCCATTGTTTCGACCTTTTTCATCATTATGCTCCACTCTTTGCCAAATTCAGCTATCTCCAATCTCATAAACAAAATTTCATATATCTTTTCGGTTGTTACTTCTTCGTCGATGTTAATTAATTTTATCAGAATACATAGTTCATCAGGGTAGAGGCTTGAAATCGATGCGACGTCTTCTTTAACTTTTCTCATTAATTTTTGTTTATTTATCAATCTCTCTAGGTTGTCATTTTCGATGTTCAGTATCTCTCTTAGTTTCGTTATTATCGGTTTAGTTTGCTCCATCTATTAATAAAACATTTATCAATATGGTCATTATATTAACTTATTATCGCTTATTCTCACGTTGGGTTTATTTGATTTTTCCCCGTTTAAATTCTTTTCTATTCTATTTATTTTTACTTTCGTTCTCTTAACTTACCCCATTTTCATTTTATCCCGATTTTTACCCTTTAATTAAATGTTGTTTGTTTTATATCTGAGTTGCTTTGTTATTTTTATGCGTTACATTTCTTGTAGTTGGTTTGATCGTTTTCCATAGTTTTGGCTATTTTACTTTTTGTACTTGGTGGACTAATCATTTGTTTATTGATCTATTATGTTTCCTTGGTCGTTGGGTTGCTTATTTTCGTTGCTCTAAGCTTGATACTTCTAATTTTTCCAATCAACGAAATTTTTTACTGAGCTCCAAATTTGTACTGTCAAGTTGGTCGTTTTTCATCGTTCACTTGTAGTCCAATTGTGATCGTTTTTTATCGTTTATTTGTAGTCAAATTGGTCGCTTTTAAATTTATACTTGGTGGGCTAGTTGTCTGTTTTCTTGTCATTTTTCTTATTTTGTAGTGAGATTGGTCGTTTTCCATTTATTACGCGTTTCATTCTTGTTAATTTGTCATCTGTTTTTCTGTCATCTTCGGTCATCTCTCCTGGGTTCGGCAAAAATGTCGTCCCGACATTTTCTATTTGATAGGTTGCTTTGTTTTTTCCAATTGATCAAGCTTTCATCCCGGCTGAGCCCCCAAATTTATATGTGGGGTTAATGGTGTGGATGACCTTCACCCCATCATATAAAATAGTTTTTGCTCCCGCCAATGGTTACCCGTTGCTAGGCAACGTTGGTAATGTAACCACTGGTCACAGGACGTCCAAAGGTGAGTTCCGATATCAGAACTGCTAAGGGTTAGTCCTATGTCGGGTTCAGCGGACTGCCGTTAGAAGGCCTATGTCCGTCTTCTATTTCAGGTCCCTTTATCACTTTCCATTTAATACTTTTCGTTTCTATATTTATTTACAAATAATAACATAATAAACTAAACAATTTTTATTTAATGACAAACAGATCAAATTATCATCCAACATGAGTTTATTATTTCATTTGGTCACTCCTTGGGCGCGTCTTCGCAACCGCTCGGTTCGACCTGGTCGAGCGTGTGACCTGGGCTTCTGGTTAACTGATTGGGCTCTTTCTTGGTCGCGATAGGCTAATTGTGCCGGAGCGAATACCAGAGGGTAAGTCACTGCACTTCCCTCCTGGCACGCCGACAAGGCGACCTCCAGTCCTTTGATTTGTGTTCGCTGCGCCTGGTTCAACACTTTTTCCTCTTTCCAGCCCTGTTGTGCGGCAGTGAGGCGCTGGTACAATGCTTTCATTTTTTCGGGTTCGGCCCAAGTGGCTTTCAGCTGTTGCATCTCTCGACTCTGTTGTAGAAGTTGTCGGTGCAGGTGCTGATTTTCTCGTCTGAGTTCTTTCAGCTCTTGGTACAATATTTTCGTGGCTTTCATTTCTAAAATTACAATATTTGAATGATTAGTCGTTTACAATATTGATTCAACTCTATTGATCCTCTCTATTAATTATTTTTACGGTGTATTATCGGCTGCGTCTCATGCGTCTTAGTTGATTGGTGTTAATACTCTGGGTGGTCAAAGTTTAATGACAAAAACGTTCTATCTTTTCCTATCATTTATTATCCATAAAGTATTTAGAATGTTATTGCAAAAAGAGTAAAAATTTATATTTCATTTTGTTACATTAATTGTCAAAGTAATTACCTTAGAAAACTAAAAATTGAATAACCCGTGAGACATAAACATTTATTGTCAAAAAAAAACTAAAACATATCGATTCAACTCATTCATGACCATTGAAACGTTCACTCCTTCGATTGTTGTGCTTGGGATTCCACTGAGGATGCCTGCTCGCATATGTATGATCGCCTGTTTGACGAGATCCGAGTCGATTTCGAAGTGTTGACTGTACGAGGTTCTCCGGTATTACCATTTTAGTCGGTGCTGTCATCTGCGTCAGCCTCGGGTCGTCTAATTCGAAGGACACTCCATATTCTGGCGGGAATCCATCGGTGCTCGGGATAGCACCACTTGCGATATCTCTGTTCACTTGAGCTAGTCGTTGTCGGGCCAACACCGCTTTCCGGTGGTACTTTCTTTCTAGCTCTTCCATCTTCATGGCTGCGTATTCGGCTCGCTGGCGGGCTTCTCGTGCTGGATTGTGGCCCGGCTCGCGCTTAATCGCGATACTTGGTAACTCGATCTCTTCGGCTTGGTATTCTGATCTTCTCGGCCAACTGGAGTCTCCATAAGTGGATAACAGATATCCGTTATCCCACAGAACTTGGCGGTATCGAGCGGCAGAAGCGCTCGGGATCTGTAGAGTCACTCGAGAATTGTCACTCCAATTGCCATGCGGGTCTCTGCGATCTAAACGTGAAAATATTTAATTACCAATCATTCTTATCGATGTGCCTGTGTGTGCAAAAACATGGGCATTTATGCTATTTCCGTCGAGTATTAATAGGGTGGATTTTAGTTATGATAAAATTTGCAATGTAGCGTGCGAAATTACCTGATTGCTTCCCTTCACTAGGCATCTGAGTATCATTCCTTGAGATCCGGTCTCGTAAAGGGTCTCGAGTTCGAACGCGTCCACTATCGGTATTAGTTGCTTGGTGATTCATTTACGCGGTATGAAATGTGAGTTTCTACTGTGTTCTTTTATATTCGTGAATTATTTGCGAGGGCGTGGTGGGGTGAGTGAACTGTCGTTTAATTTATTCGTTTTCGCGGTTGAATGTTAATATAATTATTTTAAGTTATTTATTGTTTATTATTTGATACCGATCATTATTTGTTTTTGTTCAGGTCGGCGGTGAAGGTTCATTTCTATTGATCGCTTCATCGTCTTTGTTATTATAAGCTTATGTGATCGTCGTCATCACCCTGTCATTCACGTCGGATTTTTGGTGATTTATTCCGCGGTAAACTCGGACTATGACCTGTTCGTAGTTTATTTCGCGTATGAACAATCAATTTGATCTCTATTGGTTCTATAGATTAATATATACCTAATCGCATTTTTCACTTGATGATTGGAATTTTTAGTGCTCTTTATTTGAATTGTTGTTCTTATTCGACGTCGGTGTATCAAAGAAGACACTCTACTACCAGTTGCTCCGGAATTCTATTATTTCGGAAAGAATGTTCGATCGTACATGCTGGTTAGGGAGAAACTGCTGGGTGGAATATTCGATGAAGAGAATACCGGGGTTGGAAAGAATCTGATTCTCTACTCTGATGTTTAGTTGGGTCGTGATATTGAACTAGATGGTTTGTTATTTTGGTTGGAACCTCTGATTTTATTACCTCCATGAATTTCAGGGCGTCTCTCGTGTCTTATTCGGGTTTAAAGGTTCAATACTATTCGTGGGCAATCTATTGCCGTTGAATTCACTGGGATTCTCTCATGGAAGCTGAGTTCTTATGTTTGCATTCGTGAACTGTTTGTGATACTTTATTGTCGTTGATCCATTATCCTGGTGTGAAATTATTAATTTATTTATTCGTATCAGGTACGGTTAATATGATTATTTTGGTCGTTTCTTATCGGTTATTTGTAACATAATAAATTTTATTTAACTCCTTGAATTATCCTTGGATTCATGAATCGTATATTTATCTTTCAATTAGTGGAAAAGGTTCATCGCTAATCGTTAATTTGGTTTATCATTTATCAATGTCTAATGCCTTAATTTTTATTACTGTTATGAAAAGTTAGCAGATCTATATCTTGTCGGAATTCGGTTATTTTCTGCTCTATCGTTTATAGTTTCGTTCATTTACTCCATTTTCTCTGGCTTCTTACTCACAAATCATTTGCCAATTTAGATTAGATCCGAGGATAATTCAAATCATTAATACTTATGAAATTTTTCTTGATTTTTATTACGTGAGTATTTAATTTTAGATCATTTTATTTAATTAATTATTATCCGTTAATTACGTTACAAAAGTATTTTTGTTGTAGTATGCTCTGGTCATAAATTTAGTTATGATTTCATCATTTTAATAATTTATTTGCGTCACGTCTAGTTTAATATTATGGATTCAATCACTTTAAATTAATTTAATTTCCTTTTAGTTATTGAATTTATCTGCATCGCATCGGTTTCAAGTCCCCACTACCCGAGCCTTAATTTTAGTCCTAAGGTTCTTGTGTTCATATTAGATTTTACGAGTGCCCACTGGACTACTCGGTGTTATCATTTTAGCCGATGTGTAGTTAAATATTTAGGTCGATTTTACGGGAGATGGGTGAAAGAGATCTAGCCAAAAGTCTAGCTCTCAATCTTCCCACTGCCCCTATACGGTAGAATATTTACGTTCGAGATCCGTCGTTACGCACGACAGAGCTCTCACGGGCACACACTCTAGGCGGAGGAACCGCACTTACACAGTGTGACTAGTTATGTTATGATTTTTCTTTCTTGTGTGATGTGTGGCTGTGGGCCAGAAAAATTTCGACTCATAAAACTGAAGATTCATTTTTTCATAAATACATATATTTGTTGAAACAATTTCATCATAGCTCGTTCATAGTTCATACATATCAACATACGACAAGAGGTTCCCACACATACGATCAAGTAGAGCTTACATTAAGATACTTGATTCGCAGAATGAAAACGGTTATCGAGAGTTGTTCCTTTGAATTAGTCTGAGTGACCTGTTCTGTGACCCTAACCTTGCGTGTTATTTTTTATGCGTTAAAACAAAATTTGACCTTGCAATTATGTGTCTAATTAATTTCTAATTTATTATTATTTTTTGATTTCTTTTACAATTTACTCATTTATTTTTTAATTTCAATCATTTCTGATTAAAATTATTTTATTTTTGTTCGCTTTATTCATGAACTCTTTTAATTTTTCGTAAATTGTCACTTTTTCGGTCAAATCTTTTGTTATCATGTTATTTCTATGTCAACTCGTGCGTATCTTGGTGCGTTTGTTAATATTTTAATTTAATTTTATGTTTTCCATTTTATATGTTAAATTATGTGTTTTTCTCGCATTTTTAGGTGTTTATTAGATGTTTAAGGGTCCGATTTTGAAATGTGCGTGTTGTGTTTGCGTGCTGTTTCCAATCCATTTAAACAAAAGCTTGTACTGGCCCAACAATAGTATCAATGATAAGGCTAGCATGAATAATGGGAACATTGTAGTTATAATAGGAATAAGGGTAAGAGGGATACTGTATGGATATTTAACATAACGAAAGGTTTACAGGCCATAAACAAATCATCAATACGGATAACGATAGGAGAGACTATGGGAATGGACATAATGTTAGATGATATAGCGGTATAGGTTAACAATTGGAGGAGATAGGAAAGTAATGGGACCTAAAAATCAAAAAGCGAGCATAGGCCTTCTATCGGCAGCTCGTTGGACCCATGGATCGTTCGGTCAATTATAGCATTAGTAATAGCGCTCACTTTTTGCGGACGATCCACCCACTCGAACACATTTCCAACGTTGCTTAGCAACGGGTGCCGAGTGGTAAGCGAAAGAATATTTGTATGGGGTTGTCTGGGTAACAACCATATAGTTTCAAAATATCAACCCCCAGAAACCCACCAATATCATTTATGGTTCCATGCTTCAGCTTGGGAGGATTTCTGCTAGACATATTCATTAAAAAATCTTGAAAAATTAAACTTCTTTCTTCATTAGATAAGTGATAAGTTAAATTTAAATTTTCTGTATTCATTTTTTATTTGTATTTTAGGAGTATTTAAAATTTAACAATAAAACAACCTATAATCATGGAAATTTTTGTCAATCCATCCATACTAAATCATTATCTATCTATATAAATTAATAAAGTTTAAAGTTGACCAAAAACATTGATAATCGGAAAAATTTATTTCAAATGTAAACATTATTTCGGAACAGAGGGAGTATTATTTTTTGTGTTTGTTTAAATTTTGAAACATTAAATTTATGAATCAAATACTGTTTTAAAATATAAAATTTTGAACTATTTACTTTGACATGGTAGATTTGATAAAAATCATTTTATTGCCAGAGTTTATTAAAAATTAATTTTAAACTATGTTTTCAAAAGAAATTATTTATGTCAAATCTTTGGATCAATACTGCGATGATCCGTTACCAACCAATTTTGAATTTATTAACAAAAAATAGATTTCCCTTCAATAACTTGGTTTAAATTTTACTCGCTACCTTTATACCATCAGGAATAAACTAAAGTCAATGTCTATTTGTAATCACGTTCTGATTCTAAACATCCTTTTTGGGAGATTATGTTGATCGTGGTAGAATTTCTTTAGAATATCCAGAAAACTTCTATTTACTCAAGGAAAATCCTGCCACGGCTTATACATTACCAGAAGTGCCATGCATGTCATCAAACTCGATTTTCAAAGATTATCAATAATATGTCATGAATCATTCAGAATATCTACGAAATAATAAACAATAAATTCTATTTAAAACGTCATATCCGGCTAAAGAATGATCCACTGTAAAACAATTTCACCTAATTTTTACCAAATTCAACATAAATATGGAAAAGTAGATACCATATCAACATGTCACCTTGCACTATCAGCCACCTCAAGACCATTAAATTGGCAAAACCAGACACTGAAAACGCTATTCACCTTGAAAACGAAACTCAATTACCTTCCGTAGATATAAATAATATCCAACCTAATGATCAAACGCCAACCAAATGTCAAGTTACGGTCGTCAAATAACGACTCCATACCGCTTCATTCCTTAGCGGACAAGAATAACATAATTGTTGTTTAAATACCTGGAATTTCAAATTTAGTGAATAAAAGCTTGGTTTATTACTTTCCGTTATAACTCAAATAGATTGAATTGTCACATCCCTTATAGCCCCAAATATATTCATCTCGATTTTTAATGCCAGATATCGAGAAACTTTAAATATGATTATAGTTTTGTATTTAAAAACTTTTATATCATGTTTCATTTCGATAAACTGACAGCCAGGAAATGTCAATAAGTAGAAGTACAACCTGTGAAATCAGTTCATTGCTTAACATGGTTACAAAGTCATCTTTGAAATTCCATTGAGAAAATCGAATTAGCATAATTTTTGAATATTGCGTATTCTGAGAATATTTCCAATCTATGAGGCCCTATTTATCATAGACAACGATTGAAATTTGATTAATTGATTATTTAATAAATATTGCAATTTTAGATTATTTTCCACAATTAAATATTTAAATCATAGCTTGCAATCCAGTCACCTACATTAAATACTTTAATAATAACTAATTTTCCTTTTTTACATTTAATTAATGCCTCTAAAGAATTGGTACTAACTTGAATTTCGTTATATACCAGTTATTTAATCAATCCCATTTAAATTATAGAATAATCATATGATATGACGTAACAATAATACAATTCTTAATCATGCATTATTGAAGGAATCATTACACATATTTATCCTTCAAAGAATACCCATAAGAGTGCTAAAACTAAAGCATCCAAGGATTTGTCGAATATCATTAAAAATATTTTTATGAGGTAAATTAAGAATTTTAAAACCCAAATCTAATCGATTAACAGAGCAAGAGTAATTTTAAACAAACTAAATTCAGCAAAATATTAAATTAGTAATTTTTAAATAATTTATAACAAATTTTTAACCGTGTTAGCATATTTTTATTTGTGAAATAAAGATACAAAAAAACAGTAAAACTCTGGAAATAATGAAAATCAAAATGAGATGTATTTGAAAGGTCTATATTTCATGTCTTTTTAACTTTTTTATTCTTCAATGAAGGTTTAACTTTCGACTTAACCATTTTGTAACATCTTTCATCAACCTTAATTAAAATTAAAAATTATTTGAAAAATTATTTAATAACCTCGTTTGGTTTTAGTTTCTCAAATTTCACAATCATACTATAAATTCCCAAAATAGTAATCACAGCAAGTGTGATACTGCTCAAAAATATTGCTGGATTAATAATTGATTCAAGAAAAAAGTTATTAACAGGTTTTATTAAATCAACATAATCATTCATTATTAAAACAAAACTCTATTTAATCTAATGAATTAAATTTTTATTAAAATCAGACCAAACTAAATAAAATTTCTTTTAAACATCTTAAAAGTTTGAAATTTTTTGATAACATTTATAAGAAAAATCCAGATTACTACATAACTTATTTAAAATAAAATACTATCAAACTCTTTAATGACTTACTAGTAATTCTTTAAAATATATAATACCGGACTGAAACTGATCTTGTTTACTTTGTATTTTCAATGTTATTTTCTGTTTGTTCATGATACAGGAATGTATGAAGTGTAGGGTTAGTGGTTTCTGACCTTGACCCTTTTACAAACAAGTTTTCTTGCCCACCAATGGTAACCCGTTGCTAGGCAACGTCGGAACAGCAACCATTGATTATGAGACAGCCAAAGGTTAGCTCTGACTACAGAACTGCTAGGCCGGCCTCATATCGGATTCAGCGAGCTGTCGTTGGAAGGCTTCTACTCGTCTTATTATTTTTCTGGTCCCTTAATTACCTTCTCGTTGAGATAGTTATTTAGCTTCTTCCATACATTAAAATGAAATACTTCATGGAAAGATTAAAAACCAAACATTTATTATTATAATATTACACAATTTAGATTTCGATTATGATGTCATTTTTGGACGTTCTCTTGTTGAATTCGTCTTCGCTCCCTTTCGGCTCTACCCTGCCTTGAATGTGGATGCGATTGCTTCTTTGGTCCATCTTGACGGTTTCGGTCTCGATACGATAGCTGTGCCGGGGCGAATACTAAGCGGTACGTCATCGCACTCCCTTCCTGGCACGCTGATAACGCGACTTTGAGCCATCGAATCTGGGTTCGTTGAGCCAGGTTCAGTGTTTTTTCATCCTTTCACCCCTGTTGGGCCGCTGGTATAGTTTCTTCATCCGCGATGGCTCGATCAAGGTGGCCTTGATTCGCTGGATTTCTGGGCATATTTGTAGCCATACCCGGTGTAAGTCCTCATTCTAACGACGCAGCTTCTTGAGCTCCTGGCCAATTGTCTGGATCGCTTCCATAGCTAAATTTAAATGGGGTTATGTAGATCAGTTATAATATCAATATTTCACATTGTTGGACTTAGAGCCAAAATTAAAACAAAAATGGTAGTACAAATTAAAACAACAAATAAAATAAAAATAAGGAAAATGGTTACTGTACATACACATGCACCACAAGCAGAAACCAAAAATAAAATAAAAACATCAAGTAAACAAATTAAAATATAACAAAATTAATTAAAACATATATTAATAAAATTGATCAACGCATGCAGAGGCAGAAAGAAACTTATAAGAAATAAAATAAACTGCCAAAACCTTGCAAAATAAGGTTTAGAAAAAACATAGGCAGAAGCGGCGACCAAGAAACAAAATGTTAAGGGTTAAAAAGAATATTATAGAAAAATAATAATAAGAATAAAATTCAACAGCATAAAACTAAAATATCAAAAAATATAGAGGAAAATATATAAAAAATTATAAAAATAATTTTAAATCAATAAAAAGAATAAAAAGACCTTAAAATGGCGAAAAATTGCCTATTGGTTGCACACAGGCATAAAACTACTACATAAGCAGTGACTAGATTTACTTAACTAACTAAAAACTAACACAAAAAACTTTTACAACTTGACAAATTGCAAATTAATTCGAAATTTTTATAAATAAGGATTTCTTGAATTTCGCTATGATGTTGTTATAAGTGTATTCTTTTATTTATTTAATAGATGTTCGTAACTTTATTTCAGTTAAATGTTTGATTATATAATAAAAGATTTACATCGAGGTCCCGGAAAATATTTATTTATATACGTATTACAATAGCAGTCGGGAGGGCAGGTCGGAGGTCCGGGTGACGGATTAAGTTCCGTTAGTTGAGATCGCGGGCCGAGCACTCCTAAAAACTCGGTCGTCCGCGGCGAGGTCTGGTCGTAAGAAGTAGGACTCTACCCGCAGGGCATCGTTTTACCACTCGTAACAGCTAATGGAAACGTCGGCCGAGACGAGCAGAAAATTTAAAATCATGGGAAAAGCGCCATTAGTTAGGGGTATTAAGAATGATCGCCGGACGATCATTAGTTGAATTTTTCACAAAGCCTCGTAAATACTATGACTTGGTAGTAGGGGTAAGACATTGATATCATGAAGTTTACAACTTGAAATAGTATGAGAATTTGTTTCTTTTTCCGATCACTAGGAAGTGTCAGGCACAAAATACCATAGCTTCGGTTAACTCAGAAACTACTGATAAATCTGTTCTTAATAGGTAATTAAATAAACTCTCAACCTGCAACGATAGCTAGGTTCCATTATGTAACGGATGAACATTATTAAAGAGAGAAGCTAGGGCGACGCCAACACGGAATGAGCTGACTGCCCAAGTAAAACCATGTGATAATTAAGGTTTCCAGCACAGAGTCCGCATTGAAGTCCTGAAATAAGAACTGAAAAATCATACACCGAATCGACATAGCAAACTAAAATACTATTCAATTGATAATGATGACAACCTTCAAAACACTATCATTCACGCCTCCACCATTTCGGTATGCCATAATCAATACCAAATGATTTACTTCAGTGATTTCATTGCGATTAGAATGGTCATACAATAGAACCACACCGGAGAAATTCGTAAACACACATTTATTAAAAACGAAAAGTAGGATGCCGTAAAAATGAAATAAATATACCACTTGCATCATCAAGCTAACGTCCGAGCCGTAGGAGAAGAGAACTGAGTAACTAGCGATAGCGTGGAGGGATTTTCTTAAGAGTTACTAAAATCAGTTATAATTGACACCTAACCGAATTATTTCAATTAGTTGATATTAATATTCTTATTGAGTATTATCATTATGGCTATTGTGAGGACCACTGTTGCTCAACTATAGTACAACGTAGAGTAATGGGGGACAGAGTAACATCAGGGGCGTTAGCAGTGAAGTGACAAGCGGGATTTTTCTTTACAATGGAAATATTGAATTGCAGGGTTATGACTTGAGAAAATCAGACTAACGTGAGGTTACTTACCGTCATACTCGGTTATGATGTCAGCCCATTATAAAATTTGAGCAACTCCTACCTGCGAAAAATTTTCGAGTTAAATATAAACCCTAGAGGTACTATTTCTAGCCGGATATGTTGGACTCACAAAACTAAGTAATGTACGCAAGTTCGAGACCGACTGATTAGGTGTTGATGAGTTGTTTGCGAGTGAGATCATCGCTGATAAGTATTCCGTCACCTTCAAAGTGGGAATGAAAGTACATTAAAATGTCGGGAGCCCGAAGTTGCCGAATGTGCGATTGCGACCGGGAAAAGGTGTTTCCGCTAAGTAAATTATTAGAATACCCGTACAACTACCCCTTAAGAAATCTTATTATAGCCAACTTTTTTTAAATAACCGTAATTTTATTATAATTTTTGCTAGAATTTTCATAAGAAATTCTCACCCATCTTGAATCATCGAGTCTTGCTCCGAATTATTGACTACTCAGACCGACAGTTGCAAGAAAATTCTCAAACGTTCTCAGTCAGAAACGCATAGTAAATTCGACCAACCGTCTCGTATTCTTCTGATGTCAATACTATCCAACTTACCCCGCATCCCACGTATCTCGCCATCCGTCATGGCCATGATGCAAAAGCTAAATAAGCTGGAGAGGGAGTTTGCTACCCTACAGATAAAATACCGGAAGTTTAAGGGCACGTGGAGCTCACCCGAAACTATCCGCGGCCTTTACCAGAAAATCTCTTGCCTTTCTCGGGCCCGAGATGACTTGATCGTCGAGAACCGGAACCAGCGGATTACCATATCCAAACAAAGCGCTGCGCTCCGGCAGATCTTTACCGAGCATGAACTCATGACTTGCCTACCGAGTCGGAGATTAGCACAGGAATTATATTTTATTCCTGCGCATCATCTTCCCCTCCATCCAGCAACCCAACCACACAACGAGTCTCTCCCGAGCGGAATTGCTGAAGGTAGGACAGGAAGTCAGAGACGTCGACCCAACCGGAACCGTCGCCGCAGAGAAAGACGACGAGCAGAAAACGCTCTGCTAAAAATCAACCTAAGGTCAGGAGAATCGGCAGAAATGGTCGACTTACCTTTTGCTTATGAAGAAGTAGAGCAGCACTCATTTGATCCGGATGTGATCTATGCACCGGTGTCGCCGATATTCCGCCGCCCGTCCTCTGCCCAAATGAACTTCAATGTGATAGAAAGTGAGCAGCCTAGCCAGATTCGCATCTCTACGATGCTAAATCTCACGCCCATTGAGATAGGCATTCTGAGCGAACGTGCCTCATCAAACATCCAATCCACGATCGAGCCGGCCACTTCGTTTCAAGATATCCCAAACGTCGTCGGTTACCCGTAGACATCGACGGGGACGATTAGTGCGAACGTCCTAGATGTGGAACATTACGACTCTAACTCTACGCAGTACCTTATACCTGTTCGATACGACCCTATCTGTTACCCATTTGCATGTTCACTGTAATTTGGTTTAATTGTATTTTTCATGTATCGACTTATTATATTTTTTTTTGTACCACTCTATAAATGCATTTGTGAATTATACGGTTTGCTTATCGTACTCGTTCTTTTCTACCTTAATTAATATTAAATGGAATATATAATCAGATATTATTTAATTATATGAATCAACTGACACCCATTATTTAATTCAAAGTAATATATAATAATGTTTTTACGGATCACAGTAGTAGTACGGGATAAATTAATAGGTAACCCATATAGTTGCAGTAATAATCGGAGCTATTTTTGGGGGCTCAGCAGGGATTTGAATAAAAGCTATGCCGATTGGAAAGAAATGCGAAAATGGAGATGAGTAGTAAACTAAAAATTAATTATGAATCGGGCATGAAATGATAACGATATAAAAATCAAAGGGTAGATAAGAAAATAGCAAAATTAAGTAAATCAAACAACCACAATACCGAAGAACTCCAGAATAACAACCTAATAACGAAAATGAAAGAAAATAACAATAAAAATAAATATCAGGAAAATCCAATAACTAATAATAAAAAATAAGAATAAATTGAAAAATAAAAATTATTTTCGTTAATATTAATGTAAATAAAAATAAAAATTTATAATTTTGTAGATGAACCAATACAACGAAAAATTAAACCAGTTACAAGCTTTCGCAAATATCGAGAATGACCCAGTAGAAAAGCTAGCCAAAAAGATGGAACAAATCAAATTAGCAAAACAAAATAACCTGTTGACAATAGTCCTTGAAAGTACCCGAACGACACTGGGACTAATGCAACCTGAACAAGCAGTAGACATAGGAACCCGATATGATTGGTATAGGGAAAGAGTAAATAACGCAGAACTGAACCTAAAATACCACGCGATAGAGCAATAAGTCGAAGCAATACCTGACGCAATACAAAATACCATACACCAGGAAGTAGAACATTTACACAAATGTTAAATTTGTCAAAAAGAGAGAATAAAAGTGCTGACACTTCCCTATGGTCACTTTTGTTATTGTCAAGGATGTGCCAAACCGATGACAATTTGTGTGATCTGTAAAATCGATATTGATGAGAAAGTGACAGTATATTATGAATAAATATATTGTAAAATAAATATTTAGTTAGTCTACCTTCCTTTCCACCCATATATCTATATATAAAATATATGAATAATTATATAAGAAAGTTGAAAATAAAAAGAGTAAAAAGAGATAAACGAAACGTTACGAACATCTAAGATAAAGTTGTAAAGGGGAAATATCTTCGAGCTACCCTCGGGTAGTACGTATAAAGCCAAATCGGGAGGGGATAACCGATCACCCAGAAGACAGGTATAGGACGAACTGTTGAGAAGTTTTGCCAAGTTGGGAAGCTACTGTGGTGAGGCTGATCACCTTACCATTACAGTGGTGGATCAACGAAGCCGTTTTTGTATTTTAAATCTTGGGGTCAGGTGAATAATTCTCGAGGAGGCAGAATGGAAAGCGCGCGTATAGAAAAATAGTCAAAGAAATAAACAAAGAGAATAGAAATTAATACCAAGGAAGAAATAATTAACGAGTCTGAATGAAAGATGAATAAAACGATCTCGAAGCCGGCAGAAAAACCTGATAAAGAACCGATGATTCGCGATTCGTGTTAAAGAATCGAATCTTAAGCGTAATAATGGCCAATTTGGATTTAAGGGACATGTATTAACGGAACATGATCTCAATTTGGAATTAATGAGATGTGTATTAACGTAACACAGTCTCAACTCAAATTAATGGGATGTGTATTAACGGAACACAGTCTCAACTCGGATTAAGGGGATGTGTATTAACGGAACATAGTCTCAACTCGTATTAAAAGAACATGCATTAACGGAGCATGGTTCACGATTATATTAAGGAGCGTAGTTCTCAAATAAAGAAAAATAAAGAAAAAAAACCAGTTAAGGAAATCAAATAAATTAATAAAATAAAGAACAAGAAAATATTCGGGCACGAAGAATTAGATGTGTAAAAGCTATAGCAGATAAGGATTATAAAGCTAAAGGAGTAAAAAAATGGAAAACGATACAGCCGACGATAATTATCGACAAGAAATAACGGAAAACGGGAAATACGGAATGGGAAAACAAAATGATAAGATAAAAGATGAGATTAGGGTAAACCAGAGGAAATTAAAACAAAAGTGAGATAGATGAAACGATAAAAGATAGTGAGAAAAAGGGGAAAAATAAAATTATATAGGGATAAATAGAAGGGAATGCGAAGCGTGATATGAATAAAAATAAAATACGGTGGGAGATAGAATTTGGGAAACGGCATAGCCGAAAGATTTATTATAAATAGATAATTATTACGACCATATAGATAATTGTTACTACCCCACATAGATAATTAAAAATCGACTTAAATTGAGTCAAAAGGACAAAGTAAAACGTATGGGAATTATACTAAACGGGATAAAACCTAGGGAATATGAATTATTATAATTATGGGTACTATATTCAAGTCGATGTGGTGGACGAGCCAGAGAAAGAAAGGGTAGAAATAAACAAAGTAGTAATGTAATGATAAAAGAATAGTAAGAAAGAAAACGACGACGAGTAAAAGTAAAAGATGATAAATAAAAATAAACTGGGAAATAAACCCTTTGTGTTTATTTGGGGTTGTTCGAAAGTTTGAAGGCGTGTAAGCGGTTTATGCTACACGGTTCATTTTTTCGTTCTAGAACTCAACAAAGCAATCAAAGCAATCAAAGCATTCAACACAACCAATTCACAACCAATACAAACAAATCAACAAAGCATTCGCAAACACAAACAAAACAATACATACAATTAAACACAGAGTCAAACCAATCAATATTCGACGATAACAAGGAACCAACAAAAACAAAGTTCAGTGAAATATTCGCAGTCAAGGAACCGACGACGGACAAAATTTCAGACGAAACGACTGACAACAGATACCGCCGGAGCAAATCTATCAAATCAAGGGACGTTAATCAAACAGAAACCATCGAGGACAAAGTAACCCTACGATCGCGCAACAGTTACCTACTCTCCACGGAAAGTGCCAAGAAAGCTAGATAAACTTCAATTGCTAGGAAATTACAAAAAACCAAATCACTCGAAGATATCGAATCCAGTAGCCAAGAATCAGGTGACAAAGAGAACCAAGGACTAGCGGGAGCCATAAGTCAATCAAATATCGCAAGAAAGGACGAAAACAATAACCACAAAGAAAACAACGTTGAATTTCGAGATCAAACTATACCAAACGTGTCATTAACAAAAGAAAACCAATTAGATAATCTCGAATCAACAAATAAAAACAACATGGCCGATAATCAAGAAAACCCAAACGGAAATCGAGGAACCACGAACATTATTGAGAATGAAGAAAAAGGACCAACAAAATCACCAACAACGGGCGAAGCTATCAGAGAATATCGAGAGAAATTCCAAGGGGAACCGTTCAACATGAACGCAAATAAACTAAATACGTTCATCAGAAATTTCGGAGTATACATCGAGGTCTGCAGGTGGACAGACGATATTAAAAAAAGCAGAATGCCATTGTATCTATGCGACAGTGCACTAGACATTTTCCTAGAAGCAAAAGAGAGAGGAAAAACACTAGATAAGTGGAAAGATATCCAAGAATTCTTAAAAACGACGTTTGGAGTGGCGAAATTGACAAATCAAGGAATACAAGAATTATTCGGTCGAAAACAAAGGCACGGTGAATCAAATACGATGTTTGCAAGCGAAATTAGAAGATTAGCAAAAACGGCAACAGACGGAAAATTGCCTGAAGGTCAATTGATCGGAATATTTGTAGATGGATTAAGACGACCAGAACTGAGATCCGCGGTGGGAATGCAGATTTTAACAACTCTAGACGAATCGGTAGCAAGAGCAAATCAAGCAGAAATACACCTGCCATCGCAAATAGCACTTATGCAAAACGAATCAATGATAGCAACTATGGTAACAAAAACAAAAGAAAATGAGACAAATGGCGCAAAAATGAATCAATTTATACCTGGAGCGCGCCAGATATTCAAACCACCAGTTCAAAGAACAAATAACAGTCATCCGAATAATAATTATACTAGCAACCAGAGACCGAATTACAATGGGATGAACAACGCAAACCAGAGTAAACAGTGTAGAACTTGTGGAAAACTCGGACATTGGGACAATGAGTGCTATCAAAACATACCATGAAGTAGATACGGGAGAAAAGAACATACCATTAATCGATGCGAAGCCAGAACCTGTTTTACTTGTGGAAAACAAGGTCACGTATCAAAGTATTGCAGAAGAGGAAGCAATCAAAATCGAGAACCGCCAAGAAGCAACAATTATGTGCAATTAGCACCCAGACAACCAAATGTCGAACAGACGAAACAGGTTATTGTGATGCAAGAAATATCGTACCTCAAAGATATGATGTCCAAAATGATGCGAAGAGGAACGAGTAAAACAAGAGAGATTTAGACAACGGCAAGATAATCAGCCAAGGATAAATATGATGAGAATGATTAAAGATGTCAAAGAGCAATGTTGCTACAACGTATACAAAAAGTTACCAAAAGATAAACTTACCAAACCAAAATCCGAAGAACAAAGAGAAAATCAAACCGAACCAGATGGTACGCTCAACCCAACCAAAGCAGATAGACGAAGAGCACAAAAAATATTACTGGTAAAAATTAAAGAAAGAATAACTCGAGAAAATGAACAAGCAAATAAAAGTGAAGTAACTGTAGAAACGAAGCAAATAAACAAAAACCGTAAATTGAAGCGAGATGTTATAGAAAGATCAATCAACAACGCAAAAAGAGAGCTCAAACCACCATCAAGAGGATCAGTAAAAATAGAAACAATGAGAAATCTTCGAATAAACATGTTGCGAAACATAGGAGATTCATTATCCGAGGATGGAGAAGCAAGTGAAATCAGCAGTCTGATGGGAGAGACGTTACAGATATCAGACAACAAAAAGCCAAAGAAGCCCGCAATGAGAATAGTAAACCAGTGGGAATATGAACCGCTCAAAACTCCAAAGAAAGAGACTGAAGAGATAATAGATGAAGTAGTCGAGACTATCCCAGAAGTATTAATAAACCAAGAATTCATCAACGATGAAGGGTTCGGAAGATATATGAGAAATATTTTACAATTGGAAGAAATTAGAGGGGATGTAATACCTAAGCAGGAGAAACTACGAGTAAAACATTACTTGGAAAAGTTAAAACAAGAGGATATAACGAACTTCCATATATCAATGTGGACACCAGATTTCGTAGAACGAATATGAATCAAACAACGAAATACAGACGAAATATTCGATTGGATCAAAGAGAGAATGGGAAATTCGAAAAGACATGAATATGTATACGATGGAACATGGCAAATTAAAACCGATTTACACTTAGTAGATGCACTAATTTGGCGATTCAAACGAATAACGATAACACTAGAGAAAGAAAAATTAACACCAGATGTGCGACGTTATGCGAAAGACGCGAAAAATGAATATAAAATAAACATCAAGGAGAGATTACGACAAGCAACCGAAAGAGTGCTTTGGAAAAACAGAGAAAAATTAATAAAACAAATCATAGATCAAATCCACCAAAACTGGTATATATTAATTGACATCAAACCCAGAGAAACGAAAGAGTGTATAGAAAACATGCGAGATACGGTAATCTTAAGACACGCTAATTATAAAAACGCGACGTTGATTAGTAAATATGGAGCCCATCGAATAAAAAATGACGGGATAAGAGAATTGAACCTAAACGTGAAACTACCAAACGAGGAACGAGTAACGTTGAGGATGAACAGCAAAATTCGAGTAGACAAAACAATAAAAATCACTAACGAAATGACAATCGAACAAGCAAAAACTCAAAGTGAGGATGGAATGATAGAAGATGTGGTAGTAAAATATCTTCAACACTATCTACATGAGGAAGATGATGCATACCTATATGAGTTGGGTATATGGGATGATGACCAAGAAATCAGAGTAGTACCAATGGAAGATGCTCGATGGGAATTGGATACCATGTGGAAAGAAATGGACAAAATAGAAAAACAAGGCCACCTGAAATCCAAGAGAATCATAGAAACTTATCGGCGATGGCTGACCGACTTAAAGGAAAACTTAGCGAATTAAGTACGAGCAAGTGTAAACCAACACCATGGATACGAACATGGGACGACAAAGAAAAAAGATGGGGACTAGAACGGGGAGCAATTGAGGAAGAGTCCTCAGAAAAAGAGAAAACAAAAGATCCAAGAGGAAAATCCACCGAGGTACAAAATGGAAGAATCCGAATACGATTCAACGTCCGAAAACGAATGTAGAACAATAAACGTAATGAAAAGACAAATATTTCAACCAATAGATATCGATAAAACGCAAATAGAATTAGAAAACGATAACTGTAAAAAGTTAATAGAAATATTACAGAAAGGCGCAAGAAGCCAAAGACGAGCAGCTGTAGCCCACGCAAAGTATATGGCCGATAACGGTGAGAACCTAGAAAACTTGAGAGAGTTAGTAAAGGAAATCGAGGAATATAGAAGGAAAAATGAATGATGTCCTGAAGTATTCGATCAAGTAATACGGAAATGGAAAAACCAAGAATGGGCTCAAAAAACCCAAGGAAAATATAAAATAAAAGTATTATATCCTGATCAAACATCCGAAGAATTAGAAGTGCATCGAACAGCAAAAATAAAGGAGGTAAAGAGGAAATTAGCATACGAAACTCCATTTCACTTACAATTTCACGGACGATCATTGGACAATATGTTAGAAGTGGGAGTAACACCAATGATGATGAAAGAGGTAAACCCTTTGAAAATAGCGGAAACGTTAGGAATACCGATAAAAGAAAGAGAAAAAACCGAAACCCATAAAAGCAAGTATGAGTACACCCAGCGTGGGAAAAGAATAAAACGAATCACCGAAAATGTTCGAGGGAGATGATTTTGAGCAATAGTTCTGACCGGAAGGAAGATTTGTCACCATTAGTAATTAAAACACCGATAAAAATACCAGAAATACGAGCGGAACAACCATAAACCAGCTATCAACGAATCAACGAAGAACGTGGAAACGAAATAGAGGAAATAGTAATCGAAACAGATATCGAGGATAAATATTTCCCACCAATGGAAAAATGTATAACACAAACTCACGAAACAAAGGACTATGTATATCTGGCTCGAGACTGGGATGAATGGCTGAGGAAACAAAACGAAGAAAACAATTAGATGATGAAGGAAAAGAACGAGTAATCGGCTACTACAGCAAAACGTTTAAAAAGCACGAGAAAAACTACTCCGTCACAGAAAGAGAAGCGTTAGCAATTATAAAAGCAATCAAACATTATAAATACCTGTTGTGGGATCATGAGATATGTATCACAACAGATCACCAGCCATTGGTATAGCTCGGACAGCACAAGGAAGCGTCAAATCGGCTCATGAGATGGGCAATGCAATTACAAGAGTATTCGCCGTTTATAAAATTCAAAGCGGGCAGAGCAAATGCAAATGCGGATTGTATGTCAAGATTTATCTTCCCAGACTTAATGGATGAAGAAGTCAAACGAATATGCATAATGATTGCGGAAGACATCGATTTCTCGCAATTAATGATTGATCAACAAGAAGACCCGGAGTTGAAAATGATAATTGAATATGATTATTGAAGCTTATGAAAGTGATCCACAATTAAAAGAACATATGGATAAACACCGACATCGATACGTAATCGAGAAAAAGTGGTTATTAATAGCAGATGGCAAACAAAGATTAATGGTAATAACCGAAAAGAGACGAAAGGAATTGCTAACTCAATATCACGATGGAAAACTGGGCGGACATATTTCGGCAAAGAAAACACTCGTAAGGATGAAACAGAAATATATTTGGCCAAATATGTCCGAGTCTGTGAAGAATTGGATAAAAAATTGCCTCATTTGTGCAACAAGAAAAAATACCGGATCAAAATGGAAAGCACCGCTAAAACCTATGCCAGTACCAGCGGAACCAATGACAATGATATCAATGGATGTATTAGGACCATTACCTGAAGCATTAAACGAAAATGTGCATATATTGGTTTATTTTCTGCAGTAGGTGTAGATTGAGGTTTTTGCAAGAGGGTTTTTGGAGAAGATATTCTTGCATTCGAATTATTTCTGATTTGATCGTTTGTATTGAATCGAGGGCTTCTTGGATTTTCTGAGGATTCGATTTTGTTTTGTTGACAAGGGTGAAGAGTATGAGTAAGGTGATTTGGGAATACTGGTTCATTTTCTTCTATTTACAGGTTTTCATTTTATTCTTCACACTTTTATTTAAAATTACATTTTTCGCTTATTTTACTCTGGCTTCGTTTCGTTTTGATCATCTAGGGTTGGGCAATTCATCAACATCAACTCTGCTCTCATTAATCGATTTCTCATTTCGAGGATTAGGGTGATGACTTTATCTTTTTCTTCCATCATACTTCTTTAATTGTCGTTTATCTCTCTTAACATTCGTATCTGCTGTTCGTACTTTTGCGCTTTTTTATACTGCTTTATTGCGTATTCCTCAAGCTTTCTATATTCTCGATTTAGTTTCTTTGTTTTTTGATATTTTCTTTGTATTCTTTTTGCTTGTATTCTCCAGTGATCTTCCAGCACGTATCTTGTCCATTTAGTTGGTAGCTCGTTTTTTAATTCATCTACTTTTTCTTCCCAACCTTTGCTTACTTCGATTTTTTGCTTCAACGACTCGTTTTCCTCTTCTACTTCTTCTCGTTGTCTATTCAGCGCAAAGCATTCTCTTTCCATGCAGATTTAAAATCAGACCCATAAAACATCAATTAACCATGCTAAAATACGAGAAAGAAACAATTAAAATATAAAATATAAAATCGAAAAACATAAAAATAAATTAAAATAATAACAAAGTGCAACAAGATCCGCACGAAATAAACACAGAAATAACATGAGAACACGAAAATTTGACCAAAATTGGGCAATTTACCTAAAAAAGAAAGAGTACACGAAAGTTGGAACTAAAATTAAATAATTTGAATTGGAAACAATTCAATTAAAAGTCAAAAAAATAAAATTGTCAAATTAAATCACGAAAATAATAAAATTAGAATTAGAATATACAAGAAAATTACAAGGTCAAATTTTGTTTTACCACATCAAATTTAACACGCAAAGTTAGGGTCGTACAATAGGTATATATACCGATTCATTTTCACAGAATTTTAATCAGTTTTTGTAATAAAAAAACTAGAACACTAGTCTTACAGAACGAATCTTTCTAGCAACACTCATTCTACGATTTTGATGTACGTGAAGGAATATCCGATACTTTCTCCACGTCGCGCACAAACAACCTCATATGAGCTCTGCTTGGGCGTCGGCATGGGAAAAAGTTTGTAATGAAATTTGATGATGAATTATGCCAATTATGTTCAAAGATGTATTATGCCAATTATATTTAAAATAAAACTTGAATGAAAACGAATTATGTCGAAATTTTTCCGGCCCACAGCCACTCACACACCACAAGAAAGCAAAATCTACACAACAATTCAGGCTGTGTAAGTGCGGTTCATCCGCCAATAGCCTGTGCCCGTGAAGGTTCCGGCGTGAATAACGCAAGGCCTAAACGTCAATACTATCCGTTATAGGGGAAACTGGGAGGAGGGGAAGCAGTTTTTTAGCTGCTCCTCCACCACTCATTTCCTGTAAATTCGACCAAACTAAAATCATTCTCATAAAACAGCTAAAAATCACAAACATTGAGTTCAGTGGGCACTCATAAAATCATAATCTCGACACAACTATCCTAAGGTCAAATTAAACGAAAGGCAGTGGGGAGAAAATCGGAAATAGTTGCTATGTCATCAAATAAACTACTCTAAATAAATCTTAAAATTAGGATAACGGAACGAGGTAGCACGGAAAAATCCGTAAAATTGACTATGCCCCAATATAATGAACTAGAGTAACTTAGAAACCGCCACCATTACCGAAATTTTATAAATAACGATGAAGGTCCGATACTATGACTATCGCCACATTAGACGCAGATTAGCTAACCATAATGTAATAATTCGGCCGACCAAAATTAACCCCATAACAGTTCGAAATAAACGAATTAATTATAAGTTAATATTTACCCGCAATATTCACAAGGACCAGTTGAAACGAGCATAAATATTTGGAATTAATGATTAAATCTCTAACGATTACCCTCACATCGATTTTGGGTGTGCATCAAATTCACAAAGATATTAAAAATTCAGTTTAGATCATCAAATCCAGATAATGATTTCCCATCAAAATAATAGTTAAATTACTATCTTAAAGACCACCCCAAACTGAACCCAATTACGTGATTAAATAAATCTGATTTATTCAACGAAATGTCCGAATTATGAAACCCACGAGACTTAATTTACCCGATCAGAATAAAAAGCCATTTAATATCTCGCATATTAATTATAAAAGACAACTCATAATACGTTAGGAAGAAAAATTCATAATAATTAACGGCAATTCAAAAGATCAACAGGAACGATTGAGTTGAGCAGTGAATTGATCATAAGGTGCATCTGAAGTCCATACCCTGCAAGAACCATAAATATGCTTGCGACTTGTCCAAATCCAATTAAATAAGTAGGAATAATTCGTCTAGTACCGGATGTAGAGGCCAAATAGGTGTAAATGCTGAATGTATCCTGCAGCCGCGAAGACAGGAGAACAGGAAGATGGCCACGACATCCATAAAAATGTTGCAAATAAAATCCAACAAGAATTGGAATGACAGTGGATAGCAGACAATCAATTTATCACAACTTGCAGATCAATAAAATCCGAGTAGAGAGAATTAATAACATAGTAGACAACCCACCCGACGAGAATAGCTAATTATGGTAGAGAGAAAATTGCCACGTCGTGGAAAAAATGCGAAGAGGGCGTGCCCCTAGAATTTTATCGATCCACTTATTATCCAGTGATTTACATTCTGCCTAGGAGTGAATCGAGAAGATCCAATATTCGCCATCAGGTGTTCGATAGAACGGGATTGAATAAAAATTTATTAGTTAATCATAGCCTACGGGATTGCTTTACTAAATATGACATTATGTGACAGAATAAAGCTATGCCTTCACCAGTTTTATTACACAGAAGAGAGAATTTAATACCGATTAGAAATATAACTTGAAAAGTAGTGAATTCATGTTCCAATTTATGAACCAGTCGAACTAACATCAGCCGTGAATCTCCTTTATGTCCCAACGGGTTTATGACTCTAAATCAAAGTCATTTACGCGAAAAGATGATATGAATCCGTTATTCGAGTGTATATTTACTGATTAAATACAATGTACGATAAAATTAAGACGATGTTTTTTCCAAAAGAAAAAAAATAATTAGGATGAAATCGAGATAGAAACAATACTCAATGAACAAAACGATATGTGGAGGCGAATCAAAGTTGGCTAGGTAAACTTTATACGTTCCAAAGTTAAATGGTAATATTACGCGGTGGAGATAGACCGAAGCTCATTTGTTTTTTTTCTTAAACCGTCACGATGAGAGAAAGCAGTACACATGCCATGCGAGAGAAAAATACGAGGTTTTCGGGAAACATAACCCGAGTGACGGGAAAATCAGGTGCTTCATCGGAGGGATGATATGTCTGACGAGTTTGATCCAAGACAGTATCTAATATCTGATAAATTCTCCGTTTTTTAAAACAATTTCCGTCATGTCGACGAGGGGGATGTTTGCATGAAGAGCACGTACATAGTATTTCTGTATATCCACCTACGGAGTCATCGCTAATCCCAGTTTATCATTGGAAAATATAAGGAGAAACCGACCTAAGAAACAAATAATCGTCATCGACCATATATTACTCCAATTTTTGATTAAAACCCTCTTCCTACAAAATAATAATAATTATAATGATCTCCATTTTATTTAGCAGATTCCTGTATAGACGAATCTCGGATTACGGTAAGATTCCAATCTCACTCCGCTGCCAGATGCAGGCAGACGATGTGGGATGCGGGATTCTCGATTTCTCCCTTAAGAGAATCGAGGTCAGGCCAACAGGGAGGTATCGATGATTTAGAACTGTCATACGTTGCGATAAAAAGGGAGCCAGGCCGTAACCCGGCCCGAAAACTTCGGGGTCATGCTGAATATGTTCTGGCTCGCCTGGAAAAACACCAAAGGAGAACCGGTATACAAGTAGAAAGGGCTCGATGCCACTTGGACCAAATCAATGCTGACATTGCAGCTGGCCATCTCATTCGAACTCGACGATCCGAGACTGAGCCGACCAACTCGGCCTATGAATGTTACCATCCCAAGAAAAATACTCCCGAAAGAAATGAGGAGAGAAAACAAAAGCCGGAGAGTAGAATGGGATCACTCCTATACACGATGGCCGCCGACAAGAAATCTAAGAAGCTCCTATCGGAATCCAAACCGATACTAAATTTAATAAAAATAAATTTTACGATTTATTTTGTTCATTTGTTCATAGATTAATTACCTAAGATAGCGAAGGATTCATCTAACCAGAGTAGCGTAGTAGAAATTCATTATAAATATCCCATTAATGATTTTTCATTAAATAAAATAAACTCAATAATGATCTGCCTTGTAGTAATGGATCCTTACCAAATTTTGAGCACCGCCCACTAAAAAGCACACAAGGAGAATGCAGAACTTCATCGACAGTTAATCCAAATGACCCGAGAGATTCAGCAGGTTAAATCAACCTGGGTGGAACCTGCTAAAATAAGGACCTTATATCAAAGGGAAACAGCTGCACAACGTGGATGGGCCGAGGAAAAACGACTCAGACAAGCCCTGAAAACCCAGATTCATGGTCTGGAAGTGGCGCTATTGGCTTGCCAGGAAGGCAAGGCCGTCACATATCCCCTAGTTTTCGCGCCAGCGCAGTTGGCTTATCGAGCAGCGACCGAAACAACCATACCGGCCGTGAAGCCAGATCAACGTCGTCCTTGGAAAATGGAACGCGCAAAGCACCGATCATTGAAACTCACTGGAATTTTACAAAACTAAGTGTTATAATTCAATAAATAATTTATTCGAATGTCTTAATATTATTTATTTGATTGGTAGCGATGGAAGTTGAGTACACGAGGAATCGGAGTTTTATAGGGGTTCGGATGAAAGGTAGCTGATTGAATGTGACGAACATGACAAAAAGGGGCCGGATTAAGAAATCGCACACATGCCTTCTATCGGTAGTGCGTTGAACCCGCTATGAGATCGGGCCTTAGCAGTTCCTTCGTGGCACTACCTTTGGCGATCTCATAACCAGTGGTTACATTACCAACGTTCCTTGGCAACGAGTTACAATTGGGGGTGAGAATAATTCTATTTGGGGTCAAGGTTACACAAACCATAAACCCAACACTAATGCTATAATTGATCGAACGATCCATGGGTCCAACGAGCTGCCGATAGAGAGCCTGCGCTCGATTTCGATTTTTAGGTCCCATTCTTCTTTTATCTTATTGGAATGTTAATCTATATTGTTCTATTATTTTTCATTGTATCCGCTCCCATAATCATCGTTAACACTTCTCACATTACCGATTCTAATATCATCAGTGCACCTTTCGTGATTCTAAATATCCTCACTTTTATAGCTGTTGTTATCCCAATTATAATTGTTACGAGCCTTATTATGATTAGTTATTGAAATTTATATAATGACTACTATTATATTATTATCGTCCATTATTATTTTATACAATATTATTATTATCGAAATTATTTT
Organism: Schmidtea mediterranea; assembly: GCA_022537955.1. NCBI lineage: Eukaryota > Metazoa > Platyhelminthes > Tricladida > Dugesiidae > Schmidtea > Schmidtea mediterranea. Next base: position 191,299,189 of record CM039680.1, read on the forward strand.
TATCATTTTGATTATTATCATTATTATTAACATCCAAACTATTAGTATCATTTTCATTATATACGGTTACCCCTGTAAAGATCATTATTATTGCCTCTAATATTCTTATTACTGCTATTTTTATTATTATTATTATTATTATTATTAAGTTTATTATTATCGATCGTTATTCCTCGTCTATGTACAAGACCTATAGTGTTGTAAAACGAAAACCACAGACATGTGCTCATAATTTCAATGAACCATTTCTATTGATGACATTGCGATGCGTGCGGTTTATTGTGTACATTATTGCAGTGGCTCGTGAATTTGTGATTTTCATTATACACTCAGATGTGACGATTAATCTATATTGTTTTATTTTGCCTATTTACTTTACTGCTAAATAAATCACCAATATAAAACGAACCAATTGCAATTTCACCAACTGATTGATTATTAAACGACCAACCATGATTTAATAATAAGAACACTAAAGTCGAAATGCACACATCGTTGGTAGAGGTCAGGAGTCCTGTCAGACAGATCCTCGATGAGGTCGAATATGTTGTTTTCTGGATTTTGGGGTTCGATATAAATATTTTGATTCCCGACTACAACGGAACCGAACAAATAAAGTAACCTACTATTACATTTAAAGTGTATGTTTGTTAAACCGTCAGTATAAGTGACGAATGTTTATGGATTAGAAGTAATTATAATTATGTTGATTTTTGAGAACTAAATGAATTTTAATACTAATATTTACCAAACCAATGAAATATCCTTTAAAAATCCAATTATTTATTAATTATTGTACTTATAAATTGACTCTGAGGAATGAATGAATTGGAGTACAAATACTTATATGAAATAAGGGAATCATTCTCAATCCCAAATGGTTGATAATAATTGGTCGTTAAAAACTGATTTTGAACAACTTTAATTTTGGGTGAAGATACCCACCAAAAATATGAATATCATTTTAACTCTAAGTTTATGATTCTATTAAGCGTTATAAGTAAATCGAACTTCGATAAGTAAATGATTGCCTAAATTTTCAGTATAAAATTAAGAGTATCTTTCATAAGCTAAATGGTTATCAATCTAGTAGTAATTAGAAGTAAAGGAAACTTTGATAAATAAACCAAAGGTCTATCAATGTAGTAGTAGTTACAGCTAAAGTAAACTTTGATGAATAAATGATTTTAACTAAAAGTATTTAGATAAACGTATAAGTAGGTTTTTGATGTTATCAACTAATAGTAGATATAAGTAAATTAAGTACTGATGACTGAATAATTTTGAATAAGATGTACCGTATCTTTTTAGACTCGAATGATTAATGATTGATTAGTTTTTTATAAATAAATTGAGTCGAGACAGATTGACGATTGTGATTATGCCCATCTAAACGTAAGCGCTGTCAAAGATGATAAATGGATTTTCAACAGCTAGCTAAATATAAATTGAAAAACTGATCACGGGAGGAGGGGACCTCAAAGGGGTTACCCAGAAACAATGTTGTTGATAGATCCGGACCGCTACCAGAGAACTGTGTGTATTTTCGGAAATCTCTACCTAAATAGGCCCATGAACGTTGATCCCTGACGCAGAACGCCCGCATAAGTCACATTAAGACGCCCAGATCCGAAATCCGTCAATCTAAATATACAACCCAGTCAATATTAATTTGTGAATAATCATTTTATTGTTCTAGAAGACTCGTGGATCGACGCATCTCGAGTAATAGCCCGGTTCCCCGCTCACTCGGCTGCCAGATGCAGGCAGGCGATGTGGGACGCGGGATTTTCGATATCTCTTGTCCGTGAAACCCGAGGTGGCACACAAGGAGATTCCGACGAGGTGGATCTCCCGTATATAGCAATAAAAAGAGAACCCGGAAGAAATCCGGCGAGAGAGATGCGAGGGCAGGTCGATTATCTACTGGCGCACCTCGAACGACATCAAGCCGAGACGAATCGGCAAGTGGAACAGACGAGACGATATCTGCAACGGGTCAACGAAGATATTGCGGCTGGTAGGATACCCAGTACCGACGGGTATGCCCCACCATATAATGTTTCTTACGAACTGGATGACCCCAGGCTCCAGGAGCGGATGCCTGAACTATTACTACTTTACCTGACCAGTTTTCCGGTTTAAGTAACAAACAATTGCCCGAAGCTCTTTTAAATAAATGATTAATTGATTATAGTTGACAATAAATGTTATGAAATCTTATTTTACTTCAGAAATGAATCTTCGTCAATCATCCATTCTACAAAGGGAGTTAGACAAGGCCCAGGCAGTTAACATAGATTTACAACAACAGCTCCTACAACTCACCCGAGAGATCCAGCAGATCAAGGGAACCTGGATCGAGCCGAAAAAGGCAAAGGCGGTCTACCAAAGAATGGAGGCAACACAAAAAGAGTGGGCCAGTGAACGTCAACTGACGCAAAATTTGAAGACTCAAATCAAAGGGCTAGAAACAGCACTGTCGGCGAGCCAAGAAGGGGCAGCGGTAACTTATCTGTTGGTCTTCACCCCGGCACAGCTAGAGCTGAGCGCGCAAAACGTCGGCGGCTCAAAGTGACAAATGGGATCTTATTTGTGAACATGCCGTGTTATTTAATAAATGTTATGTTAGATAGTTCGCAGAGTTATCCGATCCAACTAAATCGACAGTTCTGAAGTGTAGATCTATGGCAATCACAATAACGGAAATACTTTTAGCAGGGGACCCAATAAATTTAAATCGAGCACAGGCATTCTACCGGCAGCTCGTTGAACCCATGGATCGTTCGGTCAATTAAAGCATTAGTAATAGCGCTCACTTTTTGCGGACGATCTACCCACTCGAACACAGTTCCAACGTTTCTTAGCAACGGGTGCCGAGTGGCTAGCAAAAGAATATTTGTATTGGGTTGTCTGGGTAACGACCATATAGTTTCAAAACATCAACAACCAGAAACCCACCATTTGGTTGGAAATTCAAGGTAAGATTCAAGTTCAATTAAATTCAAAGATAGAGTTATTGAGTCATTTTCTACTAAACATTTATTATAATAACAAAATTGGATGTTGCAGCCTACTATTAGGTATACCAGCGGTTCATCGGGCTGGGTAAAATTCCTAGATTCACAGGATATATCCTGGTGTCTTTCTTGCGGATGCCGTCGGGCATAAACGTGATCTCCTTGCTGCCTTCTGCTCAGTCGTTTGAGTAACGCCGGTTGAATGAGACGATTCGATAGTATTAGCCCGGTAGGAGCCTCCGTACTTGCCAAGATTGTATCGTTCAGCTTGAATGAGATTGTTCCGGTTGCGATATCAGAGTTGATACACGCCAGGTGGCGCCGAGCCATGAGCACACTCCATTTAAACTTGCGTTCTAAGGCTTTCAATCGATATAGTGTAAAATCGGCTTGCTGACAAGCTTCCGGTGCGGGTTCCGACTCGGTTCTCTTTTGATTGCTACACTGGGTAGCTCCACCTCGTCGCCTCGGGTCTTGGATCTAATTGGCCAACTGGCTTCACCGAAGATTGGGAGTGAGTAGCCATTATCCCGTAGAGCCTATCAGTATCTTGCGGTAGACCGAGTTGGAACTTGCATCGTGATCCTGGATTCGTTGGACCATGATCTTCTTCCTTCTGAATTTCTAACGTCTAAAGGGAGAAAAATTTAATTCGATTTTTACATTTGCACTCTGATGAGTAAGTTATATGGGTGCTAGTCTCAATTCTTTGATTGAATTCAAAGTGTGCCCTTCAACCGAGAGCTACTAAGAGCGGGAGTTTATGTTGGGTGCTTTCAATGGCAGCTCATTGTCTCAGTGTTCAATTAAACGTTGAATTGCGATTATCATAGATTATCCCTCAATTAACTGATGTAAATTACACTGTCGCGGAACCTAGACCCGTCTCAAAGGCCGAATGGTGACCTTTCGGTCGACCCTTTGTCGAATCTCTCATAATCTCCATGACGGACATAGAAGTATCTTGGTCATTTCCCTTTGAAGATGTAGGCTTAATTGAAACGTCTTGGAAAACCGAGGTTATATATATTTGTGATTGGAGATTACTCATCGCTATATTTGATTATTAGACTATGAATTTTCCCTGGTTATTTTTAGATTTTCTGTTATATGCGTTTATTTTTATTTTTTGGCTAATTTTATTTTCTCGATTCAACCATTTATGCTGATTTCAATTCGCCCGACGACATTAATGACGCATGCTTCGTTGGGATTATTAGCATTCTGATTGACATAATTACCAGTATTCTACGCTTATCTAGTTTGAATTATATGTGAGTACAAATTATGTTTGTTCAACCTAAATTGTTATTCTCCTTAGTGATTACTGTTACAGTGAATATAATGTTTCCATTTATGTAAGTTTTGAGTGGTTCATGGTGCATCTTCGTATATATTTTATTTTACTTTTAGGTCTCTCGATTTTATATTTAATTATATCTTTCTCAAATTTTAGGGTGTTTATTCAATGTTTATAGGTTTGATTTGAAATCTTTACTGTTGTGTTTGCTTGTTATTTCAGATTCATTTAAACAAAACTCAGTCTTAGCCCAACAAAAAGGATAAAATATAAATTTTAAAAAAAAGTTAAATAGAATTTTTATAAATTATGATTAAAAATATGATGAAATATAGTCGGATATTTCATCATAATTATATAACCTAAGATACCCAAAATATAATGTATCCATAAATTCGCCAAAAAATACTGACTCAAGATGAACATTTAAAAATGAGGAATTTTAATTAGTAATTCAATTTTTAAAAAGGTGTTGAGCCAAGACACGATTTTATTTAAATGAATCGGTAACACGCACGCAAATACAACATGCAGATTTAAAATCAGACCCATAAAACATCAACTAACCATGCTAAAATATGAGAGAGAAACAATTAAATATAAAATCAAGAAACACAAAAGTAAATTTAAATAATACCAAAGTGCAACAAGATCCGCACGAAATAAACATAGAAATAACATGAGAACATGAAAATTTGACCGAAATTTGACAATTTACTAAAAAAGTGAAAATCCATAAAAATGGAACTAAAATTAAATAATTTGAATTGGAAACAATTCAATTAAAAGTCAAAAAAATAAAATTGTCAAATTAAATTACAAAAATAATAAAATTAAGATTAGAATATACTAGAAAATCACAAGGTCAAATTTTGTTTTACTACATCAAATTTAACATGCAAGGTTAGGGTCGTACAATAGGTATATATACCGATTCATTTTCACATAATTTTAATCAGTTTTAAAAACTTGAATCAGTTTTTATCCGGAAACTCAGCCAGTCTTAACCAGTCAGAACAGAACAATTTTCAATGTGAGTGGAGGAATGCTCGAAAACTTTCTCCACGTCCCTTCCATGCAACCTCGTATAAGCTCTGTTTGGGCGTCGGCGTGGGGAAAGGGCTATAATGCCGTAATGAATGATGAACTATGCCATAAGAATTGTTATCTACTATTATTTTTCTATAAACATTCTTAAAATAAAACTTTTTGTTGAAATCTTTCCGGCCCACAGCCGACACATCACCACAAGTTAATAAACTCTACATACCCCAACCGAATCGTATAAGTGCGGTGTAAGTCTGGCAATGATTCGTGTCCGTGAAGGCTACGGCGTGAGAACGCAGTAGCTGAAAGGTAAATTATTATTCCGTATAGGGGAAATGGGTTGAAGAGGGAATAGTTTTTTGGCTATTTCATCATCACTCAATTCCTATAAATTCGACCTAAAATTATAATGACAAAACGGCTCAAAATCAAAACACTGAGTAATTCAGTGGGCACTCATAAATTTGTAATATAAACATAAATTCGCCTAGGATCAATTAAAGAAAGATGACGGGGAATTTAATGACAAAAACTCGTTGCTATGCTTTCTAAATTATCCAAATTTGCTATGCCTTCTAACTTAATTTATTGTTTAGGTATTATCCATAACTCCAAACTAGCATGACCTCTAAATTGTTATAACTTCTAAATTAAATATTATTATGATTTCATAAATTTTTCCAGGCGTCCCATCTACTAGAAACAAAGATATAAAAAATTTTAGGGGGAAACTTAAAGGAAACCCAGATCTCCACGCCTGTATAAGTTTCCCAGTAAAACAACTTGGTTCCATAAAAATTTTAAAATATGCGTATTTAAAATATTATGCCTTTTGATTAACCCATTTAGCATGATAAAAAATGAAACTATACAATACGAACGAAAACACAAGGAAGACATGAATCGATTATAAAGAATTTGAACCAGCTCCGTGTTGTAACTCCGTTAGTTTGATCTACAAAATCACAGTGTATAATGCCCACAGTTTAGTACTACCCTAAAGAAGAGTTCATGCTTTTAGTAATCCCCATTTGCAAATAATTAAATGGACCACAGAACCCGATATTCAGGTTCCCGTATAAAATCGAAAAATTCTTCTACCCAAACAGTTGTGCACAGAATAAGATGAAGGAACGAACTGACATCTGAAATCATGCTACTTCATTAGACTATCCCGAATACTAAAAAAGACATTCAAATACAAATACTTTCGCTAGACTTGAAGCATATTGAAAAACTGAACCAGCATTAGGGGGGTTGTGTCAGATAGTATAGGATACTGAGGTACGAATGCATAAGTATCGATTTAAATTCACGAATGCATAATATATAAGGAAAAACTCCTGTCCATAGGCCGATAAATAAATAAACAACAATAAAAGACAAAAAATGACGATCAAAAAAAAATTTCTTTTGTATAAATAACTTCCCAACATCATAGTATCCAAGATTTCACCATAGCGGAATTGTACTACTGTTTGGCTGAATGCGTAGAGCGAGTTATCCATAAAAAGATCCAACCACAGGATGAGTAGAATACGCTAGCCTGAAAAAATAAAACCTACAAATCAATAGTAGTGACCCAATACACAACAGATACTCACCAAAACCGATACGGACGACTCCACTCCGATCAACCTCGTAAATCCCAGGAGGAAACGCTAGTCATAATAATTCACGAAGTAATCCAACTAATCAATAGTGGATGGCGATATTTCCGATAAACCACTGAATGATAAAATCCAAAATAACGAACTCCAAAAGAAAAAAATGATCAATTCGAGAAATAATTGACCCAACATCTGTCAGCCGTTAAGTAATAATGCTGCTTAACCATCTAAAATCAGTCTCCCGATCATCGCTGACACATTCCTGGAGCAGAGAATGTGCACATTATCCTCGACCTGACATTTATCGAAGGAAAAATCTACGCATTGGCATTTTCAACCCACGATCGATAGAAGGCCTACCGATCGGCATAACTGGATAGAATTTCGCCTATACAATTCGCATGAAGGCGAACCATAGACTATCTGTAACAGAAATAACCTGTGACATCTAGTTGATGCATACACCTTACCCTGACCGACGTCGAGAAATGGCCATGCCGGTATAAATGTCACTGATCGTCTGATTGCAGTCTATATTTTTGTGATAACTTTTGCTGACAATATGAAATCCAATTATGGACATCCAACACACGGTGATTCAACCCGAGCACCAAGAACTATAGATGATGAATGTACAATGGGGCAGAAGATTCCTGATCGAGAGAGTAAATTTTCAACCTATTAATTGAGCATTAATTAATTTTGCGAGGCTTAGTCACAATGATGCCATCCAGATGAATGCACGCGAACCCCGAAGGCAATGTTGACCAAGATTACACGGAACTCATATATTATCAAATACAAATTATGCTCTTCCACGTGTTCTAGTGAATTACAAATAATCTTCAACTAAATCTGAATAGCAACTCCAAACCAGATAGCGTAGATAGTGAACCAGTTAGGGATTTTCTCATATAGCCTATGATCCAATTCCAGTGAAGAAGACGTAGATTCCAGCTCTCAGAGATTTTCAGTATCCGCGCCACCGACTAAATTAAAAATAAGTTAAATTATTTGTATAATCCCTTAGCACTAGGAATGCCATAATTGTCATAATCCATTTTTCTTATTATTGTAAATGTTATTTATCATAATTTAGAATCGAAGTAGTCTAGAGTTATCGTATGGTTTCCTAAATTTACCTGTTCACTCGTTACGGCGATGACAATTTCGCAATTCAACATTTTTATCTTTAATTTCATGGCGTTTAAAACAGTAGTAGTTGATGATTGAACGGGATATGATTTTAAAGATTAGTTTAAACAGGGATTGTGATCTTATATATATTATAAAAATTTTATGGTAACTTCCTTAATCAAACAGGCGCAAACAGTGAATTCTGATTAACCATATACATCATAAAGATACAACGAGATTATGCGAGTTTAGCGTTAAAAATTTACAGTCATTATTTTATTCATATTTTACTTTTAATGTATTCGAAATTTAAGGTAATAATTTGCTTATGTCACGCTATTTTATAATTATCATGATTTCATATGCATTTTGTAATTATTTATCATAATCTTAAGGCTTTAGTCATCTTACCATTAGGGTTCCTAGGCTGCCGTATGTGTATAAAATTCAGGTACAGTAAATTAAAGTTAATTTTTTGAGATAATAGGAATAAATATTTAACAAATGCTAAAAGCGAAACCTTAAGTTCCATTACAAGTTTGCTTGTTCTTATTTATTGATATCGAGTAGAAATGTTGATATCTTATTATTAGACATTTGTCGGTCAATATAATAAAATAAATGTAATTCAGGAAATATGGCTTTGTCACACACAGGTCATAGAGTAAATTTTTTTTTTAATATAAAAAATGTTGTCAATGAAGAATCGGCGAGTAATATAGAATAGTTACCTTCAACAAATTAGGCACCTTAACCCTCGAATGTCTAATAAAGGCTTCTGATAGATATAAGAGCTGGAAAGATACGAAACCGACAAAACGAACTAACTTGCGACTAAGGCTACCATGAGGACAATAGACCCGTCGGACAGATTAAAGTAGGTACACGGCCTTCAGACGACTCAAACAACCTGCGAATGCCACATAAGCGAACTACCCTGTAAATCATACGTACACATACGCATCGGACCAGCAAGTGGAGAAGGCCAGGAGATATTTAGAAGAAATCAACAGGGATATAGCTGCTGGACGGATCCCGAGTACGGACGGGTACGCCCTTCCGTACAATACCTCGTTCAACTTGGACGACTCAAGACTAGCCGTAATGACAAAGGCAATCAACGTGGTGATCCCGAAACAGGTATTGACACGGAAAATGCGAGACAGAGACCCACAATATGCTCAAGAATACCCAAGACGAAGATAGTAGCCCAATATGGACCAAGAATGATTGATTGGATTTTGTAACATGAATAAAAAATTTTTCTCTCGAGTTTTCACTTGATTAATAAACCTAGAAAAGTCATCGAAATAATTAGATTAAATCGAAGTAGTACGAATTTTACAGGCCCAAGCCTAGTTTAATAAAAGAATGTAATTCGTGAATTTATACCATGAGTTTATATCACGTTTCTATTATAGACATGAACTCTTATCAAATTCTACAACGAGAATTAACGCGGGCGCAGGAAACCAACGCCGAACTCCATCAACAGTTATTACAACTACCCAAGGAAGTACAATGAATCAAAGCCACATGGGTGGAGCCAGGTAAGGTAAAACGTCTTTACCAGAAGATGACTGTGGAGCAGAAGGGTTGAGCTGAAGAGACACAGCTCAACCAGAGCCAGAAAACACAAATCAGAGGCCTAGATGTGGCATTGTCGGCGTGCCAGGAAGGCGCGGCGGTGACATACCCCCTAGTATTCGCCCCCGCGCAGTTGGCCTACAGGGATGAGGCGGCCACCTCAAAGCTCGGCCCAAAACCAATCAGACATCGACCAGGAAGAAATGAGCGCGCCAAGCGTCGGGCCGCTCAACACGCAGAATAAAATGTGTTTTTGATTGTTTGTCCAATAAATGTTTTCTTTCTGTCCTATTGATTTTCCTAATAAGTTTGACGTCAGGACGAGCTAGAGTAAATAGTAAGAGTGAAAGATTTAGTCTGTAAAATAAGAAAGACCAAATATACGAGAATGGGACCAGAATAAATAAAAGCGCACACAAGCCTTCTAACGGTAGTGCGTTGAACCCAGTTTGAGGTCGGCCCAGAGTAGTTCCTATGTGGTGCTCACCTTTGGCGATCTCAAAAACCAATGGTTGCATCACCAACGTTGCTTAGCGACGGGTAACCATTGACATCAAAATACATAGCAGGAAAACCGAAACAAAATCATTTAAAATCATTATCAAATTATTACAAAATATCACAGAACAATACACATTTAAATAAAATTTAAAAAAAACAAAATATTCATTTAAAATAAAATAAAATTTATAAACCACTATAGTGCATAACTATTATTATCTTAAATTAGCGATCCATCATAGTGAAATAATGAAATAAAGATAAGAGCCTAAACTATGGTTGAATTAACAAACGAAGGACCATAATTCTGCAAAACAAAATGATTATAAATAAAAGAGCCTAAATCATGGATGAATTTACGAACGATAGACCATGATTCTGCAATAAATATATTAATTTTGGGTTGAATTATCAAACGAAAAATTAAAATTTGTTAAATTGCAAAGTATCAAGTTTCGTAGTAAATTATTTAAAAAACCTTCACCAATTCTTATTATGATTTAATGTCTGAGATTACAAATCCCTCGTTCGTAAGATTTAATGATAAACACATAGCAGAACAGGGCACTGGACACAGATCTTTTAACGATAGTTTGTGGACCTGCAGCTATGCCAAGGCTTTATCAGTACAAATAGTTGTGCTCACTTTTAGCTGGTATTCCACCCATTTGGTACAGTTCCAACGTTGCCAGCAACATGCACCAAGTGGTAATGACCATTGATACATTTTTGTAGGTGGGTTGCGATGAAACCATCAATTAAAACCATATAAATAACCATGTATCCGTGTATCATGTTAATATTATACACAATGACTAAAAATCAATCAGAAGCTTAGCTCCGTTACTACGGGTGGATTATAGGGTATCAAAAGGAGAAATTGAATTGGCTCTTTTAACCCTAATAGACCAATACAAATGTTGTCGCATATGTTGCTTGGCAACGTCGAGTGGGTGGTCATCCGCGAAAGTGAGTACTGTCACTAAAATTATAATTGTACTTTTTGGTTTAGTTTTTTTATTATCTCTGGTTTGAGCCAGGTGAATCTTAATTACCTATATCTCAATCTCTCTATCCAATACTGCTGTTAATTTTTTCCACCGCATTCTAGGGACTGATTTAATTTGAATTCATATATTAATTTCAACCTCAAATATCATCTCAAAATAATTATATCATAAAATTTAAATAAACAAAAATATAGTTTATTACTGGTAATACAAAAATACAGCAAATACTAATATATAATTACCATCATCATGAGGTGCGAGATTAATATAGATGATACCCTCGACTAGTTATAGTGCTACTTCAGTTCTTTAGTCTGGTATAGAGATACAAATCCGTCAACAATATTTCTACCAAGATTCGCAGCAAAGAAAACAGTATGAAACTGAGCGGCATATAATCCCATGATTTCTCACTAACCGTTGCGAGAAACCACGATATTTTTCTCCTTCATGGATTTTACAGTCACTGGCATCAAGTGCCTAGGTGGACTCGGTCAGTTCAAATATTTATGTCATTCTTACAATTATTCTAACAGTTCAAGAGAATTTCCACAACTTGCGTTGTTTACAATTTTGAATTTCAAAATTATGACGATATTTTTTATTTTTTATTTATCCACCATGTTCGTTGATGAAATTTAAATTCCAACCTGACTCCTCGAGTTCAACCAATCAACCAAGATAATGCGCAACGAACTGTTCACCGGAATTTTGGAAAGAATTCCTTAAATTTATTGGGGAAAATTAATATAAAAGGGCTGACAGTTAAAATAAAGTGACAGTTGATCGAAGAAGGAAACTGAAACTGCGACAGAAATAATTTTAATTTTAAAAGAAAGAGTTGAAATGAGAGACGAATTAAATCGATAAAAGCCAGAAATTATATTGTGCTTGATTTGCCAGGGGTGTCAAATTTTGAAAGTTGTAAAAATTTTGTTTAGTTGAAATTGTGAAAATAAATATTATTTTTTTTGCGAGATGACAGACCATAATCTAAACGAATCCATGGTGGAACCTCAATTCTGGGATGAAGTTGATGCTACCAAACTGTGATATAGATTAGTGGAAGAAGAGGTAAATAATAGAAATTTTCTAACTGAAAATATTACAAGCATGACATTCATATTCTTAAAGATGATGGGAATTTTTAAACAAACAAATTCATTGACCGCACTTGACTGTAGTTATTCTAAGTTAACCAGAACATATTCGGTTGTAGATGTAATTTAGTGCAATGAGCAATATCCAAAAAAAATTCTACAATCGAGGAAAGATAGAGTATTACGTTTATCAGGAAAGTGAGTTCTACAAAACCCTAATAAGGTTGTGCAGAGTAAAGAGTTAAGTCTGAGTATGATTGCGTTAGAATTCAACAATTAACCGCGGAGGGAAAATCGGCCAAATGGAATTGGAAGGGGAGAAGACACCCCAACCCAGTAATCTGATGCATAATGTAGGAGATATAGAGGGTTATAAGGAGACTTTTGATCACCGTTAAATAAATGTCTCATCAGCAGTGTAATGTAAAGTTCGGAAGTTACAAACCAGAAACTACAAAATTTCTAAATGAACTAATAAGAGATCATTGCGAATGGATCCTACTCAAGAAAATATACTTCGTTAAACAAAATGAAACTAAAGACATAAATTTTAACATCAATGGAATTTAATAGCTGACTGCAAAAATATAAAATAACTATTTTGCGAATGCTATTTGTCAAATGCATTTTTATATCTGAAATGATATTTCATGATTAACAGTGTAATGCATACACTCGCCTCAAGGCGGACTATACAGTGACGCTGATTAGTGCTCAAATAAAATCTTTTGCTATTTAATGCATGAATGGTTGCGATAACATTCATAGTTTTCCTGTAAACGTCAGTTGAAGTTTGAATTGGTTATAAATGCAAAAGAAAATTCATGCATTAGAGCAGGGATGAGCAACCCGCCGAGGCATTTTTGCCTTACATTTTTTGAAACTCAATTGCAAAAAATCCTCAGATTTCAAAAAAGTTCTAATTTTTCTATGAATTTTAGTTTTATTTTAATAAAATTTTTTAATAAAAAATAATAAATTTATGCTTTTTTTCGATGTTGTTTTACACGATGGGCGCGCGAAATTTTTGTGATTGTATGTGGCCAACTGTTAAAAAAAGTTGCCCATCCCTGCATCAGAGGGTTTAATTTAATAATTTTGGTAAAATTTCACATAAAAAATTGATGGTATATTAAAATGTGCTTTCATCGATATTTATGTTTTCACTGAATTTCACTAATTTTCTATTGATTACCCCTTTACACAAAATAAAGAATATCTTTTCCGCTCTATCTCCGTTTGAAACATCTCGTATTTTTTGTTGACAATTTTCTAGTTCTGTCTAGAATCGATGGCTTACTATTTTAGACACTATACCTTCTTTCTCTGCTTCCAATCTTTCTGACTAATTTCGAATTTCACACTTATTCTTCATTTTTTTCATGACAACCATTGCAATTCTTATAATAAAAATCCGGAATATCTCATTTTATTCTTCATGAAACTTTTTAAAATAATTCTTTGGAGATTTCGCTTGGTATTCTATTTATTTCTGTTTTATGGAATCCTATTCCCAAGTCATCACGGAAGGGTTGGCAATGTAATATCAGATAATCTATGGTCCAGCAGTACTCATTTTGTACTAATGTTTTCTAGGAAACGAGTAACTACTATTCGTACAACTATCGAATGTTTGGCTTATGAATCTGAGAGCCTCCTATAAAGTGGCCTAGTAATAGATATGCTGACATATTTAAACAAACATCCTTAACCTCTCCGCAGATCATTAGGTTATAAAATTTACAGATGTTAATAAAATAAGCAAATGCCAATAAAATTTCATAAAAATCAAAAATATTTATTGAAATATCAAATCAAAATCATTGTGAGTTATCTCAGGTTATTTTTGCTCAGAGCTTTTTGCCGCGAGGTACTATCGAAAAATATCTAGCACAAAAATACCCAATCATCCTACCAAAGTTTACCGAAATAAATAAGTAAAGGTTGAAAGTTATAATGAAGAACATCAAAATAATATTGCATATAACATCCACAAAATATAAAAACAAATATAACAAGGAAAAACTAGTGCCGGTAAAGAGCCTCCTGAATAAATAATTACTTTTAGATACTCATATGAAAATAACCTTTTCCTAGTCTGATTTAAATTTTCATACAATTCCGAATCCGCATTCTGTCCCATGTTCCTGGAGATCATCAAATTACTTTTTAAAGCCTGAAAATACTTTTTTCGAATTATTTTGTAAGTGATTCATATTTAGAAATTTCAATGAACTACACAATCCAGTTTTGCCTCGTTGACTAAATATTAAATTGAGAAATATTTTTTTTTCATTATTTAAACTAATAACGAAAAAATTAAATTTCTAAAACTCAATTTTTGGTCAGAGCAATCAATGTAAATACAACAAATTCCTTTTTAAGCGGTTGTTACGTTAAATAATTGCATTTTTTTATTTTAGTAATCTTCTGATATAAATATACTTTCTAAACTGACGGAAAACTATGAGACAAAATCACAAGCCTATAATACTGATTTTAAAGTTTTAATAATTATTGGGAACGCATGATATGTGAAGCATTTTTGATAAGGTCATTAGATCCAAAGATCAATGTGCAAAGTGCTGTGACTACGAATGTTTTTAAATAGTTTAAAGTATGTTAAATCATGTTTATGTACTGTTTTTAAAAAAAAACCTTTTTTTTAATATTATTAAAATAATTGAATTTTTAAATTACATTATTTGTATAAGTTATAATATAAATAAAAATTATAATATTTATATAAATAACATTTTAAATTAGTTAAAAGTACTTGTATATTTTTTAAATGTTTATTTATTACAAAATTAAATTAATATAAAAAAATGATTTGTTTAAATAAATAGTTAATTCATAATATTTTTAGTTGGTTTTGAGTACCTGAAGATTACAGTTATACTGTCGAAATATATCGCATGAAAAGTTTTTATTGGCGTTATCTTTAAATTATTATTTTAATAATTATTGGGAACGCGTGATATGTGAAGCATTTTTGATAAGGTCATTACACCAAGCGAAGTTGAGATAAATCAAAAATCAATAAATTTATAGCATATAAACACACCAACTCACCTTGAGGTTGCTTGTAAAATCGTCAATGAGACAAACCCTAAACTATAGAGACACAAAAAGTGATAGAGAAATAAAATAATGCACATTAACACAACCTATAATAAAACATGCATGCTAACTTTTAACATGTAGCCATCCGAAGTTGAAAAAACCCCTATAATAAATTAATTTAGACATTTTTGAGATATTTTTAGAAAAAAAATGGCGGAAAATTTTTTAAAATTTAATGTTGATGAAACTTATCCAAATTTTTATGAAAATGATGAAATTTCTTCGTAAGATTTATTTGAAAATTGAAATTAATTTAATATTTACATAGACTTTCAGATATTTCTGCAGAAACAATTCCATTTTATTTATAAGTTATAAAAAATTATTCTTCTTACAGAATTTCGGAAATCGATAAAATAAGAATTATCAATACCATGGAAAATGGTGAAGACTATTTCCATTTTGGAAAATTATTAGGAATATCCAGAAATTTCATCAAAACAATAATATATAAATACCGGAAATTTGGGAAATTGTCACAAGGCAAGATTGGTGGCAGTAAATCCAAAATTTCGGAAGAACATGGCAATAAACTACTTGATTTTGTGGAGAAAAATGTTTATGCTTCGAGCTGGTGAAAGAAGACTACAGTGATTTAACTAATTACTTTGTGCATATTAGGAGATTTTTTCCGAAATATATAAAAAAAATACATATTTTTGGAGATTAGTTATTGTTACTTACTTGATTTCCTAAATATTATTTATAGTAATATATATGAAATAGTTGATCAAAGTTATATTTAAGAGCTTGAATTATGATCATATTTCCTTATGAAATCATAATTCAACTCTTAAAATTTAACTTTAAGTTATATAACTATATAAAAAATAACTTACTTAGCAGCCATTTAAAAAATGGCTGAAATGCATTCACTAAATAAATTACGCCAAGTTGATTTATGTATCAACTTGAATTATAGCGGAATTTATCTCAATGGGGCTTGGTGTAGATCCAAAGATCAATGTGCAAAGTGCTATGACTACGAATGTTTTGAATATTTTTAAATAGTTTGATTTTGTAAAATTGTTATAAATCGATGTTTTTTGTTTTAAAAAAATTATTAACTTTTAATATTATTTCTATTATAAAATAATTTAAATTTATAAAGTATTTTATTATTATTTTAAAAATGTTTATTATAATGAAAAATTTTATATTTAATATTAATATAAAAATTTTAAAAGTATTTAAATATTTATTAAAATATTCAAGTAATTTCTTTATATATATATATATTAATCTATACTGTTTTAGTTGGCTTTTCTTACCTGAAGATGACAGTTAAACTGTCGAAATCTTTCGTCCAACGAGTGTTTGAATGGTGCTATCTTTTAATAAAATCATTGCCAAGCTTATTTAATTATTTATTAATAATAATTCATTAATAAATAATAAAATTGATAGCGTATGTAAATAGTGATACATAAATAGCGGAGGTAAGACTTTTTTTCCATTTCACTGGGCTTTTATTTCGGATTTAAGAAATGATATATTATCAAATATATTAAAATATATGATACATTAAGTGATATCCAGTTCATTTCCCAATAGTATACTAGATATCACTTAATGTATCGTATATTCTTTGAATATAATCAGACATAGTGATTAATGAAACATATTAAACATTATTTTATTAATATATTCTATTTACTATAGTCAATAGAATTAAGTTTTAGCTTTACGCACAAACAGATAAAATCCCTTGGCCGATTATATGTAACTCTCGATAAACATGACTTATAAGTTATATTTAGAAATTTATATAACATCCACTGTAATAGAAAGTTATAAACTATGGACAATTATTGATGTTAAATAAACTTTAAAATGATATTTATCAAGAGTAGATATCAAAATAACTTACCTAATTCTAAATATATTGATTAAAAATACTGGTGGGATATTAATAAACTTTCGGCAGGAATGAACTCTGAATCTGGTTCATTGAGTTTAGTAAAAATATCAAAGAAACGCAACAAAATATAATTTGCTTATTCATAACTACTTTTAAACTTAAGATATATTTCCTAATTATTTCACAATGTCTAAAACCAATCTGCAATCTGATTGTTGATTATTGGTTTTAGTCTATTTATTTGACCTGGCAGACATCAATCATTACGGAACCAACATACAAATATTAAACCAAATAAAGGAAAACACCAATCCAACATATATATTCGACAACAATATATTTCGACAGAATCACTGTCATCGTCAGGTAGCTATAAACTTAAAACTACTTAGAATAAATTACTGTTATTTTACAAATTTAAAATCTTACATCTATAAATCAAAAATTCTATAAATGTCTTTAAAAAATTAATTTTTTGAATTTTACAAAACCGCGACTTTAACAAAATTTCAAAATAATTCTCAACAAAAAATTTTAAAATTTGTAACAAAACTAGTTTACATTTAGTTTCATCCTGCATCACAAAATTGCGTTTTTCCAATATCAATCAATTCACTAAGTCGACTGTAACCAAAAACTTGAAAGCGGAAATGCCTGTCATTTCCGATCTCAAGTTTTGATCACAGTCGATTTAGTGAATTGATTGATATTGGTAAACGCAATTTTGTGATTTTTGTAAAATTGATAAGTGTTTTTGTATTAAATTTGATTGTTTTGCAGTTTATCATACTTTCATTCAATTTATGAAATTCGATAAATACAACGAAATTTATCCGAGAAAGTTGCATTTACCAAGCGCGCACACACACATATATATATAGGCTAAATTACTAATGCTTCAACATAATTTGCAAAATAATAATTTCATTTTATAAACAACAAAACAAATTTTCATAGAATGAGGGCTTCTAAATTTATTTTATTGATTTTTAATTTTTATGTAAATAATATCTTGCACCTGCACACGAGGAAATCAGTTTATGTTTTCATAATATTCAGTATATTAGTAATTTAAATGTATTTTTATATTATAAATTAATGACTAATATGTGTTGTAAAATATAGAATGTTGATTCCAGAATATTATACACAAATTATAAATAGTATGATCAGTAAAATCCAATATTTTTTCAACATTGCATTACTAACATTTTCAATAACCTTTATCTTAACCCTGTTTAGTCAATAATGAATTTTTGCTGTGAAAAAATATTTCAAACTTATACCAGTTAAAGTATTGAGAAAAAATTATTTCATGATTTTTGGAGGCCTCGTTTAATTTTGGGGCTATGTTGCATATATTCGGAGAACCGTGTCAAAAAACCTATCCAAATAATGCAATCGTTTATTAGAAAATATTTGAAACTCAGAGGATACCTGCTTGACGTGGATAGACTCCAACCAAGCACATTGCAAATTCAAGAAGTAATTTTAATATTTTATTGGAATATGCTCATCTTGAAAAATTAATACTTAAGGAGTACACATAAAAATCGGACAGTACAGATCATCAAAAATAAATACTGAACTTCCGAAAGTATTACATCTGGCCGCATTAAAATAAAGTAAAATGACTTGAATAATTACAAGTTTGATATTATAATATACCAAATTTCCATATAAATTATTAATTACTAGCTTTATATAATTATTTCGTTTTTTAAAAAATGTACATTCTTAATAATTAAATACGCATTTTATTAACGTAATAATTGTTCGAGTACCCGGGTATCACGATAAAATATATTTAGTGATTGTGTTGGTAATGAATGTGAAATATGAAACAGTAACTGTTGCATACGCGTAAAAACGAATCTTAGGTACTTTGAAACACAAAATTCCGTTGAAAATGGTATTAAACTTTACATTTTAATAAATATTGGAAACTTGTGTTGCGTATCTGCAGCACGGACTAAACAAGTTTAATTTATTTTCAATAACTGAATTTATTTAAAACAGATTTTTATCTGTTGGCCATTTTCATGTGTTTACTGAAATAGGAAAAAAATTTATTTGATTATAAATTTGGAAAAATAGCGGAAAGAAAAGAAAGTTTTAAAGCCATGAGGTAAAAGTTGATTAAAAGATTGATTTTTGATGAAATAGTTTGCGGGAGCTGGAAATTTTTCTCAAACATGAGATACTCCGCTTGAAAACCAGGAATGCTTAAAAATCTATTTGGAGGGGTTAAAAAAATGTTTAAATAAAGTGATTTTTATTCCAGATTTCTTTATTTGTTTAAATGAAATGATTTCAACTTTATTTTGAAAATCAATTAATTATTAAATTTTTTATTCTTTTAAGTCTAAAATTAAATTTTGAATGTAAAAGCACAAATTATTTTCCAAATAAAATAGACTATTTAAACAGTGAATTTTGGTCTCATGAATTTTTATCTACAGTTGCTAGTTTTGTTTCAAATGTGTTGTTTAAATCTACATTTCTTTTTCCAGTAAATTAACTCGAAAGTTTTATCAAATGTTGGAAAAATTGAATCACAAAAACAAATCCAGAAACCAATTGTATATAATCAGTATTCTCAATTTCAAATTAATGGGCTGAAATGGTCAAATATTGTTCCGTTACAATGTCAAGTTGCACATTTAGAAATTAAATGAAATGAGATTGCCTCCTTTTTCTTATTGTAATATTCATAAAACAAAACTCTGCCAAATATTAGTAAAATAAATAATTTCTTATCAGATTTAATTTACAATTTTCGGTTAAATAAAAGCTTAATATTTGTCGGCATTTTTACAAATGTTTCAAAAAATACATTTACAAAAGAATTTTATTGTATTAATGAATATTTTGTGTGACTCTGTAATTAAAATCTGTTGAATTATTAGTTATAATTTCATTATAATTAAATTTGTGTCGAATATAAGCATTTCCTTTGAAGCAACTTAATCATTTTATCTTCATATATTATATGGACTTTAGAAATTTATTAATACCTCTAATAGAATAAACATTTTAAACCTAAATTTTAACACAACAAGATTAGATGTTAAAGCATGTGATAATTAGCTATATTATTAATTAATTAAAATTAGCGAAAAAAATTGTACGGCCATACCTTAAAAAATTCAAATACCAGAGAAAAAATAAATATGCCAATGCATGCAATAATTAATTCTGTATAGTAATGAAAATTTGTTATTTCAATGCAATTAATAAAATACAATACTTGAACTTGTGTCAATTTTCCAATCAAATAACAACAGATGGATGTTAATTTTACTGTGAAAAAACATCTAAAATATAACATGAGATTAATACTCAAAGATGCAATTAAGAAATAACACCTAGATTATTGTAAATTTAAATGACATTTATTTAAATTTTTATAAAAATCTTTTAATATATTGTATAAAAACAAAGTTCTATTTCGAAAATTTTTAAGTTGCATTTTAATAAATGGAATATTTTTAATATTTATTCTTTTTAAAATTTCTATATGCCGACCATTTTGATATCTGACATTTTAATTAATAACTGCAGACTTATTTTTAAAAAATTCTGTTTAATAATAGCTACTATTAATGATATTTAACTATTTAATAATTATATTATGTAATTTAAATATATTTTTTTATAAAAGTAAAAAATTAAATATATACAGTGAACTTGAGACTATTGGTATATTTTTTTACCATGATTACAAATTAACATTAACACTATAATGTTAGGACACACAACAGGTGTGTTCTGGTGGGTTACTGGGTACTATTGTTTGTTTTGTTGGGCCACAACGTAAACGGCCTTGAAGAATGTTTAAATGGATCAGAAACACACACGCAAATACAATATGCAATTTAAATAAACCTATTGAAACACCAATTAAACCATATAAAATCTGAGAGATAAAAGAATTAAATATAAATTAACAAACATAAAAATAAATTAAAATATTAACAAAATGCACCAAGATTCGCACGATACCTACACAAATACAACAAGAAAACACAACAAATTCGACAAAATTGAAAAAATTAATTAAAGTTCATTAAAACGAAATTTAAATCGAAAAATTTGAATTAGTAATAATTCAATAAAAAATTCTAAAGAAAAATTCTAAAAATAAATCAAAAAAATATAAAAATTAAAGAATAGAATTTGCTAGAAAATAACAAGGTCGAATTTTGTTTTACTGCATCAAATTTCACATACGAGAAAATTAGGTATAAATACTGATCCATTTTCACATTTAACTTAACCATTTTTGAAATCGTTGTGAAACTATTTTAAAACCATATTGTCAAACTGTTTTAGAACTTTAAGACTATTTGCAGATTATCTTGGAAAATCTTAATTTTTAGGTGAGAAACATTTTGGTTGGAACCCTCTTTCCACGTCACGTCCATTGCACCTCGGTAGAGCTCTGCTTGGCGTCGACGTGGGGAGAGAGGCATTTATGTTATTTTATGTTATTTTATGCTATGATGTTTTTTTTTCAAATTTATGGAATGGTTAGAAACGGGTAATTATGTTGTTTTTATAATTAATAAATATTATTAATATATATAACTTATTTCATATGTTTTCATAAATTAAAATGTCGAAATTTTTCCGGCCCACAGCCGACACACAACGCAAGTAAATAAAATCTACACAGTGCAGATGCATGTAAGTGCGTGGAAAATCGCCAATGATATGTACCCGTGAAGACTCGGCGTTGAGAAACGCAGGGGTCGTAACGTCAATATTATCCCTATAGCTGAAGCGAGAAATAAGGGAGAAGTCTCCGACTCCTTCCTCGTTTCTCATTTCTGTAAAATCGACCTAAATTTATCACACACGGCTCAAAATCATCACATCGAGTAGTCCAGTGGGCACTCAGTAAATATAATATAAACACAAAATGCGCCTAAGGTCTATTAAAGGGAAAGGGTACGGGGATAGATTAAATTGAAATTCGTTGATATAACTGATTCCGTGTTAACGTTTTGAAATCATTAGACTTATTACTAAAAGTAAATTAAATTCATATAAATTAGACAAAACTTATTACTAACGTAGATTAAATTCATATTTTGAATTAAATGAGGTGAAACTTATTGCTAGAAGTAAATTAACTAATATTTTGGAATAAATTAGCTAAAATTTATTGTTAACAGTAAATTAAATGGTGTAATTGTATTAGATAAACGTATCCCTAAAGGCAAATTAAACTAATAAATTGTTTAAATTATTAGATCATATTTCTAAAGGTAAATTAATCAATCTCATTTCTAAAAGTAAATTAAAGTAATTCTCAAAAGTAAATTAATAAAACTTATTTTTAAAGGTAAATTAGATCAATCAAGCGTTTTTTTAACAGTAAATTGAATGAATAAATCGTATGTCTACAAGTAAATTGAACTAATAAATCTTATTCCTAAATGTAAATTGAATTAATAAATCGTATTACTAAAAGTAAATTAAACTTAGGTTTGAGATGGATTAGATGAAACGCATTACTAAAGTAAATCAATGCATATTGTGAAACAAGTTGAGTAAAACTCATCACTAAAAGTAAATTAACTACGTAGTTGAAACAAATTAGTTGCAATTACCGGTGAATTAATCGAAAACCATTGAGTAAAGTAGTCATGGGTTAAAATAAACTAATCCTCTGAATTAACATAAGGTAATTCATTTTCTAAAAGTAAGGCAACTATAGATTAAAACTAAACAATTCCTTGATTCAATTAATGTAAGTTAATTTGATAACAGCAAAATAGTTATTGAATAAAAATCTATTAACTTGAAATAAAACTCAACCTACGGATAAGTTATTGATTGAAGCTGAACTAATGAAAAGTATAAGGATAGAATAACCTAAGTCATAAATCGACCCGTCATTCAAAGGTAAACCAAATAAATAAATTTCTGAGAAGGGATTAATGTAGCTAAACCGATCAACACGAAATTCATAAGAATCGTTGACGTAAGAGAAAGCTAGTAGTATAATATTATCAAAAAATTTGCTAGGAACCTGATCATGATAATATCTCCCACCCGTAAAATTCACAAAACCTGCATCCCTCAAATACTTATGTAAATTCCAAACTCAATTCACATTAAATTCGTAGGCGGAAAATGACGTAACAATATAATAAAAGCCCAATGCGAATTCGAAGCGAAACGTTAATAGGCGTAAGATGAGAATCAAACAGATAAGTCTTCTTCGAAACGATCAAATAATCTCAGAATACCATAAGGGAATCAAAGACACTGGTTTTTCTAAAATTAAGCGATAAAATGTTTAAATATGAATAACAGACGTATCTGACATATTCCAAATTTGCCTCATCGCCACGCACGACCATAGTAGATGCCACGATGTAATATCAGAAAGTAGTTAACTAAGAACCAAAGTTATCCGAATTAGTAAACAAGTCGACCGGAAATTATAAGTCCAAATCTTAGCAAGCTAATACCATCCGAGAATTAGAAATTTCCGTCGACATTAAACGTACCGGATAAACAGAGCAAAGGTCATTTACTAACGCATTCGCATTAGATAACGGATGTAGACGCCCACGCTAGTGAGATAAACTAGGACGAAGGTCA
This sequence comes from Schmidtea mediterranea, assembly GCA_022537955.1. Lineage (NCBI taxonomy): Eukaryota > Metazoa > Platyhelminthes > Tricladida > Dugesiidae > Schmidtea > Schmidtea mediterranea. Next base: position 191,323,106 of record CM039680.1, read on the forward strand.
GTTAAGTATTGTGGCACATTTCGAAACACAACGGATGTAGAAACGGAAGCCCAAGTTAAGGTGAATCTTACCAAAGGCCGGTCGTTGATGCCGTATAACTTGTAAATGCAAATCGATAAACACCACTACGGATATAGACACGCTAAAGTCCCTGTATCGCCTATCTATATCGTAAGTTGGTAAACCGGTAAATTATCGCGTGCAACGTCAACTCGTGGAACGTAACAAATCTTGAAACAATTTTAACTGATATTATGTATTTAATAAGTGTTGAACCCACTCCGATAAATGGTAAGCCTTACTTCTATTAAAATTTAGAATCAATTGATAATAAATGTTATTCAATACTAGGTATTCCGTGATTTCTAAATGAAATCTAAATAAATAGCACCACCATACGCGCGGCAAACTCTGGTTTGACGAACATTAATACCCGGTAGATTTGTAGGTACAGACTCCCTCCTTAATATAGCAGTAGAATTTCCTAACGCGTCGCAATTAGGCAACCACTAAAATAGAAGTGCCGTGATGAAGGCGTGGTAGTCTAAATAGCTTCAGAGACGCACAACCCATTAAATCCACGAAAGATGGTACGGATAATTAGCATTCGATAAGTTTAACTGGTGATAGACCCAATGATAATAACAACCTGGTCGCTAGTGAGTTTGGTATACAATCTAAGTGAAATATTCAAATGAATTGTTTTTTTTATCCCCATATGCCAATAACTGATTTTGGTGTGTTTTCAGAATATGCCGATCGAATGGACTAACACCCGAATGCCCGACGAACAATGCCGGAAGGAATCACACCCAAAAACAGAAGTGTTCAATAAGATTCGACAGCAGTGGCCGTACCCCACTACCTGGAGGGTACTGGGCCTAAACAGCGACCCATGCGGACTCGCCGGACAACAATACCCGGCAGCAGAGACGTACATGAATGCGCGAGATCTCCTCACCCAATGGGAACGGGTGCAGGAGCAAGTGGACCTACAGGTGGTCAAGGCGAGGATGTATCTCGCCAACGTAGAAGATGACATCCTCGCCGGGCGAATCGCAGAAGCCTACCCACCTCGCCCAGTCCGAGATACCCGACGCCCATACCCGGTGGTTCCTCCGAGAAAGAGCCGAAGGAAGTCATTTCCGGAAAATTAGAAACTCCCAAGACACTAACGATTAATACGAACTAGTTTGATTTTTTGTTGTTATTGAAAGAGAAATGTTCTTTACCCTGTCTTTGCGTTTGATCATTTGTGTAAGAATATTCGTTTCAATCGATATGTTTGCGATAATGATAAAATTAAATTATATAACTTATTAGCGTTAAATTTAACGAACTTATCCATTATAGTTATGGCCACTAGCCAAATTTTACAAGCGGAATTAGATCGCGCACGGAGCACAAATGCGGATCTCCTCCATCAAATACTCCAGCTGACAAGAGAGGTCCAACAGATCAAAGCGACTTGGTCGGATCCGAAAAGAGTCAAAATGTTATACCACCGAATATCTGCAGTACAGAAAAGTTGGGCCGAAGAGCGACAGCTCAATCAGAGCCTGCGCACCCAGATACGAGGATTAGAAGTGGCCCTAGCCGTTTGTCGGGAGGGGGAAGCGGTCACCTACCCGCTCATATTCGCCCCGACCCAGAGGGTGCAGAAGGACCCTCAACCAGTAGATCAGTCCTCAACTCAACCAATAAATCGTCGGCCGGGACGCAAAGAACGCGCTCGACGCCGAGCTGCTCAACAATCAAAACCGTCCCATTAACTTTTGATAATTCACATTTTTGTCTATTTAAATAAAATGGTTGTGCTTACGGTTACAGTACTTCCTAAAGGGTGCTTACACGCAGATATTATTATGAGTACCCGAGCCGCAACTTTAAGTCATCGCTCCACATTCGATCGTGAATTTACTTCCACAGGGACAGAGCTAAGCGAGCACAGGTCTTCTATCGACAGCTCGTGAACCCGAGGGTTGTCCGAGCAATTACAGTACTAGCGATAATACTCAATTTTTGCGGGCAATTCACCACTTGAACACATTACCAACGTTGCCTAGCCACGGGTGCCAAGTGGCGATTAGCATCATTTTGTATGGCGTTACGAGGGCCACTAGAAGGATAAGCAAGATTTGAAACCCTGTAACCCACCAGTTTTAATCTTACTGTGGTTACCCAGGTAACGTCATATAAATATTTCTTTGCTACCACTCGGCACCCGTTGCTAGGCAACGTTGGAACTGTGTTCGAGTGGGTAGATCGTCCGCAAAAAGTGAGCGTTACCACTAATGCTGTAATTGCCCGAACGATCTCTGGGTTCAACGAGCTGTCGTTAGAAGACTTGTGCTCGCTTTAGATTATTAGGTCCCCTTTATTTCGTAGATTTTATCAATCGCATCCATTGAATTCTTTAGTCAACGATTAAAAAATATTAATGAATATATATTAAAACAAAACTAGTAGATGCATTTTTCATAAAAGAAGTGATGCATTTTCAGTTAATCGGCTGCGTTGTATTTAGCATTCGAGCGGCTCGGCGTTTTGCCCGCTCCTTTCGTCCAGGACGATAACTGTTCGTTGTTGGTGTCGTTTTTGGAGTTGCTACCCTCTCTCGATAGGCTAATTGGGCAGGAGCAAAGACGAGGGGCTAACTCACAGCTGCCCCCTCTTGACAGGCAGATAGTGCAACCTCCAGTCCCCTTATTTGTGTCCTGAGGCTCTGATTTAATTGCTTTTTGTCTGCCCATCCCTTTTGGTCTGATGTAAGCCTTTGATACATTAACTTGGCCTTCTTTGGGTCCACCCATGTGGCTTTTGTCTGCTGAATCTCGCGGGACAGTTGGACAATTTGATCGTAAAAGTTTTTATTAGTTTTCGTGAGTGTGCTAGTTCCGTCTGTAATATTTGCAGGGGTTCCATTTCTGTAATAATGAAAATTAAATTTTTGTTACTAATCCCGAATTATTAAAAATAAATTTAATTAAACATAAATTTGCAAACGTTACATTAAGAAGAGAAAAAAAAATTGAAATCTTAAACAACAAATTATTTATTAAGATAAATTTCAAGTTTATTAATGTGGCGGACAAGATTAAGAAATCCACAGTCCACAGAGCAACGGGATCAGAGATTTTTGAAATATCTCTCCACCCCTTCGTCGGCAGAGTAGCCTGAGTACACGAAGACGGGCCGTTTCGTCTTTCGGATGCGACTGTCTCGGGGCATCGGATAATCATTACTGCGATTATCCATTCTTCCGCCAGCATGACCAAGCGTGGGGCTGTGCGGCGGCGAATAATCATCGGTGTCGGTGATTCTGCGAGCCGCTATGTCCTCTTCCGCGTTTCCCAAATTACGTGGGAATCGACCTGGTGTTGGTGGTCTTGGAGGCGTGCCAGAAGAGATCGGGCCCGATCATGAATTTCCTGGGCCGGATTCTGACCGCCTATCCGTCCGTTCCGCCTGAACGGTCTCCGATTATTCTCTCCCGAGGGTAAGACGTTCCCTTGGGTTTCTCTCGGCAACACGCGTGGGGACAAGAACGAGGGCGCTTGATTCGTCTAAAATAGGTTATATAAATATATTCTCGTAGATTTGTAAGGATAATGAAGACGTTATCCAAAGGTCAAGAAAACTTCTCATGGGGTTACTGTATTTAAGAGTATTCCACGGCATGGACTTAACATTATAAACTTATAATTCATCTGTCGGGCACTCTTACTTATGATCCAATTGATAATATAAAATGATACCGAAATTTGTTAAAATCTATCCGGTTTAAGCTAGGTTGAAGTTAAAATAAAAATTACTCGTGTGTAAGAGTCTGGAAGTTCTCTTATTAGAGTTAATAAATATAATGTGCTATCGATATTACAGGAAGTTTGCGGTTTTTGTTAAAATTCTCTAATTACTTGGAACAGGTTATATCCTAGGTGACGTAATTCACCGCTACTGGAAGAAATTCTAGCCTTCTTACTCTCTTGAACGAAATGTATCCGCAGTTCACCGTTTTCTTCCAGAGTTGATTTCCGAGAATGTTTTCCATACAAGATCCTCATTTTTAGTTATTCTCTGATCAGGTTTGATTTTTGTATATATTTAAATTCTTGAGGTTAAAACTATCTATTTAATTGAATATATTTGCAAATTCCACACCTGGTTCTGTTCAAGTGAGCGAATATCATAATTTAATGAATCCTAATAATAAATATCCAAGTTAGTGTAATGCTTCAATAATGTCGACCGTATTTGGAGGAAAATTAAACATATTAAGATTGAAATTCTAATAATCATACCACTGAAAAATAATTACAAGTAATTAAAATACCTAAGGATCCATAAAAATAATTCAAAATAACTAAAGTACCTAAAAATTCATAAACATAATTCAAAATAATTAGAATACCTAAAGATTTCATAAAAATGATTCAAAATAATTAAAATACCTAAAAATTCATAAACATAATTCAAAATAATTAGAATACCTAAAGATTTCATAAAAATAATTCAAAATAGTTAAAATTAGGAATCATAAAATTTATAAGACCCAGGTGAAAAATGGTCAATTATTGATTATAAGTCTAAAACGTTTGTCTATTTCGAAATTAAATTGGTGACATCCTAATCGTGATTTAACCAAAAAATTGTAACATAAATAATTGAATAAGACAATATCAAACTTAATATTTTATATACACCTGTTACAAGTATAGGAGAATATTTGTAGTAAGGGCTATAATGTCGAGAGTCGAATAATTCCAAATTAAAATCACGGTTTATTTGCTGGAAAAAAAATTATAGTAACTAAGCTTGGGCTACTTCATCCTATCCTGGGTATTGGACTTAGTCAGTTTGGCATGATTGGGTTGAGGTTGCAAGGTTTTTTACCTACGGCTTGTACCGATTAACAGTGAAGATATGAAATAAATAAAAAATATATTTTACTTAATGTCTGCCTTTCGAAATTTAACATGATATTTTCGTCTGCGATCCTGGCCGTTGTATTCTTATTCATCGATTTTTCTTGTCGGTGCATTTCCAATTTACTTTTCTATCTAAACCTCCAACTGTCGAATCGAACTATCCCTATCTAATATATAGTTTGGGGTGCCATGTACAGACCCGAGGAGAGAATATGCATGCTACTAGCAGTGTGTGTTGGAAAGGTCACTCCGTCTGACATTATCAAAGGAGTTTTCTGCACAGTGTGTGTGCGTATCCACTGAATGATGTGTGCATATCGTGTCCTGTACTGTGGTTGGTGCACGAAGAATAAATACCACTATTGATTAATCCTTATATAAATATCAAGTATGAGAGATTATCGATCCGTGCAGACGGATATATTTAGCATGTCATCGGGTTTGTTCTTTTGATTCTATTCCATTAATTATTCCTATAATTGCAGGTTCGTATGTAATTCATTTTAACTGGATTGTTACCGCCGCAAATGTTATCTTAGAATTGTATTCTACAACTTTTCATTTTTATCCTTTCAGGAATTCAACTCTAGGACAAATGTCAGTGAAAGAAATTATTCTTTGAATTAAATTCTCGGGGAACTTGTCATATCAAGTATTTTCAATTTATCATTTGTGTTCGGGTCAAATGGTGAAGCAGGGTTATCGTTGGTTATTGATTTTAGACATTAATGAATGGTTAGCGCGAACACTCGTTTAGCTTGGCTCGGTGGATTTTTCTGGAGGAGCAAAACATAATGATCACAGGTATTAGTGGATAATTAGGGTCGTTTATTTTAATAATATATATATTATAATATAACTTATTTTTCTTTTCTATTAGGGTCGTCCTGTAGTGGGTTGGGTAGGCCGGATAATGTTTTCTGAGCTGTCAGTTGCACTCTATTTAATAAATAGTACGATTTGATTTTTTTTTTATTGAAATTATTAATTTTTTGGATCTTTTAGTACTATTTTCCAGTTGTCGAAGTGGGATCCTCAGCAACAAGATTCTTGACTACGATTTCGGTTTATTTATTTTTATAAATTCTTTAGGGATATTACTAATTATTGATTTTTACAGGGAAATAGTTTAGAGAAAAAAGTTGGATGTAGTCTTGGCTTATTTCCCGACTAAGGCTATAATTGGGTAGTTACTATTATAATATTGATTTGGAATTTCAATTTGTAAATAGAGTATAATGTGAGTTCGTCTTATCTATTTGACTTTGCGTTTTATAATTACCGAATTTTTTAGTTTTGCACTCTATATTTAACGAAATCTTAACCAAATCATTTTTAGGTAATCCCTAATCCTATATGTTCTACACTTTCCTTGGGTTTTATTGATTTTTGTACTGCTTCGACGCCATATACAATTCGCATTACCTATTTATTACCATTTGCGGAATCTCGCAGGGTTTAAGTGGCTATGATATTTAAATTGACTGCTTTCTTATTAAGGGTTTGGTAAATTTCAAATTATCAAATCAGTTTAGTTCCAAACATCACATCGAGAGTTTTTGCTACTAAATGTTATTTTATGGCCCCTCTCTTGACTTGATTTTAACCAGTATCGGGAATTGTAATGACTCTCATGTTTAAGAGGCTTTCATTGTCTTTTATATAAAAATTTTGGGTTTATAACCATTATATTATTGCATCCTCCCACTTCCAACCTTAACTTAGAAATTTTCCCTCAATGAGTGTTCATCATTTCGCCTGAAATTTACGTTTACTCAAAGAACTTTTATTAACTCTCGATATGACATTAGTAATTTATAACTGTTGCAGAATTAATTTGAGCAATTTGGACTATCTATATCGAATTAAAATCTTACAATGTCAAAAGTTCCTAACGGTTATTTTATTGAGGTTTGTACGAAGCAACAACTTAAAATTTTATGTTTCATTTTTCTTAAGAATATCCTGTTGAAGTTATAACGCCTACTTGAATCTATAATTTATTTAAATTCGTAACCCTAACTTAAGCTTATTAATTATCGTACGTTCATGGTAACCGCTCAATATTTGTGTTTATTCTAAGTTCATTTCAATAGCTCGGAATTCATGGTTATAATAAATTCATAGTAATAGTTTGAATCTATAGTTGATTTTTAAAGCTATAACAACGATTTCATTTTTGATTTACCCGTTACCTTTCCCTTGGTTGACCTTAAGCGCATTGTGTTCATATTATATTTAATGAGTGCCCACTGGACTACTCGTGTGGTGATTTTGAGCCGTATGTAAAATAGTTTAGGTCGAATTTATGGAAATTGAGAGACGAGGAAATAGCCAAAAGACCACTTCCTTATCCCTCTCTCCCCTTATACGGAATAATATTGACGTTCCGACCCCTGCGTTCCGCACGCCGGAGTCTTCACGGGCACGAATCATTGGCGATTTTCCACGCACTTACACGAATTCGAATAATATGTTTGATTTTAATAACTTGTGATGTGTCTTTGGCTGTGGGCCGGAAAAATTTCGATAAATATAAAACAAAGTTTTCATGCGTTATAAATATTTTATTAAAATAACAATATAAATTACCCAATCCAAGCATAACAAATTTATCATAAAACATCACCCTCCCCACGCCGACACCCAAGCAGAGCTCAATCGAGGTTGCGAGGATGCGACGTGGAGAAAGCTTTGAAATAAACAAAACTCTCAATCACTTCGTAATAAAACTATTTCTCAAGTAAAAATAATTTTCAAGTTTCAAAAACTGATTAAAATTGTGTAAAAATGAATCGGTATATATACCTATTGTATGGCCCTAACCTTGCGTGTTCTTTTTGATTTAGTAAAACAAAATTTGACCTTGGAATTTTCTAGTGTATTCTAATCTTAATTTTTATTATTTTGAGATTTTATTTGACAATGTTTTCTTTAGATTTTTAATTGAATTATTTCTAATTCAAATTATTTGATTTTTATTTCATTTTCATGAAATTTTGTATTTTTTAATAAATTGTCAAATTTCGGTCAAAATCGTTGGGTTTTCGTGTTATGTTTATATTTAATTCGTGCGGATCTTGTTGCATTTTGTTATTATTTTAATTTATTTTTGTGTTTATGATTTTATATTTTATTGTTTTCTCTCTCATATTTTGATAGGATTGTTGGGCCAAAACATAAACGGCCTTGGAAAATGTTTAAATGGATCGGTAACACACATGCAAAAATAACATGCAAATTTAAAATAAACCTATTAGAACATCAATTAAACCCTATAAAATATGAGAAAAAAAGAGAATTACATATAAAATAATAAACATAAAAAATAAATTAAAATAATAACAAAACGCAACAAGATCAGCACGATACAAACGCAAACATAACATGAAAACCCAACAAATTCGACCGAAATTTGATAAATTAATAAAATTTAAGCCAAAGAATTGAATTAGAAATAATTCAATAAAAATTAGAAAGATTAGAATACACTAGAAAATAACAAGGTCGAATTTTGTTTTACTACATCAAAATTAACACGCGAGGTTAGGGACAGAAAATAGGTATAAATACCGATGCATTTTCACATAAAATTTAACCATAAAACCATTTTCAAATCAAAAATCATTTTGAGTTTTGTTTACAAATCTATTGTGAATTATTTTTCATGTGAGAAGTAGTTTTATTTGGAAATCTCTCCACGTCCCCTCCTCGCAACCTCGGTAGAGCTCTGCTTGGATGTCGGAGTGGGGGGAGATGTATTTTTATGAAATTTTTGATTGGATTGAATTGGTCAAGTAATTTTGTATTTTACTTTTAATATATATTAATAAATATTTATGATGTTAAAATTTGTTTTCATGAAATTAATTAATTAATTTGTCGAAATTTTTCCGGCCCACAGCCAAGACACATCACAAGTCAGTAAAATCAACATACAATTCAGATTCGTGTAAGTGCGTGGAATATCGCCAATGATTTGTGCCCGTGAAGACCTGGCGTGCGGAACGCAGGGGTTGGAACGTCAATATTATTCCGTATAGAAGAAAGGAGAAATAAGGAAGGGGTCTTTTGGCTACTTCCTCGTTTCTCGGTTTCTGTAAATTCGACCTAAATTATTCTACATACGGCTCAAAATCATCACACCGAGTAGTCCAGTGGACACTCATTACTTATAACATAAACATAAAATGCGTCTAAGGCCTATTAAAGGGAAATGGTACGGGGAATAAATAAAATGAAATCGTTGATATGGATCGGAATAATTTAATAAATTCAACTTAACTACAGATTGTAGTTGTTAATCATTATTGTATAAACTACTAATAAAATAAAGAAATTAATTCTAAATCCGAGATTCGACGCGACTATTTTCCCTATAAATTTAAAAGTGATGTGAATTTAAAGGGAAAAACCATAAACTAATACTGCTACTACATAATTATCAATAAACTCATTAAATACATAATTGCGATGTTAAAACCCATTTACCCTGACTCTACGATGAGGTAGAGAATTCGAACAAGCCACAGATCAGAGTACATCCATAAGCATAGCAAGCGCATTTTGCAAGATACTCTCATAAAACGACCTGATTAACAATTGAAATTGATACAAAAAATCAAGCAGTAGAAACATAATAAAATGCCGATGCATTAAATCCAATAGAATCAAAAATGAAAATCCATCGAGCAGACAATTTTATTCTCCCTCCAAAAGGTATATAAGAAACCGGTATTGGCAGAACCCGTAAAAACATCCCAAAAATCTCTGTAAAATCATGCGAATTAATTAAATCACTAACCCTACTAGAAAACTAAACGAAATTAACTAAGCATAGTAATAAAATTCCAAAACACAGATAAGAAAATCCGATCGAAAACACATATATATCCGAAATTGAGTTCGAATTGATAGATCCTCCAAACTCATTCGATCATAAAGAGACTCTAACAATCGCTCATAATCCCATGATGAACCAAATCAAGGCTGAATCAACATCAGAATCCCCTAGAATAGATTAATGATAACCTGATTAAATGGAATAAACCTACTTGAATTTCTCATCGCCACACAAATCCCGTCATAAGTATATATGGTAATAATAGGTAAAACTGGGGAGTATACTAAAGAAAAATGATGACATTAAATATAAATAAATAAGAATTAAAATCAACCTGAAATATCAATCGAATGAGGGATACGACCAACCGGAAACCACGAATTTCATTTCATAAACCATCATGATCATCGAGATTGGATTTCCTTTAGTGAATACTTCGCCTAGACAATAAATATTGATTCCATAATCATAAATAAAAATTTTTCTCACGCGAATGTTCTGGACTAACCGTAGCACAGCGGAAGCGCACACAGCCACACTAGTTTATATGATTAGAATACCAACTAGTCAGTTTATTAATTTCAGTTTTTTTTTGAAATATGAATCAGGCAACTACGACGATAGAAGGAAAAACACCAAGGGAATCGAGTTTCCCAACCCAAGGTAGCTTATAAAATTTCATTTTATAAATTTTAACTATTCTTAATTCATAAATTTTTAAAAAGGGGATAGCCCTTATTGTTTTCGTAAATTTTCATTATTTCATACAATTTAAAAATTGATTCCATTAAATTTTAAATCGATAGTTATCCTTATTTCATAAATTTTAAAATTGGTTAATTACATGATTTCATAAATTGCGAATGAATGGTTATTCTTATTCCCCATGAGTCTTAAAATTGATAGCCAGTATTATTTATGAATTTTAGAATCGAAGATTATATTATTTCATTAATAGTCATTATTATAACCGCATAAATTAAAATTGGGTGATTATAGGATTTCAGGAATTATAAAATTGACAATCGTACGATTTTCCTAGATTGTATCGCTGTTATTACTTCGTAGATTATGAAATTAATAGTTGTCATCATTGCATAAATTGTAAATTGATAGTTAGTGATATTACATAGCTTAAAGGTTGACAATTGTCTCATTGCATAATTTTAATATTATTTTCGTAAGGGTTAGGACCCGCAATTGCGATGATTTCATAGATAATAAGTTGATAATTATGCCTATTTTCATGAACCTTGATTCAATATGCCCTTTTTCCCATAAATCATAAATAGAGGATTATTTTCATTCTGTAAATATTAAATTGATTCTGATGTTCATGGTATAAATTTGAAAGCGACCAGTTCCTCCCTTACCCAAACTTTAGACTGACAACTAATTTTTGTTCCCTCATGAATCCTACGTTGCCAGTTATTAAACTACCACAGATGATTTGGATGGACCTATAGACATTCGTGCGGGACATAAATAAATAGATACCCGACTTCAACATCTGTTACACATCGAAAGTTTAGTGGAAATTTTTCATTCACAACGATTATTCGTCGACAACCACTGCCTTGACGTCAATACGCAAACGAGAAATAAAAAACTAAGCTACCATTAATATAAGATACTTTGAAACTACGTTATGCCTATTCACATAAACCTAATGGTATTTTAGAAAAGCCAATGCCTCTCGAGTGGATTCCCGCCCATGTCGCAGAAGAATGGCGTCGGGCTTGGAAGTGAGCACGGCCGACAACAAGCCTCAATGAGCCTCGACCCAAGAGACCGCATCTGACCGCCTTGCAGATGCTTGGGATGGAGAATGACCCCCGTTGGGCGAACGAGCGGGATAACCATCAGTACCCTGCTGAGGAGATCCGAGATCACGCGCGAAACCTCCTCGCCCGTTGAGAAGAAATACAATGGCAGGTCGACCTGAATGTAGTTAAGGCCAGGCTGTACCTAGCCAATGTCGAAGATGACATCTCTGTCGGACGCATTGCAGATATTTATCCGACCCGGCCGGCTCGCAACACAAGGCGACCAGTGGCCGTCATCCCAGGTAGCTCTCCGGAAGAAGGAGTTAGGAGATTTTTTGAAGAACCCTGACTTCAAGCATTAATGGAAGCACGGACAGCGATTTGTATTATTAGTTCAATTAAAAAATAAATGAATGTTGTTCGTTTTACTTGACGATTCAGTAAACTAATTTTCCCAACTTATGTTTTATGTTAATCATAATTTTGATTCATTTGAGTTAACAGTGGAATTAAAAGATTTTTTATTGCAGCGATGACATCTACACAGCTATTACAAGCAGAGCTTGCCCATGCTAGACTAGCAAACGTGAACCTTCTCGAACAGATAGTTCAACTAACATGAGAAGCCCAACAAATCAAGTCTACCTGGTCGGACCCGAAAGAGAATAAGGCCCTTTACCTCAGACTCACTGCTGTTCAAAAGGGTTGTGCGGAAGAACGTCAACTCAACCAAAGCCTGCGGACACAAATCAGGGGATTAGAAGTCGCCCTGGCAGCTAGTCAGGAAGGGGAGGCGGTAACTTACCCGCTTATCTTCGCCCCTTCTCAGCTGGCATACCGGGATCCAATCGATAATACCGCGTGGGCAGTGAACCCATCAACAGCACTGCCAAGTACTCACCGGCCGGGACGCAAGGAACGTGCCCGACGCAGAGCTGCCCGCCTAGCAAGTCGACCGAACTGACTATCTAATACTGTGCTGACATCAAAGTAGCTTACAAATCTCGCGTATTTTAATCGTCATTTCTGTTTATCAAAATAAAATGGTATTTGTTATTAAACCAGTATAAAGTAGCGGAGTAGGAGATATGAATAATAGTGGATTATCGTCAAAGGTCGTGAGCATTTACGTCACGTCGTAGAAATATCATCTAGTCCTACTAATCAACATAGACCTGATCTTGAGATTTCACACACAAGGGACATTTCAAAGCGAGCATAGGTCTTCCATCGACAGCTCGTTGAACCCGAGGGTTGTCCGAGCAATTACAGTATTAGTAGTAATGCTCACTTTTTGCGGACCATCCACCCACTCGAACACATTTCCAACGTTGCTTAGCAACGGGTGCCGAGTGGCCGTCAGAGTAATATTTATATGGCGTTACCGGGGCAACAACAAAATGATAAAACAAATGTAAAAAACCCAGTAACCCACCAGGATTAATTGGTGTTTTAATAGGTTTGAATTTAAATCTGCATGTTATTTTTGCATGTGTGTTACCGATTCATTTAAACATTTACAAGGCCGTTTGTGTTCTGGCCCAACAGTTCTAACTAGTTAGCTAGAGGCCATTATAGTGTTGTTGGGCCAGAACACAAACGGCCTTGAAAATTTTTTAAATGCATCAGTAATACAGCACGAAAACCCAGCACCAAGATAACTTAAAATACAATATACAACACCAACTAAATATTTTAAAATCTAAGAGAATATAAATAAATATAAAATCAAAAAACATAAAAATAAAATAAATACAAAATGCATCAAGAAATTTACATAAAAAGTAACATAATAACAAGAAAATTTGACCGTAAAATGACCATTTATATAAAAGTAAAAATTATTGAATTAAATGAATAAAAATAAAATATTTTTGGCTGAATAAATTTAATTAAAAATGTTAAAAATAAATTACCAATTTAAATTAATAAATTAATAAAAATTACATTTAGATAACACAAATAATTTCAAGATCGAATTTTGTTTAATCGCAATAAAATTAACACGCAAGGTTAAGGCCAAATTATAGGTATATATACTGATGTGTTTTGACAAATTTTCAACGTAAATTTGGTGCCAACTTAATTTCAGTCTTATTTGGTAGTCTTATTTTTCAACAGCAGTTCTAGTCTGATTCGAGTTAGTGTGCATAACTATCTGAGAGGCGTGCATTCAGTCAATTAACAGTGACAAGTGTTTTGACTGAACACGTTAACTCTCAGATAGTGTACGGGTATTGATTTATATGATTGCTACTATGCGAATTTACGAAGTGTTATGAATTAATGACATGAATTGTGATCAAGATAATTTTATGCCAATTTATTTATATGATTGCTACTATGCGAATTTACGAAGTGTTATGAATTAAGGATTTTATGCCAATTTGCCGGATGAAATTATGGACGATGTATACCAAATAAATATTTTAAAGCCAACAATTTTGTGCATTGAAACTTTTACTCAAATGATATGGTGAAATTTATTTGTTATTTCTTTTTCGGCTCACAGCCAAAACATAACGCAAGATAGTAAAATAAAACCCTATAGAACTGTGTAAGTACGGTGTAAGTCCGCCAATAGTTCGTGCCCGTGAAGGTTCTGGTGTGAGAACGCAGGAACCCGAACTTCAAATCATTGAAGTAAAAAGCGAAAAGGAGTAGCTTGAGAGTGGGTCTTTTGGCTCAACTTTCTTGTACTTAATTACGATAAAATCGAAAAAAGTTTTTTAACAACATTCGGCTCAAAATCATTAACATAGAGTAGTCCAGTGGGCACTTATTAAATATAACATGAACATACATAGATCTTAAGGACCAAGAGAGGGAAAGGGTAGCGGGGAAATTTGCGAAATCGTTGCAACAGTTAAAATTAATAGTCATCGGAAAAATATTAATCCGAACGACTAAAATCAGAAAAAATAATGTTTTAAATAATATTTAAGAATTAAATATATTATGTTGAATGGAGACGAAAAATATGAGCAGAACGCTGCGCAAATTTTCGGAAATAGTTAAAACATTTATCGTAAAACTGTAAAATAAGGGAGGAACGCTGCTCAAATTTTCCGAATTAGTTAAAATACTTATAGAAAATAGTAAAGTAAAAGTGAAATGTTGTTCGATTGTTAGTATAATATTCTCTTAAAACCACAAAATAAGGCGGATCGCTGCTCAAATTTTCCGAATTAATTAGAATACTCATAGAAAATAGTAAAAAAAAGTGGAATCTTGTTCAATTGGTAATATAATATCCTTATAAAACCGTAAAATAAGGGTGGAACGCTGCTAAAATTTTTCGAATTAACAAGAATACTTTATCGAAAACTGAAAAATACAGATGGATTAAGGCTAAATTTTTATATAAATAAAATATTTTTATAAAGCTAAGGAATAAGGATGAATCCCTACACAAAATTTGATAATAATAATGATAATGATAAGGATAATGGTACTTATAATAATAATGATAATATCTATAATATTAATAATAATAATAATAATAATAATAATAATAATAACAATAATAATAATAATAATAATAATAATAATAATAATAATAATAATAATAATAATAAATGTAATGGTAATTATAGTAATAAGCATAATAATAAATGTGATAGTAGTTACAATTAATAAAGGTAATACATATAATAGTAACAATGATAATGCTAGTATCAAAAATTAGGGAACATAGTAGTTATAATAGAAATTAGGGTAAGAGAGATACTGTGAGGATATTTAACATCACAAAGGGTTTACAGGCCATAGAAAAATCATCAACACGAACAACTATAAGAAGGACTAAGCGAATGGACTTAAAGATAAATGATATGAGTGTATAGGTTAAAATTTGAAAGAGATAGGAGAATGATGGGACCTAAAAATCGAAATCGAGCACAGGCCTTCTATCGGCAGCTCGTTGGACCCATGGATTGTTCGGTCAATTATAGCATTAGCAATAGCGCTCACTTTTTGAGGACGATCTACTCACTCGAACAAAGTTCCAACGTTGCTTAGTAACGGGTGCCGAGTGAAAAGTGAAAGATATTTTTATGGGGTTGCCTGGGTAACAACCATATAGTCGCAAATATTAACACCCAGAAACCCACCAGTGTTAATGAAGTGCCTATTGCCATGCTTAAGTAAAACAATCACAATCTTAGTCTGAACTTGATTCTGCTTAACCATAATCGTCACAGGCGAAGTTCATATTGTTGGCAATAACTAATTTTTTGTTAAAATTTTTCATCATTCTACACAGTAATACCTAAAAACACAGCAACAAAAACGAATTGAGGGAAAGGTAAATTCGTCAAATTATCTAATGAGTATCAAAAAGAATAGAAAATTAACAAAATCATTAAACAATAAATAAAAACAATAACAAAAAACTACAAATAGAACTGAACTCAAAGAATAAGAAAATCTCTATTATCAAAACCAATCACTCCTAATTTCTGTTTCAACTCTTTTGATGATTAATGTTTACCATTATTTGACACACACTCTCTTAAACCCTATCCAAATCATTTTGTGTCTCAACCCTTTCGAAAATCTGTGGGGTTCATGTACTATGTGAGGTCAGTGGTGGTTATGACATTGACCCCAATCATACAATGCTATGCGACTGCCACTGGTTATCCGTCGCTAAGCGACGTTGGTAATGCAACCAATGGTTCTGTGACCGTCAAAGGTGAGCTTTGTTTCCAAAACTGCTAAAACCCGGTCTACAGCTGGTTCAGCGATCTACCGATGAAAGGTCTGTGCTCGTCTTACTCGTTTAGGTCCCTTACTTTTGTTGGGCTTAGAGCCAAAACTAAAACAAAAACAAATATAATTAAAACAAAAAATAAAAAGACGGGAATAAGGAAAATTGTCACTGCACATACACACGCACCGCAAGAAGAGATCAAAAATAAAATAAAACATATTAATTAAAACAAATTAAAAATATAGCAAAATTAAATAAAACAAATAATTAATTAAAATTCTTGATAAAGCCTACAGCTGCAGACAGAAACATACGAGAAATGAAATAAACTGCCAAAACCTTGCAAAATAAGGTTTAGAAAAAATACAGGCAGAAGTGGCGACCAAGAAATAAAATAGCAAGGGTAAAAGGAATATCATAAGAAAATAATAATAAAAATAAAATCCGATAACATAAAAATTAAGATATCAAAAAATTAGAAAAAATATATAAAAAATTATAAAAATAAAAATGGCGAAAAATCGCCTATTGGTTGCACACAGACACAAAAATAGTATATAAGCAGTGACCAATTTCATTATTTTAGCTTTACAATTTTGTATTACTAAATTTTGCAACTGAAAATTTTATTTGATTCTGAAAAAGTAAGGAAGTTTTTGTTTGTTTTTCTTGTTTTATATGTTAATGAATTTTTCTTAATTTTAATGAAATCATGTAAAATAGATGTTCGTAATGTTTTCATGCTCTTTTATGTTAAAGAATCATATATCTATATCAGTTATATACGAGGTCCCGAGTAAATTATTATATGATATACGTATTGATAGTGCCTCGGATTGGCAGATCGGCGATCCGGCTGGTGGATTAAGTTCCGTAGTTGCGATCGCGGGTCGAGCTTATCCGAAATCTCGGTCTGTCCGCGACGGGGCCTGGCAAAATGACACAGGACCCTCCCCGTAGGGCACTGTTAAACGACTCCAAACGGCTGATGGAAACGTCGGTTGAGGCGAGCAGCAAATGCTAAATTGAAGGGAAAAGCGCCATCAGTTAAGGGTGATAGGGACGATCGTCCAACGAACGTCTAGAATTCTTTTCATAAACCTCGAAAACCGAGTTGATATGGGCAAGAGTGATAAACATCGACAAAACTAATTTTTGAATAATACTAAAAGGAAATGTAAAAATTAGGGAAGTGTCAGACATCTTTGTTGGAATCGCATATCGCAGAAAATTTATGTTTCATGACCACTAGTAATGGGTTTGGCACGTCTGACTATAGTTCACAATGACTCAAGGGACATAATATAGATTGTGACCATACTTCAATCTCTAAGATCGTCGACAATACATGATAGACACCATTAAACCAGTATAGTTACTCTCTATCCCCATATAACACCTGAATTGAGAGCATGCACTACCAAGCTCCCACGCACTACCCTTGATACGATAATTACTAACCTGACCTGCCAATGAGTATCAAACGAACATCCAAGTAGCCTGAATCATTTACAAAAATGAGCATAAAATAAGTGGTAATTGTCCAATATAAATAATATTAATTAGCATCAAATCTCGTAGGATAGTGTCGCAAAAATTCATCACCACTAAGTAGTGAATGAGGAGAATATACCACTTCACATCGAAGATACACACGGATTTTTCCTTTCCAGTCTAAATAAATCTTCATATTGTTTTTTTGAGGAATAATATTGACCTCACATTTATCAATTTTCTTAGCGTCAGTTTCTTATAAAATATTGTTACCATGGTTGCTGTTAGTTTTCTCAATTTTAGTGTCATTTTATATTTGTTATTATTCCTACTACCATCATAAACATCACCTTTATCATCCTTAACATTTAAATTATACTTATTATTATTATTATTATTATTATTATTATGATTATTATTATTATTATTCTTACTATGAGTATTAGCATTATTCTCACAATCACTTTTACTATTACCTATAAGTATTGTTGCTACTATTGCTATTTTTATTATTATTATTAATAAATATGAGTAATTATTAAAGAATAGTATTAGTTTAATGTGGTTCCCGAAGCCCAGTGTCAACACCATTACTGACCACTAATACTGCCCTTCCCGTTTCGATTTAGCTCATCAGTCTCCCTACCGACGTCGTAGTTACTCCTCCGTCTCTAACAGAAATAAGCCTTAATACCTAAAACCGTGATGAATCTAAAATTGGACGAATAATGTAGCCAAGCTTTATAAAATACCCGCTAATTATTTTCCCTCCTAATTTTTCCTCTACCTAATTCATGTCAATTAAAGTCATTTTCTTCGGACTAATAAACACCCTCATTCTGCTGGACCGAAGGCATACCCGTCGACGCAGAACCACCCAACGCCCAGTATATTTTTCTAATAATTATCTGTAACTCCATTTTAGCTTACATCCAGATACTCTCCGAACAGATCTTCAATCATTGCCACCCAACAGAAATTGGAATCACTAGAAAAAGAACACGCCATTCTGCAGGCGAAATACCAAACATTAAAGGGCACCTGGAGCTCGCCCGAAGCTACACGTAAACTCTTCCAGAAAATCTCCCGCCTGTCTCGGGCCAGGGAGGACCTTGTGATCGAATCACGCAGCCAGCGAATTCTCATCGCTGAGCAGAGTGCCGCACTCAGGCGGATATTTACTGAGGCTGAGCTCAGAGCTGCCTCACTACCGAACCGAACCGGTATTGGGTAATTTACGTGCCTGCTGCCTTCCGTGGATGTGGTAGCCGGCAGAAGTCAACTTGCTCAGGGCGACTGAAACAACGGGAGCAACCATTCGAGCAAATTATCCGCCTCCGGCCTACGAGGAGTTCGAATTTCCGGATTTAGACCCGGATGTAGTATATGCCCCAGCTGTACCAATCCACTCTCCACCTCCGTCTATCTATATCAACTTGGTGGAGGAAGTAATCGAAGCTCTAATATTGAATCACGCCCTGGAGCAATTAGGCCTCGATCTAGAAGAAATAGCCGTTCTTAGCGGGCGCGTTCCGCCGAGTCCTACCCCGGTTTTTATTCCCGGAACCTCCACCCAAGTGGGACAAAACTCGACTACCAATTCTCCTCTCTACAGTCAACCAAAACGTCAATGTCTGTCGGTAGATTTTGACGCAGAGGATAAGTACGATGACGGGCGCAACTTATCGTGAAAAATTCTACTTTTCTCGCATCGGAACTGCTGCCAATCTATGTGTTATAACGCGGTGTCATTGAAAATTTTCCGCATCGTTCACTTAATATTGTTGTCGTGTCGTTTATTGTTTCTGAATGGAATTAATTAATTAAATTTGTTAGTCGTTCTAATTTCTTCATTGTATGAGCATTATTAATCTATGTAACAATAAATCGATTTTAATAAAATTTCCTTTTTTCCCTTTATAATAATTTGATAGTAAATGATTGGATTAAAGGCAACTACTGGGATGGTATAGAAGTAATCCGATGACTCAAAGGATCTAGTTAGTAATATAATTTTCATGGGGGAATAGTTCAATCCAATTACAACGTTAAACCCACCTAAATGATACCAAGACTCTCATAAGTCCCCCGGGATAGAGTGCGTGCATACTCAAAACTGTTCTAGAAGAATGTAGATTACAGATTGAGAGCGTAAGTCCTTCTAACGGCGGCCATAAACCGGGAAAAAACGAAGGTCGTTCGAGGAGTAGCATTAGCAATAGCGCTCACCTGCTCGAATGGCATTCGGCTGTGGCGTACAGTACCAACATGATTTCGGTCATTGGTACGCGACAGTAAATCAAAATCGTGGGAGTACGCGGTAAAGTCAACCCTAGATTATACCTAGAATGATTATCAACCAGGGGCACGAGTTAACCATCAGACAAGTTTTCCCGTACATCCAACACTTTCTTCACTTACGTATGTTAGTTGTCATTCATTTCTCCTATGGACTATTTTCATCCTCAACATGTTTGCCTTAGAAAACAATCAAATTAAACGAAAAAATGCTTTTATTTATAATATAGTACAATTTACATCATACCACAAGGAAATTTCAGTCTTTGTGTTGTTTTCGTAACTTCTGTCGTGCTAGTTTGGCTTTTCCTGGCCTTGTCCGGAGCTTTGGTTGATTTGGTCGTTCCACTGTACCCTCCTGATTTCGGTAGGCTACTTGTGCCGGGGCGAATACCAGAGGGTACGTGACTACCCTTCCCTCCTGGTTTGCTGCTACGGCCACCTCCAATCCACGGATTTGGATCATTTGAGCCTGATTTAGGTTATTTTAGACATCTAAGTGTATACTTACAGTCACTCATAGCGTTATCAGTCATTCACTGAGCTAGCTGTCATCCACGCCGTCATCGTTCATCCACTGAATTAGTAAGCAAGCGATATCTTAAATGTTTGTTAAATATCCTTCAGGTAGGAGTGATTAGAGTGAATGATGGTGTTTAGAGTTATTGTCGTTGGCTCATTGAGGCCGAAAATCAATTTGGATCGCAAGAACGGTTTTCCATTTCTTACTTCTCTAATTTAAATTACCGCTTAGTTTTGATAGATCCGTTTTTTTGATAGAGCCGTTTAACCCTGTACGGCTCGGACCAGGTAGCCTTGACCCACTGGAGTTCGCTACTGAGTTGGAGACATTGTTGATGTAGGTTGTCATTCTCTCGGCGGAGCTTCTTTAACTCTATTCTAATTCCTTGGAAGGCATCCATAGCTGGATTTTCTTAATAATAGTAACATACGATCAATCACAATATTACATATTTAGCAATCCTTAAATGAATTAGGGTTTCTCGCAGAAATTCATCTAAATCTTACAACTTGTTACTCTTTTGAAGATGTATTTTATAGTAAAATTTCTATTTTTGGTCAGACAAAAAACTATATCAAAAACATCAAAACAAACAAAATTCATAAGTGAGAAAACACATTTATTTCACTTATCAACACAACTAATTTCCCTGCGATTTTTGCATGTCAGACGCCTTCGAGAATAGGCGTGTTCTACAGTTCCTCGATCTTCTAATATATCCCGGATGTCTGGCTGTAACAGGCTCTTTGGGACGACCAGATGTACGAGTGCGTCGGATTCCAATAGAGCCGGATCCTCGGGATTATTGGTCACTCCTTAACTGGGTAGATGGCCATCTGAACTCGGAATACGCCCACTGGCGATATCCCGGTTAATCCATGCCAGGCGCTGTCTTTGCTTGTTGGCCAGGGGCCTGTACCGTCGTTCCAGCTGCTCGAAGCGATGAAGTGCTCCTTCTGCTACTACTCGTATTTCCCTGGCTGGATTCCTTCCTGGCTCTCTCTTGATTAGGATGATTGGTAGTTCCATGTCCATGTCTCGACCCTCTGGATTCCGATTCGGCCATTCGGGAGTACCACAGGTCGAAATGGATTACCCCCGATCCCATAAAGCTTGGCGATATCTCCAAGCAAACCTATTTGGAACCGTCAATGTCGTGCGATCGACGTCACTCCATTGACTATTGGATGTACTTGTTAATGTTAATAGTAAAATTTAGTTAAGTCACGTCTCATTATTCGCTAATAATTGTTGCTCAAATACACTAACGCTGATAATGGAAAGTATACTTAATTAGCCATTTCCAAAGTATGGGCATAATTTTTATTATTTTCTGGGTTTAACTTTTCATTCAATTTATTCATTCAATTTTTATTTAATTTATTTCCACTCCGAATTATTTTGTTTTAAGTTAACATTTTCATTAATTCTTTGTCTTTGCGTAAATTGCCAAATTTTTGGTCAAAGTTTTTGTTATTAAGTTATTTTTATGTTATTTCGTGCGGATCTTGATGCACTTGTTATTATTTTAATTTACTTTTTGTTTCCTTGATTTTATATTTTTAATTATGTCTTTTCTCGCATTTTTCGGTGGTTATTTGGTGTTTATGGGTCTGATTTTAAATCTGCTTGTTGTGTTTGCGTGCTATTTCCAATCCATTCAAACAAAATTCGGTGCTAGCCCAACAACTGTTTGACCTTGAACCTTTGACATACAATCTTTAGATCCTCCACTTGTTATTCGTTGCTAGACAACGTTGATACTGTAATCAATGGTTCTGAGCTTTGTTCCTAAAACTGCTTAGGCCCGGTCTGCAGCTAGGTTGGGTGAACTACCGTTAGAAGGTATGTGCTCGACTTACACTTTTCGGTCCCTAACTTTCACATCGTATATTTTCTACATCCCTCAGAATTATAGAGCCTTTTAATTTACGGCGAAATAAACAAATAACAAGAAAACTATAACTATCATATTTCTGGGCACTGATGGGTAACAAGAAATTTTATAGGGGTCTACGGGTTAACCAAATCCTACCAAGCGCCTGCATAAGAGTTTAACCGCTAGTCACTCGTCGAAAACGACGTTTGTACTGTGTGCTAGTGGGTGAATATTAACAAAGGGTGAGCCTCTTTTCAAAGATTACCAATGCCCTAATATTCGGTTGTGTCCATGAGCTGTTTTAGAAGACTTCGTGCTCTGGCTTTAACGGTCCCTGCTCTCAATTAACTCACTAATTTAATTTTTCTAACATTAGAGCAAAAACCAAACAAAATTAACATTATTACAATATCACGATTTAGTCTAATGTAGAGTCAGCGATGCTCAAACCCTATTGGATTTGAGTATGTGCCCCACCATATGAGCAACTTTAATATTTTTTTTCCTCTCGTGTTCATTTTTCCTGGGTCTGTTTTTCTGCCGGTTCCTTTTCGGCTTTTCTTCCGACAAGCGTGAGGTTTCTGGTGTGGTAATCTGGTGTGCATCTGCTGGAAAAATAAAGTTAATATTTGGTTTCGTATTGAAATTTTTGATCTAATAATATAATTGTAGTAACTCAGTGGCGCCCATTTAATGCTGTTTAGGCTAATTTATCCTGCTATATTATTCCGTCTATGCGTCGAGTTTTCCTCATCTCTCGGGTTTTTCTCAGCTCTTGGATTTTCCACATCTCTCGGGTTTCCCATTGCCTCGGGCTTCCCATTAGTAATTAATTTTTCTTAATTAATTTCCTTCTTTATCTTATATTATTTTCTAGGGACCCCTCACTAAATTTTTATTATTATTTTTGGACTTGTCTCTCAATTTGGCGTTCAACCATACCAATTTCCCCTGATCAATATTACTTTCGAATTTTTATAAATTTTTTAATTAATATTGCACTTTTATCATTTTTGTGTTTTATCGATTTTACTGTGCTTTTTCGTGATACCCCAACATATCTCCCTCTTTTAATAAAGATTCGCCCTCGAATCTATTCATTTAAAAATTTTGGTTTTTGTTCTATATTAATGTTATGATAATAATAATAATGCCAACAATAAATGACAATCATAATAATAATAGTGATAATATAATTATAATAATAATAATAATGTTAATAATAAATCATAATAATAACAATAATAATAAATTAAATAACGATAACTCATAATAGTAATATTAAAAATAATAATATGTTAAAATATAATTAATAATAATAATAATAATAATAGTGTTAAAAATAAATCATAACAATAATAATCTTAATAACAATAATTAAATAATAATAAATCATAATAATAATAATAATAATAATAATACATTAAACATTAATCATTGTTTTTATTGAAACTATTCTATAAATAATATTAATTTATAATGTTAACATCAATGACACTTGTTTTGCCAGATGATTCAACTGGCAAGGAATTGTTGGAGCTAACATACTTTTTTATTCCAGCGATACTTTTGTTTTTAACAATAATAATAATAATAATGATAATATAATTAGTTCGATGATCAGTGACAACCATTCTCACGCATTTCAAATTTGGAGAGAGTTGGAGAACTGCATGCAACCGCATAATGATAATATAATTAGTTCGGTGATCAGCGACAACCATTCTCACCCATTTCAAATTTGGAGAGTTGGAGAACTGCATGCAACCGCAAAATGGTATGTGCAACAACAACTCGCCGATACCATTCTCCCGATCGTCTAGAACACTGTCACTATAAAATGTCAATTTCCACTCACTGAAACAATTATCTGCACGCTCAATTTTATCACCTTATTTAAAAGATTTTTGAATTTAGCATTCAATACATTTTCTCGATTTCGCATGTGTAATTTATTTTAATTATCCTTTTCTTTTTACTAGACTTTTTAGAGTTTCAAGTTGCTATATATTTATTCATATTTTCTTTCACATTTCTAGAAATCGGCGAATTTACTTGCGAAATTCATTGTGGCGTTTAAAAGTAATACAAACAAATCGAATATTTCTTTGGATTCGCATTATGAGCGAGACGAGGAACGATTTAGGTGAGATAGTTTAATTATTATGAATAAAAATAATTATAAAAAAAGTTTTATATTTTTATCAGATTTAAAATATGTAAATTATTGTTACAAGTTTTTTGCAGTTTGGTTCAAAAAGCTCGGAAATTTTTTTTTAATTTATATTCTAAAATTGTATTGATTTTAATATTAGTTTTTAAACAAATTAGTATAAATATAAGTATATGGAAATTACTTTAAATATAATTTAAAATAAACTTATTAATTTCCAAAATAAATTAACTCAATTTACATAGAAAGTATCTAAAAATGAAAGATGAAAAGGCTGTTTTTATAAACAATTTAATAATGGATAAAGTTATTAATTTTGCTGTATTTATTTTCTTGATTTTTATTAAATGGTGGTCAATTTTTCGTTCTAGTTGATAGTCTGGTGTCAGACACTAAAATAATTACATAATCAAACTAGGAAGAATATTTATTTCTATTAGATTTGATGAATAGATAAGCGTATAACAGTTTCTGGGGTCTGAGAATATCCGTGATAAGCATTTTTGAATAAAAGCAAACCGTATAATTTAGTGTTTTTAGTTCGAAATATTCCCGAGATTCAAGATTTGAGTGTATGGTATAATGATTTTTCACGTATATTGTAGCGAATTTCTACAACTGGGTCAGACGAAGTATCAAACACATTTCATTGGGGTTTCGATTCAAACAACTGGAGACTATTGTTACAGGTTCACGAAGCATTACAGTGGAACCTCGCATAACGAGCATAATTCGTTCCAGAACGTTCCTCGTAAAGCGAAACACTCGTTAAGCGAAACAACGCTTCCCATATAAATTAAGGTAAAATAAACAAAAAAAATACACAAAAAATTTTATGACATATACTTTTATTAAATGAAAATTATATACATGATCATGTTGTTGTTGGGCCAGAACGTAAACGGCCTTGAAGAATGTTTAAATGGATCAGAAACACACACGCAAAAATAACATGCAAATTTAAATAAACCTATGAAACACCAATTAAACCCTATAAAATACGAGAAAAAAAGGAGAATTAAATATAAAATAATAAACATAAAAAATAAATTAAAATAATAACAAAACGCACCAAGATCCGCACGATACCTACACAAATATAACAAGAAAACACAACAAATTCGACAAAATGGAAAAATTAATAAAAGTTCATTAAAATGAAATTTAAATCGAAAAATTTGAATTAGTAATAATTCAATAAAATTCTAAATAAAAAATTATAAAAATAAATCAAAAAATAATAAAATTAAAGAATAGAATTTACTAGAAAATAACAAGGTCGAATTTTGTTTTACTGCATCAAATTTCACACGCGAGAAAAATAGGTATAAATACTGATCCATTTTCACATTTAACTTAACCATTTTTGAAATCGTTGTGAAACTATTTTAAAACCATATTGTTTAAACCCATTTTCGAACTAACCACTTTGAAATCTACTTTTCAATCGTTTTGAAAATTATTTTTAAAACTATCTCCAAGTCAATTTTCGATTTTTTAGGTGAGAATTATTTATGGTGGAACCCTCTTTCCACGTCACGTTCGTTGCATCTCAGTAGAGCTCTGCTCGGCGTCGACGTGGGGAGAGAGGTATTTTGTTTTATGCTATGCTATGCTATGTTATTTTATGATATTTTATGGATGGTCAACGATAGGTAATTATGTTATTTTTGTTCATAATTAATAAATATTATTTATATACATAAATTGTTCTATATGTTTTCGTAAACTAAATTAAACTGTCGAAATTTTTCCGGCCCACAGCCAATACATAACGCAAGAAAGTAAAATCTACATAGTGCAGATGCATGTAAGTGCGTGGAAAATCGCCAATGATATGTACCCGTGAAGACTCAGCGTGCGCAACGCAGCGGTCGTAACGTCAATATTACCCCTATAGCTGAATCGAGAAATAAGGAAGAAGTCTCTGGCTGCTTCCTCGTTTCTCAATTCTGTAAAATCGACCTAAAATTATGTTACATACGGCTTAAAATCATCACACCGAGTAGTCCAGTGGGCACTCAATAAATATAATATGAACACAATATGCGTCTAAGGTCTATTAAAGGGAAAGGGTACTTGGGTTAAATTAACTGAAATCGTTGTTATAACTATTTTGGATTAATATTTTGAAATAAATAAAATGTATTGGGAATCATTGAATTCGACTAAATTGCGATTATTGATAAAAACTAAAATAACCAGGGATTGTAAAAGTAAAGTATTTCATGGCTAAAAATTAAAGTAAATATTGGGTAAAGATAATTTAAATGCTCGTAAATTATTGATTAAAATTAGGGTAATGACAAACGATTTCATCAATTAAATTATTATAATTCATTTCAGTGAAGGTAATCTGATCTTTGGGTAGGAGCGAGTAATGTATTGATCTAATCAAAAATCAACCCCCGATAAAAATGAAAGCAATTAAGAATCGAATTCATTGATTTCAAATAAAGAAACGTATCAGTTAAAAGCAAAATGATTCTCGAATAAAAGTATGGAATCCCTTAATTAAATTGCTGATTCAAATTAATGTAACGACACGTAATCCACCGTTAATTCATTTTGATAAAATTGAAGAAGTAATTGAGCAAAATCAAGTGTTTGGATTAAATTATTGACTAAAAATAAAATGAATAAAAATAAATATATCGTTGATTAAATTGAATCAATTTATTGGTAACAATTAAAGTGATCGAATTAATCCAAATAATTATTGAGTAAAACCCCTGTAAACTAGGTTTGGTAAAGTAAAGTATTGATTAAGGATAAATAAAAATTCGTTGACTAAAGTAATTCATAGATTAAAGTTAGGAATGTTTAACCGTAAATTAGTTTCTTTGGAAAAAGTCAAACAATTTTTTGATGTAAATTAAAGTAAAACTGGATTCACGGATTTAAAACTATTAGTATTAAAATAACTTTGTGGGCTAAAGTAATAGTTGATCCAAATAGCCTTAGGGAAGACTATTAGAAATTGGAATAACAGATGTCGATATTTATTACTGATAATACAATCTCTTAATTAGAACTAGAATAGTTTATAAATTTATAAAATAGGTTTCTAATTATCATAAATTCAGGAATTACAGCAAATTGATTAGAGGTAAAGTGAATGAATATTTACGTAAATTAAGTTAATATAATTGAAAAAACCAAAGTTTAAGGTAAGAGAAAATTTGTACTAATATCACATAAATTGTTACCGATTTTATTGAACAATTAAAACTCCACATAGCGAAAATGTTCCCAAGAAGGGTATCACGTCTACTTGGAAGCATTGGTAAGCGTAGAAGTTCTTCAAAAATTTGTTAGTAAAGTACATTCAAACTAGTCAACGAAATAACTTACCGGAAATTGAGATAATCGAGTGTAGGCGAACATTTGACCAGTAATTCTGAAAATACGACACGAATAATACAATCACCGGATGTAAACAATATAAATCATCTTTCGTCAACCGCTTAAGTGGTAATGGTAAAATCCGCCGGAAATCATTCGCCCACCAAGATACACCTACACACGACTGAGTTATCTCGGATCAACATCTGGCCTAAATCTTAAAGTTCGAACAACTGTAATTGAAGTTGGTAAACAAACTTTAAATCAATGTATAAATTCTCCTAAGTCAATGCACAAGTATCCGCCTACATGAAAAATTTTAATGTTAATATGCATATATCGAATAAGTTAAACATCAGGTTATCTCATGCATATGATTAATTATATATTTTCCTTATAAAGGAGTGCACCTTAAAGAACCAGACCCGCAAATTAACCCAACCTGCTTATTACTGCCCCATCGAGTAAAGGAAGGCAATGGTCACGTGTATGACACTCTTACTAGTAACATAGACACAATTGGCTTGTTAATAACTTAGACTGGTGAATCAATCGAACTTAATAACAGTAATGTTTAGACATGTCGCCCAAACGAACTACCCGTCGAGAGACCGCCAAACAGGAACAGACAGGAGTCCCGCCGACCATGAGGATACTCGACCAGTTGCAACGATCATGGCTCTCGGAACGGCAATATCCAGCTGCGGAGACCTATCTGCATGCACAGGACCTCCTCACCCAATGGGAAAGGGTGCAGGAGCAGGTAGATTTACAGGTGGTTAAGGCAAGGATGTATCTTGCGAACGTGGTGGAAGACATCCTTGCCGGGCGGATTGCAGTCGCCTATCCACCTCACCCAGTTCGAGACACCAGAAGACCCTATACCGTGGAGGCTCTCAAACGAAGCCTGAAGAGATATTGCCCTGACGAATAAACCAACAATGATAGACTTTATGTAGTAGCTGATGTAAAATATTAGAAATTTACGTGTTATTTCTTATTATAGCCAGAATTATTCGTGATTTGTTTAATGAGATAAATGATTATCTGACTTAATCAATAGTGAATTAAAACAATCTATTTGATTGTAGTAATGTCTTACTTACAAATCTTACAATCGGAGCTGGACCACGCAAGACAGACAAACGCGGAATTACTCGCCCAGATTCTTCAATTAACCCGCGAAACGCAACAGATTAAAGCAACCTGGAGGGAGCCAGAAAAGGTAAAAACACTGTACCACCGCCTGACCGCAGCACAGAAAGGCTGGACAGAGGAGCGGCAGCTCAACCAGAGCCTGCGCACGCAAATTCGGGGACTCGAAGTCGCCCTAGCAGTCTGCCGGGAGGGGGAAGCGGTAACATATCCGCTCGTCTTCGCCCCAACCCAGATGTCGCAGAAGAATACCCAACCAGTGAAACAATCTACCCTTCCAGCGAACAATCGTCGGCCGGGACGTAAGGAACGGGCCCGACGTCGAGCAATCCAGCTTCAGAACCATTAACCTGTAAACATTGCGCGCGTTGCTAAATAAATAGAGTAGTCGTGTTCTTAACTTAATTTGTTCCGTTGATATATTTATATGCCAAACCTTCGCATCATGTTACTCAACCTTACTTTCATCTCTCCGCAGGCAGATAAGAACCTAATCTCAAATGATCATGATGGACAGAGCAAAGCGAGCATAGGTCTTCTATCGACAGCTCGTGAACCCGAGGGTTGTCCGAGCAACTATAGTACTAGCACATGGTACTCAATTTTTGCGGGCAATCCACCACTTGAACACATTACCAACGTTGCTTAGCAACGGGTGCCAAGTGGCGATTAGCATCATTTTGTATGGCGTTACGAGGGCCACTAGAAGGATAAGCAAGATTTGAAACCCTGTAACCCACCATTGTTAAGGATTGTAGACCATCTTGGTCTTTCTTTTTGTAACGGAATAAACCAACCTGTAATGCGAATTCATTTTACAAAAATTAAAAAGTATTCGAATAATAAATTTGTTTTAATGATACATAACTAATTTTTTTTTATTAAAAAGCTGTCTAGTGACGGTTGTTTTTGGCGACGCTTCAAAATTTGGTAAAAAGGCAATACGGCATTATCATTAAATAAATTTGTAGCGCGCATAGCTACTGCTTTATCGGGGTGATATTTCTCAATGTACGACGCAGCAGTTTCCCATGATTTCAACATTTCTCTTATTGCGCCAGAAGATTGCTGCTTTATTGTTCCCTCCTCCTTCTCTGACTTAATCTCCTCCACAACTTCTTCTTGAGAAACGTAATGTAACTCCATTAGCTCTTCAGTGGTCACCTCTTGGCTAGGCTCCTTCACAAGCTCGTGGATATCATTTACATTTGCCTCTAGTCCAATGGTCGTAGCCAAAGACACGATCTCGTTAACTACAGACTCTACGGGTAATGTTTCAACCCCCTCAAAGTTACATTCGCCATCACCATCTGGTCAAAGTTTCTTCCACGCAGAAAGGAGAGTTCTCTTGGTAACTGCCTCCCATGCCGTTTCGATAATCTTGAGGCAGACAACGATGTGGAAGTGATTTTTCCAAAACTCTCTGAGAGTGAGATTGGTCTTTTCAGTCATTTCAAAACAGTGCTCGAAGAGTGCCTTGGTGTAGAGCTTCTTAAAGTTCGAAATAACCTGCTGGTCCATAGGCTGGAGTAAGGCAGTGGTATTGGGAGGCATGAATTGGATCTTGATGAATTTGAATTCTTCAACGAGATCATCTTGTAGGCTTGGAGAATGAGCAGGTGCGTTATCCATAAAAAAGCAAGACATGTAACGGCAGATTCTCATGAAGTAAATAAATAAATTGAATCTGCTTTTTTAATAATACATTTAAGGGTTGTGCTACATGAGAAAAGCTTTTAATGAATTTTCTATAATAACTAGCTAAGCCCAGAAATTGCCGAACTTGGTCTACATTTTCAGGGATTGGATATTCTTTAATTTTCCTCACATTTTCTGGGTTTAGTTGCAATCCATTTCGAGAAATAATATGACCTACATAAACTACTTCCGATTTTCCCCATTCACATTTAGAGGGTTTTATTTTTAGATTAGCCTTTAATAATCTTCTAAATACAGTTTCCACATCTTTCAGATGTTCTTTAAAAGTATTTGAAAATATTATTATGTCATCAATATAGACTAATGCATGTGGGATACCTCGCTGGAACGTAGCAGGTGCTCCAGTTAATCCAAACGGTAACACATTAAATTCATACAATCCTTTACCATCAAAAAAAGCCATTTTTCTTGGATCTTCTTCTTTCACTTTAAATTGATTATAACCTTTATTAAGATCGATTACTGTGAAAAATTGTACTTCTCCCATTTGATCAAACATTTCTTGTGGAACTGGAATAGGATATGTATCCTTTCGCGTAACTTGATTTAATTTCCGATAGTCGACACAAAATCGCAGATCGCCGTCTTTCTTTTTAACAACCACTATTGAAGATGAGAATGGTGAAGAACTATCTCGTATTATTTTGAACTCTTTCATTGCTTTTATCTGCCTATCACTTTCCTCTTGATGTATATATGGAATTCTATACGGTTTCAATTTAATCGGAGTTTCATCAAGTAATGGTATCTCATGTTCAATTACTTGGGTGAGTCCCAAATCGTACTCGTGTTTTGTAAACACCATTTTATATTTCATTAATAACTCTGTGAATTCCCATTTTTGTGGTTCTGTTAAATCATTACTAATGACTTGTGGCTCTTTGTAAATTTTAATATTTCTCGGTAATTTTGGGGTTTTCTCTATTTCAAACTTCGTTAGTTTTCCCAGTTTGGTTTTTGGTTTCATTTGGATGGGTTTTGTGTTTTGATTCACTATTCTCGCTGGCACTGTTTGGTCTTTGACTTTTACCACTTCATCACACATTGGAATTTCATATTTTTCTATTAGCTTCTCATTTGGTTCAAATATGCACTCGTCATCTGAAACATCTAACACATCTGCATAATATATTACCTCACTTCTTGCTGGCAATTCTAGCGTCTGATTTAAAAATACCTCTCTCATCTTATGTCCTTTTTCATCTGTTTTTCCTTTCATTAATCTCCCAGTTTTTAGATCAAGAGAAATTCCTTGTAGTTGTTCCATTACATCCATACCAATTAAACATCCGACAGGACTATTTCTCATCACTGACACATAATGCACTAATTCGTGATCACCAATAATTAATTCAGCTTTTAATTTCCCAATTATATTTAAAACATTGTGCGACATTGACCTTATTACTTTACTTGTTGGTTTCATCTTTGATTTCTCTTCCATTGTCAACAAATCCTCTGATACTATAGTATTACTGGAACCTGAATCTAATAAAGCTTCCACTTTTCTTCTATTGAATAGAATGTTTATTCGAGGCTGTTTGCCTTTATTTCCTAACGTCATCATTGCATAACTGCATGGTAATCCGAGCATGTTTTTCCGTTCAATTTCAGCGCTCGTGGGTTCAATGTAATCTAATTCAAATTGAATATGTTCTACCGGTTTCATTTATTTCAATTTTTCCGTTGGATACTTTGGTGCTGTTGGCAAAAACTTTGGTGTATACCACTTTGAAAGTGTTTCAATTCCGCTAAGTTTTGGCATAGGTTCTAATAAAAATTGTAGCTCTGGCTTTTTCTCACTCTTCATAATTCCTTTTTGAAAATATTTTTGCTCCTTTTTATTATCACTGATGTCATCATTATTATCATTATTGTGATCACTTGCTGCACATAGAGACACTTCACTTTTTTGATCGGTTTTCAGTTGTGCTCTAACACTTGCCATTTCTCTATTTTGATGATGAGTAATGAAAAATCTCGCTAAAAGTGGAAAAAAACCAATAATTTTTTTCCATGACCATCCGGATATTACGTATATTCTATGAGCCGATAATATTTGCGACATTATTACCTTTATTGTTATGATTACAACATAGAATCCAATTAATCCTGCGCATGCTTGTCCTAAAAACATGAATTTCCCCCAGATCTTTTTCATCGTTTTATATGTTGCCTTTCTAAAGTGAACTGGCGTTAGAAGGTATTCATAATTGACTTTACCTTCCCCGTTAGGCAAAATTGTATCAATCATTTCTGAGATTACACGTTCCTTTTTTGACGGAAATAACAAATTTCTTTGAGCTTCTTCGATATCCTCGCTTGCATAGAAACCCATTTGTGCCATCTTATTTAAGGATGTAAAATTTACTAAGTATTCTAGATTTGTTAATTCTAATTTATCCGAAGTTCTTACAAAACGGATGCGTTTGAAGTTTTCCTGTTTCATCATCAAAAACTCCTTCAAATTCTCTCAATTCTGTCAAATATTCTTCAATCACCACTGATTGTTTAATAATTTTCCCATTTACTTTATATGGTTCTCCTTCGCACGTTCCATCTTGTTGTATTACTCCTTTTACAACAACTGTCTCTCTTATTCTGTGATTTACTTTTGCTTTTAATTTAATTTTCGGATTAATTTTTAACTCCTCTGTTTAAAACGGAGCTAAGCAGTTTTCTGGCATTACCTCTACTGGTCGTGAAATAGCGTGCATTTTTATCAATGATGTGTGGCTCCATTTACCACAGAAAAACACAAAAGTAGTTCGCTTCACAATACATTCTCTAACTTTGGCTCACCGTAGATCAGATTCCTGATAAACATAATATTTTACATCCTTTTCTACTTTCAATTTCTTTGGGTATGCATTCAGACATTCTGCCATGTCCACAACCGAATAAATTTTTCCCATTTCTGTTTGGGAACAATCTTAAGCTGTCATATCTGTAGCTTGTGTAGTTATTGTACAAAAAATAAAGAGCATAACTATTGCGCATGGAAATATCATCTTTTTTCTTAGCCCTGGGCTATCTTTTCCATTTAACGGTTTGTATGGTAATCTTTTTTCATCACTTTCATTTACTGTAAGATCATTATTCAACTTCTTCCAACATCCATTCTTTTTAACCCACTCTATAAAATATTCATTTAAGATTCGTGCCGCTACACCTATCAAATTTTCCAAATTATCCGTTTCTGCTATCGCATGAGCTCCAATTTCTAAGACCACATAAGTTAAACTTGTTAACATTACTTCTTTGTCAATACCATTTTTAGTCAAATTTTCAATTAATTTCTTATCACAAAAGTTATCGTTTTCTCCAAATCTTTGCATAACATTTGGAAGTCTATTTTTCATTTCAGTTACCATATTTCCTAACTCATACTCTACATCCATTTTTATGTCAAACATCGGATATACTGCTTTAATCAAGCCCATTAAGATTATTTTTGTTTCATCAACTTCCTGTTCCATTCTCACTAAACTCCGTTTTATCTCGTATAAAGTTCTAGGTTTCCTAACACTTATTTCACTATTTCTTTCACCTCTTGGTGCCTCAAAAATTTATCGTTTCTCAAAATGCTCTACCTGAATTTTATTATTCGATTCATTTTCTTCCTTATCACTGAAAATTTCATCTACTTTTCCTCGTTCTATTCCGTTGACATTATCTTCCTCTATATCTGTATTTGGATTCTCCGAATTATTCACTGAATCTATTTTTTGTTCCTTTATTGCTACTACACAATTTACTAAATACCCTGCCCTTCCATCGGCATCTAGGTATCCGTTTTCATCTAATTCCTGTGGCTTAAATCCACAATCATATAAATATTCATCATCATCTAACTCTTCATCTTTGAACATCAATACAATAATTCCATCTTTTCTTATTTGGTTTAAAGGTCTTTTTCGTAACTTCTGAACCTTTGTACACCAATGTTCCTCTATATAC
This sequence comes from Schmidtea mediterranea, assembly GCA_022537955.1. NCBI lineage: Eukaryota > Metazoa > Platyhelminthes > Tricladida > Dugesiidae > Schmidtea > Schmidtea mediterranea. Next base: position 191,357,903 of record CM039680.1, read on the forward strand.
TCTGTTTTCCACCAATCTTTATAATCTATTGCTATAATAAATGGTTTTAATTCCATTCCAGTTTCTCTTAATTCTCTACCAAATCTTCGCATCAAACATTTCAATTTTTCTCCATACCTCGATTTATCATATAAATATGGTCGTATTATGTCTACTATTTCTAGTTTAGTCCTGTCCTCTAGTTCTATTTTATCAATTAATTTTAAATTCTCCGTAATTTTAACTCCATCCCACAAACTTAAAGCATCTCTTAAGTCTCTTGTTATTTCTTGTGAATCACTTTTTTCCACTACTTCTTCCCTAATCATACACGCAACCTGCAATTTATTTTTATTTCCAGGTATAAAACCACAATCTATTAAAAATTCATCGTCTTCTAAATACCTATTTTTAAATTTCACCTTTATTATCTGTCTTCCATTATTCTCTTTTAATCTCTCTTTTAAATTTTTAACATAATCTCCAATTTCACAACGAATACAGATCACACTATTTCTACTTTCATCTACAACATCAATAAAAATAAAATCTAACCATTTATTTTCTCTGAACGCTTTGCCAAATATTTTCATCATATTTGTTATTTCATCTCTATCTTTTAAATTCACCTCATAATAATCCGCACATAGTTCAATTACACTTTTCAATCTTTGTACGCTCAGTAACATCTGACTCAATTCCAGTAATGATGTCATTATTTTTGACGTTTCCGCTGCTCTGGATTCTATCAATTTATTAATCCTCGACATAATCATTATTGCCTTTTCGCTTTGCAGATCATCTTTAATCATCATTTTTTTCAACTCTGTGTCTGATGCTTCTGATTGCGACTCATACATCATGTGGTTATCCGTCTCTTCATCAGATTCAAACTTGCATATTAAACGATCCAAACGTCGACTCATTTGTTTCACTTCGTCTTCAATTCTATTATTAAAATTATCTGGCTGCACAAAAGCAACGTTGTCTGCTTGTGATTTATCGCTTTGGAATCTAATTTTCTTTAAGATTGGCTTTTAAAATCTCTCATTATTCCTTGGACATGACCTCGCCATATGTCCATAACCTCTACATGAATGACATTGAATTCGACCTTGTAAATTAACTCTATCTCTTTGAGGTGACGGTGAAGTTGATGGAGATCTTGATCTTGCGAAACAGTTTCGTGATACATGCCCTCTCTTTCCACAATTATAGCACTGTATATTATCATTAATTCGCTGACTATTGGTGCTCATTTTATTAAACCTTTTCCCACCATTGCTTTTCAACCAATCTGGCCACATCCTCTTTGGACTCGTTGCCCTTCATTTTTAAACCAACATTGACTATTACTATGTCCCTTTCTCTGGCAATGATCACACTGGACAGGACTTGGACTTCTTCGGGTATTGTTTTTAAACCAGCATTGATTCATATTATGTCCGAATTTCTGACAATGACTACACTGAATTGGTCTTTCTCTCTCCTCGTTTGGACTATTTGTAGATTTCCTTGGCTCAAATTTTACTCTAAATTTTGGTGATGGACTGGTGGATTTCTGGAATAAATTATATTTGATTGGCGATATTGATCTGTCTTTAGATTCATCAATAGTTGTAAAAGATTCTGCTTTTGGTTGAGTAGTTTTCAAATTCAATTCAATCCTCATCGCCTTTTTAATTAGCTCATCAAAATTGTTGAAATATACATAACATAGGGCCTTTTTAATTTCTTTTCTAACTCCTGTCAAAAATTGGTCTTGCAACAATTCCTTCACTTGTTTCGCCACATCAACTTGTTCGGGTTTAATCTCAAAAGCTTTCTCTGCAAGGGTTGTCAAATGATAAGCAAATTCACTTACCGATTCGTCTGGCCTCTGCACTCGATTGTAAAACTTTTGGCGCATTACTCGTTTGATATCACCACCAATTAATTTAGCTGCTAAGGCATCTTTCAACTTGGTCCAATCATTGGCAATGAGTCTTTTATCAATTTGTTGCCAAGCCTCTCTCGCTGCTCCTTTTAAATACAATGGTAACCGTTGCACCATAATCGATTGGCTCCATCCGTAAGCAGTAGCATACATTTAGTAATCAGCCATAAAATCAACAAATTCGACAGGATCTCCTCCATATTGTTGAACTCGTAGTTTCTGACAACTTGCATAATCATTACTAAGAGTAGCAGACATATTTGTTTGGACATTAGATACAAAGGTTGTCATAGTAGACACCGGGGTTTGATCATTATTATTGGAATTGCTCGCCATTATTTCTGATTGCTTCTGGTTTCTCAAATTATAAAATCTTTTTTGTACAACTTTTTCTCGTCTGAATTTTAAAATGTTACAATTATTAATGTTACCTTTTGTTTTAATTTTGGAATTTATTCTTTAATAATTTTCTTTATAAATTCTGTCGTAATGAATCACGAAGTTTCTCAATAATTTGAAAGTTTTCTTTTAATTCAATAATTTATTCTCTTTTCAGTTTATTTTTACTCTGACACTATTCTCTTTTTTTTCAGTTTTCCTCTTTTTAAACAATTCAATTATTTTCAGTAATATTCTCAGCCGACTTTAGATCACGTCGTCTCTTTTTAAACAATTCAATTATTTTCAGCACTATTCTCCGCCGACTTTTGAATCAAGTCGGGCTCACCAAAATGTTGATTTATTATTATTGAAAGTCGTTTCCCTCTGACTTCTCGTGTCCTTTTTCAATCAAATAAGCAAACCCAACACAGAATAATTTTATTTGCACTTTATCACAATGACAGATCAATCCGTTTTATTTCAATGTTTGTAATCACAATTTCACTAATTGATTTGCACCTTTTAACCACTGTATGACTCTGATTATCTTAGGGTAGGTTGTCCAAGGGAGAACCACCCTTTCTGATAGATAACTTGGACTTTTTACTTGGATTTGGATTCCTCTACTAACCTAGTTACTGCTCGTTCACGTCGATTCACTCTAGTTAATAATATCTGCTCTTCGTGTCTGGTTAATAATGTCTGTCTTTCGTATCGGGTAATAATGACCGTCTTTCGTATCTGGTTAATAATGACTGTCCTTTCGTGTTTTTCCCTCTTTCTTTTATACTCCTGCTTAGACTGTTTTCCGACGATTGTCAGCAACATTTTCTGTATTATTAAATTATTAATAATAATTACTTTCCAGACCGACATTTGTCAACAACGTTTGGTCCATTACTATATTACTAATTACGCATTAATTACCTCTCCGTAACTCAGTTTCGCCCATTTAATATTGTTTAGGCTAATTTATCCTGCTATATTATTCCGTCTATGCGTCGGGTTTTCCACATCTCTCGGGTTTCCCATTGCCTCGGAATTCCCATTGACTCGGGCTTCCCATTAGTAATTAATTTTTCTTAATTAATTTCCTTTTTTATCTTATATTATTTTCTAGGGACCCCTCACTAAATTTTTATTATTATTTCTGGACTTGTCTCTCAATTTGGCGTTCAACCATACCAATTTCCCCCGATCAATATTACTTTCGAATTTTTATAAATTTTTGTGTTTTATCGATTTTACTGTGCTTTTTCGTGATACCCCAACATAATTATAATTTTATTAATTTTATTATCTCTACTCTTATCTCTACTCTTATCTCTACTCTTATCTCTACTCTTATTTCTACTCTTATCGCTACTATTATGGCTTTTGAAATTACCGTTATTATATCTGTTAACAAAGTTATTGTTATCTAATTTTGATATTACTGTGATTTTGGTTGTGATTATTATATTTGTAATATTATCAATCGTTGTCCAGGTCACAAATACATCTACGTGGGTTTTTAGTGCGTAAAGTAATGGTTATTCGGCCTACATATATTCATCTTAGTTTTGAGTTGGTCGATCTACCACTCACACAAAAGTTACAAATTGATTGTATATCAAGTTTGTCTAAATGATATGAAAATTTTGTTTACTGATCTTACCTCTCTCGTGCAAGGAATTTTTATGTTCTAGTAATTTTGTGATCTCGGTGGGTATTATTGCCCTTTCCGGTGTATATTCTTACAATCTATCTCATTCAGTCGGACTCCTACTCTCAGGTGCATCTCTTTATTGGTCGATGAATGGATGCTTATAAATGTCAGGTCAGAATTGTACCAACATCTACAATGCTTCAAATTTATCGGGCTCTCGTGAAGTTCAAGATTCGTTAAGTTGTACTAAGCTTATTTCAATTCATGTGTATCAACTGATTGTGTCTGACAATCTTTTTTATGGTTGGATAAAGTTTTTATTGTTTTTCGTGCCCTTCGTCGTTTGATTGTAGAGTGAAGCTTTATATTTTTTCTTATTTTTATTGGGTAGTATATTTATTTTAAGTTAGGTTTGTATAATTATTAACCATGATCATTACCGCATTTACGTATTTAGTTTCTACCTCTTTTAGTATTAATGTTTTCAGCGCTAGCTATTCGCTTATATAATAATTTAAAGGTTTTGTTAATTAACTTATTCATTTAATTTAAGCTCTGCGATATTGGTTAGTCTCAGTCTAATTGTTCGTTCTTAATGATTACTGTCCTATTTAATAAATTCTATTTGACTCCTTCTAATATGGGTTTAAAATTAGAATTTAAAATTACTGTTTAATTAATATTTCTCATTCATATTATTCGTTTATATTCGTTTATATTATCGTTTTAAAAGCAGAGAGCAAAAGATAAAAATTGATCAGTTAGTCGAAATGAGAATTTAAAAGAAAAAAGCTTACAGAAAAGAGAGAAGCCATATAAAAGGAAAGAGGGAAATTAAACCGTGTTTTGATTTTACTTTTGAGGGTGATATCCATCGGTGTTTAGTAAAAGTTTACCAAAAGTGAAAAAAATTGTGATTAATTGAAAATTGTGTCAGATAACAAGAAATAAAGTTATTTGAAATAAATAAACATTACATTATAGCGGAAAAATATATCGAATAAATATTAATATTGAAAATCAAAAGTAAAGAAACTGAAAAAGAAGCAGAGTACGATAAACTAACTATTGACTGATATATTTTGTGATTACAATTTGATTATTTTATTTTAATATATTTTATTTTTTAAAAAATAAACTATTATATTTTGTGAAAATATATTATATGTTTATGAATTCTTTTGGTGTTTAGCTAGCAGGACACTGTCCCAGTTTCCCCCGGAATAATTTCCAGGTTATCAACTTGGTCATTTATATAAATAAACAAAGATAATTCAGATTTCAAATTTTATTAATACATATAATATGATTTACAAAATCAAAAAGGTTTTATATCGACAACTGTTTTAATGTATCTTTGTTATCAAATGCTGTTCCACAAAATAGACTATGTACTGTATGCTTTATTTTGAATTTCTAGTCTTTGAGACTTAGAAACCTAAGTTATGATTTTATTGGGTGCCTTTACTGAACTTTTTTTTGTTTTTGTGATACTTCAGTTGGGGATTTTTTTAAATTATTTTTGAAATTTGCGTTCCTGATGTTCTTTTGCTAAATAATGTTATTATTATATTATTATTACTATATTTTATTGATTTTCATCTTAGTAGGATTTGGTTTGGTTTTCCCACTCGTTGTATTTCTTCTTTGAATCTGTTGGTGCTATTTATAAATTTATTTATTATTTCGAGGTCTATCCAAGAATGGATTTTTTTAAAAAAAAATTTCAAATTTTTCACGTATCTTCAATTTGTAACTTATTTGATTATTTATTACGATTTTTATGAACTGTCTTGTGCATATGCAAAGTTACTTTGTTTATTTACTTATCTACTGTTTATTTATTTTTTTTTTTTAAACAAATTTATAAATACAGTACGTAGTTAATAAAACACTGTCCCATTACCCCAGCCCGGGTTAAATACACAATGATGTAATTAATACCACCCCTAAAAAAAATAAAAATTAAGTAATTAATTTTGATTACACCATGACGCGATAATTATTTTAAAAATATTTTTTTTCAAAAATTTTCAAAATTATTTTTAGCGCAATTTTTTTGGCGAATAATTTTTTTTATCTAAAAAAATACGCTCTCAATAAAAAAGCCTAAAATGGTTTTCAATAAATCTCTGTCTCATAATGCTTATCTTTGCGTTGAATTAACAAATCTAAAAACGCAATTGATGACTTTCTCTCCGTTTCACATGTGAATACAATGTTCTTATGTAAACTGTTCATAAAATGCAAAACGGTTCTACATGTTTTTAATTTTCAAATACAAGAAAAATATCATCCACATACCTTTTATAAACAATGGGTTTCTCAAATTAAAAGTAAGCAATTTTCATTTTCTTTTCCAAACTAGCCAAAAATATTGATGCCATCGTTGGTGCTAAAGGGGAACCCATCACGACTCCGTCTATTTGTTGATACCATTCGTTATTGACAAGAAAATTGACATTTGAAGTAGCAAATTCAAGAAGTTTACGAAATGACCTTCTATCCAATGTGATGTTCAGAATCATTTTCATCCCACAACGTACAGCATAAGTTAATTGTATCAACCAGTGGTATATATATATATTCACTAATTTCATTTTTATATCCACTTATATTTTAGAAAATGCATATGTGCAGTTTAATGTATTAATTTTTTAAATAGAATTTTTCTGACTTACTTTTGTACATTTGTTTTTCTGTTATTTCAATGCAATAAATTATTTTAAATTTTAAATACATTGTTATAACAATTGAAGTACTAAATAGTGAAGTCAATTCAAAAACATAAAAGAAAATTTATGCTGAGTTATGCTGTTTCCCTCACATATCCATAGTTAAAGAAATATTTATTAAATTCAAATATAAATCAATTAGTTTCTAATATTCAAACAAAACTCTTGAGGAATTTTATTAAACGTAAAGTAATGTAAGCATAAGGAATTTGCATACCACATTTATCCACAACATTTAATCCATATTCATCTAATCATTATTTATTTAGTTATTATTTATTTAATTAATTAATTTTATTTTATTCTCATATTCATAAACATACCATGAATACATAGACGTCTAACAAAGCCCATTTATGTCAAATGTAAATAATTATTGATTTAAATGACAATGCTTTACATTTTAACACCCTTTTGAAAGTTCTATTATTGTAAGAATTGAAATTATAATGTACTCGGATTATTTATAATCAAGCGGAAGTTAAATAATAATTAAAATTGGACTATTTGATGTAAGAATTAAATGGAAATTTGAAACAAATATCAAATGTTAAATGAAATAAATCTTGTGTTTAACATTTTTATGAAAGTTACAGTTGGTATTGGGTTCATTATAAATGCAATTATGTTTTTGTGTCTGATAATATGCCCCCTGTCATCTCGTTACGCAAATATTGTCCTACAAAACCAAGCCTTTATTGATTCGATGGTGTGCATTCAATTATTATTGGTTATGATTCTCCCTTCAAATATATCGTCAAGCAATTTGCTGATTGGCCAAATTTTCTGTAGCATTTGGAATGGTCAAGTTATATTTTGGTGGTTTGTTTTAGCGGGAGTTTTCAACCTCGTATTTACTGCATTCGATAGGTATTGGGCAGTAATAACGCCAATGTATTATAATGATAATTTAAACCGAAAAATTTTGTCTACGTTTTTTATCGTTTATTTTGTTAGCGGAATACTTACATTTTGTTCTTACTCTGAAATATTGATGGTTAACGAAACTTGCTCAAATACTGCAGTCCAGATAAATGAGCATAGTTTGTATAAAATTTACTCAATTTTTTGGTTTTTCTGGATTTTTATTATTCCAGCTTCGATTATGATGTATTTATACGGGAAAATAATAGTTAAATTAAATGATGATCGAAAAATAGTAATAAAAATTTTAACTAAAACAATGGTAGTAATGGCAGTGGTTTTCTTCCTTACAATACCTTTCGATGCAATCTATTACATTTTAGGAAATTTCAATTTAGTGGAATATAAGTATGGTTCACAACTTCAAGTTTTCAGCATATTCCTAACAACTTTAAATAGCTGCATAAATCCAGTTATATTTTTTATATTGGTGAAAAATATTCATATTAAATTCAGTGATTTATGCAAGTCTTGTGTCACTCGAAATCATAAAATTGTAAATTAAATTCTCATTCAAAACTAACTTGTTATTTTATTTTTTGATTAATTATATACCCGATGTGATGATTAGTTTATATATAAATAGTAAAATAATGTATAATTAATAAATAATAAATGTATAACTTATAATTAATATTTAAGAATAAATAAATTTAGCTTTTTTTCATTTTTTTAAAAATTTTTCTAAATTTTTTGAATTAAATGAAAATTGCTATTCTACTTATTTGATTTATTATTCTATAAATAAATCGGAAACTGAATATTAATCAAAATTACTTTTGAAGTATTAGAACCAGATGGAAAAAACAGATTTATTCAAAATGTAAAATTTATTTAAATTGAATTATTAAATTTCACTGAAGAATATTAAGTTAGCATCAATCAGAAAGTCCAGCTAAATTACGTATTCAAGTGAACAGGACTTATTTTTTGACTGAAACTTTTCAAACAATGGTTGGCTTATCGAGAATTTTAGTTATTTAGTCGTTTTTGAGTCTGCGAGTGTTATTTTAGGAATTTTTTGATTTGAATAAAGTTTTACGACCTTGTACTGGTTGGGTTCAACAGTAATATTAATTCAACAAGCACAATTATCAATTAGAATGATTGTAGAATTAGTTTTAGACCTGAATTAGGCTGATTAAAAATTCCCCTTAATTAAAATTTTCAACTGGGCCTAAAATTATTATTATTTCCAATTTTTCTTGCATCATATTATTAATTTTATGCCAATTAAAATTATTAGTAATAATATATGATTGGTATCATTAAAACAATATCTTATTGATCACCAAGAATATAATCAAATTTCTTACTGTTATAATCGAAAACACATATTTTACTTTTGACAAAAATATAAACATGTTAATCATTAGATAACCAAAAAAATCACATAGCATGTTTTACCAACCGAGTCAAAATGGGTTTTGTATATTAAATTTGCAAGCAATCACATTTACGGTTAACCTCGAACAACAGAAACTGAGGACCATTCAACCGATTCGTAGTTGTAATGATTCAATTTATATATTTTTGTTTTTAATGGTGTGTTTTGTTTGTACTCAATTCACCCACCTCTGCTTGCCTCCTATTTATTTATTTAGTTTTATCTTATTTTTTTGAAGTTTCTAAAAAATAGGTTTGCTATAGTAAGCTAGATGCTTACTGTAGATTAAAACTTTATCAAACCAATAACAAACTCACAACCACAAACCAAACACAAAAACAAAATCACATTTTATTAACCAACGAAAATACAACCAAAACCTTCAAAAAAAACAACAAACCTCACCACCCAAAACAAACTTTACAGCAACTGTCTCAAATAAACCCACTCAAATGAACATTACAAAATCAACACATATACAAACAGGCATTACAAACTTTTAAACTTTATACAACTTTTATTTATTTTTTATTATTGTTGTATAACACAAACTTAACAAAAAACACTAACACAAAAACATAAACATTTAAAAGTTTTGTAAGTATATAGTTTCAAATTGAATAATTGTTAAAAAAAAGTTATTGTTAACCTCCGGTTTTATAGGGAAAAGTTATGTAATGGTTCAATTTATATATTATTGTTTTTAATGGTGTGTTTTGTTTGCACTCAATTCACCCACCTGTGCTTGCTTCCTATTTATTTATTTAGTTTTATTTTATTTTTATTATTTTCTAATTTATTTATTTTGAATTTTATAAAAAACTGATTTGCTATAGTAAGCTAGATACTTACTGTAGCAAAAGAAAAATTGAATTTAAAAAGAAGAAAATAATAAATCAATACCAAATAAACTGAAAGTTAATAAGAAAAGAAAGAATTTCTGGGCTCAAAAGAAATTAGCTTTAATTAAAAGAAGACGATAAATTTGGCAATAATATTAATAAGAAACGTTGAAAACATTAGCAGCAGCTATTGAAAACTTCACCACAAATATAAATAGACATTATCAAAAGTGATCTAAGAATATTGATTTCAAGTTTCCTTCAAACCTCACTGGTTAGGTATCCACCTTTATTCGCAAGTTATTGTATTTAAATTTTGTGTGTAATTTCTGTAAATAATTTTTAAATTAATAACTATTGTTGAAGCATTTATATTATCGTTTTTAACATAATACTTTAAATTTTTTAGGTCTAAAATATACATTCACTATAGCTGTCCCGATACAGGGTTTTTGACAAGTGACGCTGCTGAGCACTGATTTTTTCCTCCACATATAAACACTAGAGTAATTCAGTAATCTATATTAATATAAGTTCATTAATTAACAATAACAGTAGGTGATATATTTATCACGACCAAGAGCAAGAATGAAGGCGAAGAAATATTTCATATATTCAAAGCGGCTCATCCGGTTATCGAGTTGGAGATTGAATATCCGGACGAAGATGAATCCATCAATCTATAAGATTTAAGAATCAAAATAAAAATAGACTAACCAACCTACGGATTCTACAAAAAAATCATCACGTAAAGAAATGTTATGCACCAAAGGTTAGCCTTTCCATATTTACAGAAAGTGAATGTTATAAAGAATGAGAAATAGAGGTTTGCCAATCGATGTACTAAAAGAAAAAACTAACTACAAACAGCAATTAAATTTCAATAACGTTCTACGTAGAAACGGATATTACAATGAAGACATTGAAAATATAAATTCAAATCCAAAAAAGCCTACAGTCTTCCGCCGAACATAGCGCCTAGGCGTTATATGTGAATAGTGCGCCTATTGGGCGTTTTATTCGAATAAAACGTTGTGTGAAAACTCTAAATATGACACACAACCAAGTTTTTTTTCATTTGTAATATGACACATTTGCTTATTGGGTACTTTACATTAAAAAATAAAAATTATATACGAAATCCCAATCTGTTGCGATTCAGATTTGCTGATTATATTTTTTGGTTATATTTTTTTATAATTTTCGTAGTAAGCAATTACAATTCAAAATATCATGTTTTGACTACTTCTTCTTTTACTGAGCAATATATGTTTACGATTTGACAGCACATGAATAAATGTTACTTTATGAAAAAAATTCAAGTTTGTTTTTATAAAATTGAGAGTTTGTTTTTATAAAAATATTATATAAATTAATACTCCTTTTACAAATTAACAAAAGTGGATGTTTTTAGCACGCTATTTCGTAAAGGTAGACTTTTTAATTTTAATTAATGCAAAGATCATTTCATTTATTTTAAATTTTATGATTTCAGCCATAGCCATAGAATGTCAAATAATCTAAAAAGAAAAAATTATTCAATTAAACATAAACTAAAATTTTTTAAATGAATACAATGCCGGTGTGAAAGGCAGTGGCTGCATGGCATTGTCAAAAAAATACAACATTGGTACATCAATTCTTAGGGGATGGCACAATCAAAAAGCACAACTTCTTCAAACTTTAAACAATCAATCCGTGCAAATAAAAGTTGCACGAAGATTACCTGGTGGTGGACGAAAATTGGAATTTCCTGAAATTGAAAATGAAGTATTGCAATGGGTACTTGATAGAAATTCTAAGGGCTTAAGGGTTAAAGATAAGTACATTCAATTAAAATCACAAGAAGTTTGTGAACGTTGGAAAATAATAGATACTGAAAACAATTCCAAGTGGATTAATTTCAAACATTCATCAGGTTGGTGTAAACGATTTAAAAATCGCCATGAGTTAGTATCTCGACGTCAAACTACAACAAAAAAAATCCCTGAAAATGTTAATGCTATTGTAAGCAATTTTTTAAAAATAATTCATGCAAAAATTGAGGAAAAACAAATAAAAATGTGCAATATCATTAATTTCGACGAAGTACCACGCTATTTCGAATCCGAACCAAAAACGATTATAACTCAGAAGGGATGCAGAGAAGTTTTAATGAGAAAAGCTGGTACCTCACATACACGTTCTGTTCTCGAATTTTAAAAAAACCAATTGTAAACAAAAAGTGCCTTGTAAATGTGAATAGAACTGGAATGTTTAACGATGACATCTTGAAACAATATATTAAAGAAATTATTTTGTGTAGGCCACAAACCAGTTTAGCTCGTGATCCAGTATTGCTGACAATGGATTCTTACGGAAGCCATGTGAAATTACATGAATCTAAATATCTGGAAAAATTCAATATTTTTGTTGTGTTAGTGCCTTCGAATTTGACAAGTCTTCTGCAACCATTAGACGTAGGAGTAAATCGTAGTTTTCAAGCATATTATAAAACACGGTATGATGAATATATATCAGAAGCACTCAAAAATCCTGAAATGCAAACTCGACAAGGAAATCCTAAATTTATAACTATAAAATAATTAGCGACTGGGTTGTGGACTATATATCGACAAAGGATTCTAGCTTTATAGTAAAAGCATTTAAATGTTGCGGAATTGTACCTAAAATAGATTTTAATATTAATGCACTCCATACTACTTTACAAAAAATTTTGCAACCTACTTTTAATTACGATGATTGGATTCATGAAAATGAAGATTTAATTGCTGAAAATTCGAATTTTTTTGACAATGAAGATTTTGAAGATTGGTTTTATCCAGAGGAAGTGTCAACAAGATTTTTTAGATGTGTTCATCAGATAAAAGATAAAAACAGTTCTTTTTCAGTTTTTATGAATAATTACATGCCACAAATAATTTCATATATAAAAAGTAATCCAGATACATCTGACATTTTAGATGAGCATGACGAAGAACTAATAAGTCGTGGCGAAACTTCTTCTTCATATGCCGAAATTTATGCTACTGCCTTAAAGGAAAAATGGTGCATAAAAGTAGTAGAAGTGGACAAAAATTGTGTTCAAGTTGAAAACTTTACGTATGATGTAGAGTCTCCAACAAAATCTATTCTGTTAGTCAGAAACGAAAATTTTTTTGCTTTAAATTTAAAAGCATAGTCTTTTTATATTTACTTAATTTTATTAGATTACATATATATATTTATATATTTATGTGGTTTAAGTAATGTTTATGTTCCTATATTTAATATTTTTATTTTTATTTAATATACACACATATAGGAGTTAATAATCCTAAAATATTATGTATATTTATGTGAATTCTGAAAAGTTATGTTTATGTTATTTTTTTTTATTAATAAAACTTAATTTCATAAAAAAATCTTTTGTTTCAAATATAGTGCCTAGGCGTTCTAAACGAAAAAAAATGCAAAAAATTTAAAATCGAAATAAAAAGCTTTCCGGAATATAACGCCTAGGCGCTATGTTCGGCGGAAGACTGTAGGGATAAAATATAAAACATAAGAAATAATTTTATCTAAACATTCCATTCATCAGTGACACTCTAGACTTCAAGATCCTGAAAGAGCTAGCCTACCAATTAGTATATAATACAAAACTTGGAGACTGATTCAAGCATTGGCAAGCTACACTGAAAAATAAAACAATGATTTGTGTAACCATGATCCTTCTCCATTCTAGATTTAAGAATAAATAAGTTATTGCCTTCTCTTTAATATTTTAAGAGTAAATATTAAAACAAAATTTATAAATAATTTAATTAATAATGCAGAGTTCAGATATAATACGAAATTAATGTTTTTATGAACAAATATGTTTGTGAATGTCCATAAAAATATGAAATATATAATCATGTGCAAAACCTAAAATATAAATAAATAAATAATAACTTAATCTTAATATTATGCTAAGGATGTGCATTGCAATAAAATGACAATTGGTTGTAATTAATTATTTATTTTAATGCTATCATTGTAAAATATCACCTTTGGAATGTTGATAAATTAATTCTTAGTCACGGTGTTTATATTCAACTTTTGCCTCTTTAAGAAAATCATATTCTTAAAATTTAAGAAATTATAATAAATGAGATTTTAAATAATAATATATTATTAATATTCAGTGAAACCAGTTTAATACCGGGAAGATCTTTATCAATATATTATAAATCAAATATACTACTGCAAGAAAAATGACAGCGATATGTTGCGTGTAGGATTATGGACATTTTAATTAATTCAGTCTCACAAAATAAATATTTTGCAAGTAATTTTCAGCCAAAATATTTGAAAATTTATTTCAGGCAGTTTCATAGTCTGAACATGTCATAAAGAAAGTTTTCAGTTTAACTGTTATTTTTGTTTTTAAAGTAACCTTGTCCAATTAGATTAGTGTATGTCCATTGCACCTGAAGTGCAATTTCATTGTTTTTGAATTGCAAATAATATTTTTGTAATCAGTTTTACTATTATTCACTAATGTATGATTCTAATCAAAGAATATACGATACATTTGTGATATTCAGTGCAATTACCAATAGTAAATTAGTTTCGAGCTACTGGCTCTCATCAGTACTATGCGGGAGGCGCTCAGATTTCTCTTCGCGCCAGGTAAGTGTAAAACAAAAATTCATAAGAAAATCTGTGTATTTTTAAATTTTTTTAAAGATTATATTATTTGTCCACTGCACACACATAGAGGTAGAATTTTCATATTTTCGAGAAAAAACGATGAGTCATCGTGGGCTCACTTCTACCTACTAACTTTTCAGCAATTAATGTACGTGATGTTAGAGGGTATATTACTGTGAGGCGTTTTATAATTTGTATTTAAATAATGGTATGATGTTGGGCATGTTTGATTGTATGTTGAAATCCTTACTTATTCATTAATTATTATTTTTTAGAAACTCCTCAAACAAATTAACGATATAATTTGTTTTAATAATATTTGTGTTTTGAATAAACGTGTTTTAGTTATGGATTCTATTAATACCCGTAGCTCTGTGGCTAATATGGCGACCACGATTGCAAATTTTATCAAGCCACCAGAAACATATGACATGGATTCAGACGTGGAAGATTTTATCTTAGAAACGGAACGATTCTTCGAGATGACAAATATTGTCGATGAATACAGAAGCAAATTCGTCAAAGCTTTTCTATCAATCAATTCAACGAAGAAATATGAGTTGACTAATGAAACTCTGCATTATACAGAAAGATTAAGAAACGCTTTCTCTAAGAACAGAAGTCTTATCGATGATCTCAACGAAGCGCTAAATTATCGTCAAGGAAATGAGGCTGCCGAAGAATTCTGCTCAAAAATTGAGAAACTTGCAAAAAATATTTTGAAGCATAAACTTGATGAAGAAGAACTAAAGAAATTTTTGCTATTCAATTCGCTTGAAGATAAAGAAGTTAAAAAGATCTCAAAATGCAAGATTTAAAATCATTTGATGAAATGAAAGAAAGATTAAAGAGACACGATCAAGTTTCAAAAGAAATTAATGTATTTCATGCTGATGTAGCTTCAATGAATAAAACACAACGCTATGCTGATGCTGTTAAGAAGAGCTTACCAAGATATAATTATGATAACAGATCAATTCGAGAACGAGAAGCTAACCCCAGATTCAAAGATGAATATACAAGAGAACCTCAACATAATCCAAGATTCAAAGGCGATCTTACCAGAGAACATCGATATGCTATTTCAAATGGATGGAGACCTATGAATAGGAGTAAGCCTTATAATACCAGGGAATTTCATTCGCGAGATCATATCCGAACAAATCAAATTTTGCGATGTTGGGCGTGCCACGAAGAAGGTCATAGAAGATCTGAATGCTCCAATATTCAATGTGCCCATTGTAAAAGATCTGGACATTTCAAACATCAGTGCCATGAGTTATTTCCAGGCAGACGTCGAAAATTCCATAAATCAGTGGCTGCATTCGGTGACGAGGATCCAGAGGCTGATTTTGAGTACCCAAATGGGAATGCTCCACCACACGAGGAGGTGATCGGAGCAATAAATTAAAGGTAATTAATGATATGAGTAAGGGTTGTATGATTTTGAATGATTGTGATAGTTTGAATGATTGTGATAGTTTGAATGATAACTGTTGTGATGGTATTTTTGATTATAGAAATTATATTAATATATACATTAATAAATTTTGTATGGATGAAGTTTTTAAAGACCCACCCTAACGTCTAATGAACTAAATGTTCTTAATCGTGATAAACGGAATGATATAATAGTATACGATAAAATGCAGGGAAGACCCAGTGTTACCGTAATGATTAATAATGTAAAATTAGTATGCCTATTAGATACTGGAGCTAAAATAAGTGTGATTGATTATAATATTTTTAAAAAACTTGGAAATTTGAATATGACTACAAGTAATTTAAAATTAAGATGTGCGAATGATAGCCCGATTGAAATTTGCGGTAAAACTTTATTAAATGTAAAAGTTGATAAAATTTCTGATATTAAAAAAGTAGAATTCGTTGTAGCCAAAGATATAAACCCAAAGTTAATAGGAGGTATAGATTTTCTCGAAAGATTTGGAATGCAATTGCAAATAGAAAACCGTACAGACGAAATAAATACAATTATGGAAAATTCATTTAAGAACCACATAAGTGAAGATAAGATTATAAATAATTTAATTTCCACGTTTGACGGTATTTTTATGAAACATAAATGGGATGTTGGGAAAACCGAACTATTAAAGCATGAAATACTTACTAAAGGTAGTCCGATTGTAATAAACCCAAGACGACAACCTATACATTTAATAGAAAAAATTGAAGAAAATATTCAAGAAATGTTGAAATATGGCATTATATCAGAATGTACATCCCCTTGGAATTCTCCGTTAGTATGTGTTAAAAAGAAAAACAGTAGTGATATAAGAATATGCTTGGACTACCGTGCATTAAATAATATAACCGAAAGACCGATTTTTCCCATTCCAAATACTGATGAATTATTAGATATTCTTGACGGAGCAAAGTTTTTCTCGACAATTGATTTAGGCAATGCTTATTATCAAGTAGAACTCGATGATGCATCAAAATTGAAAACAGCATTTTCGACAAAAAGCAAGCAATATTACTTTAACAGAATGCCATTTGGAATAGCAGCCGCACCAGCTACATTTCAAAGACTTATGAATTTGGTTCTTGGAGAATTAAATTGGAATGGAACAATTGTATATCTGGATGATATCCTTATATTTTCAAAGACATTGAATGAACATTATAGTACCATTGAAAAGGTTTTTCAAAAGATTAAATTAGCAAATCTTAAAATAAGTCCAGCAAAATGTCAATTCAAAAGGAAAGAAGTAAAATTTTTGGGTCATATCATTGGTGAAGATGGAATACGTACGGATGAAAGCAAGATTGAAACTATTAAAAATTTTGAAAGACCTAAATGCGTAAAAAGTTTGAGAGGATTTTTAGGCTTGGCAAATTACTATCGCAAATTTATAGAAAATTACACCAAAGATTCCAAAGTATTAGAAGCGTTATGTGGAAGTAAACAAAAGAAGCTTATGTGGACTGATGAGTGTGAAACTTCATTTAAAAATTTAAAACTGAAATTGACGTCTACACCTGTATTGAAGTTCCCAGATTTTTCTAAGCCATTCATTTTGGATACAGATGCAAGTTTTGACCGCATTGGTGCTGTTCTGTCTCAAAAAGATGGAGGTAAAGAAAGAGTAATCGCATATGGATCCCGAGCTATGAATAAACACGAGTTGGGTTATTGTATAACAAGAAAGGAATTACTATCTATATTTTATTTTACTGGTCATTTTAAGCATTATCTATATGGTAAAAAGTTTATTTTGAGGACGGATCACAAAGCCATTACATTTATGATGAAGACAAAGAAAGCTATTACCCCACAATTTCAAACTTGGATTAACCATCTTAGTGGTCTGGACATGGAGATTCAATACAGAAAAGGTGATAACCACAATAATGCCGACGCTTTATCTAGAAAAGAATGTGAAACATGTGTTCAATGTCAAACGATTCATGAAAATCCTAAAATGGGTAAATTAAAAACAAGATTGTTGACACTCATGACTGATAATATTGAAAATATATGGCAAAAGAACTCGAAAGAAATTGAAAATATAAAAGAAAATATTAGTTTGATGCCAGATAAAACATTTTATAAATATGTCAACGGAGTGATTATGACAAATAATAATAAAATTTGGATTCCAGAAGAAAACAAGTCTGAATTCATCATAGAATATCATAAAAAGCTCTGTCACGCGGGTGCTAATAAAGTAAAAATGTATGTATCAAACAATTTTGATATGAAAGATTTGGAGCAATCTATTCGTAATGTTGTACAATCCTGTGAAAACTGTCAGAAAAGAAAGGTTGATACAACTAAAACAAAAGAAGAAATAATTTGCAAAAGTGATTCGAAATTATTTGAAACAATATATGTAGATTTCTGTGGTCCATTACAACTTGCAATGAAAGGAGAAAGATATATTCTTGGGATTATAGATCATCATAGTAAGTTTATTTCTTTACATGCAGTGAAATCACAAGATGAAAAAACAGTGGTAAGATTACTGAAAGAAGAGTGGATAATGAAGTATGGAGCACCAAGGATAATAAACTGTGACAGAGGTAAATCATTTGAATCAAAGCTAATGAAAGATTTTGCAGAATTCCACAATATTGAAATTAATTATTCAAGTCCATATCATCACTCAGCAAATGGACAGATTGAGAGACAATTCCGTACAATCAGAGATGCAATACAGATAACACTCAAAGATAAAAGACATAAATCATGGGTAGATATTCTTCCCGAAGTTCAGTTTATGTTGAATTCAACTTTTCAAAAAACTATTAGGAAGACTCCAGCTGAAATGGTGTTTGGGAAAAAGATTTATAGTGAATGGTTCTCAGAGATTGTGGAAGAAGGAAAAATCAATCAGCCGACAAATCGCGAATTTCAAATTGGAGATTGCGTATTGATCAAAGTAAATGTTCGAAATAAAGGTGATAACAGATACATGGGTCCAGGTGTGATTACTAAAAAGATTCATGATCGAAGTTATGAAATAAAATTGGAAAATGGAAATTCCGTCACGAGAAATATTGAGTGGTTAAAGGTTTTCAAAAAGGGGGGGGATGTGAGGCGTTTTATAATTTGTATTTAAATAATGGTATGATGTTGGGCATGTTTGATTGTATGTTGAAATCCTTACTTATTCATTAATTATTATTTTTTAGAAACTCCTCAAACAAATTAACGATATAATTTGTTTTAATAATATTTGTGTTTTGAATAAACGTGTTTTAGTTATGGATTCTATTAATACCCGTAGCTCTGTGGCTAATAATTACTAAATGGAACAATTCTTTATTTAGACGATATTCTTGTAAATAGTAAGAACCAATCTGAAAGTGATGAGTGATTACGAGAATTTCTTAAAAGAATACAAAAAACAGGACTTGGTCTGACGAATTACTTAAGACAATTTATCAAAGATTGCCCTAAAAATAGCAGCACCATTACATGCAGCAGCTTTTGTCTGTGAATAGCAATAAAATAGTCAGTAAATTGGGGAAAACGTTTAGTCAGCTTAAAGAAGCCTTAATATAAGTTCCTATATTGCTTTCCCTCGGATCGATAGGAAATTTATTTTGGATACTGGTGCTAATTTTGAAGCTATTGAAGTAGTTTTGAGCCAAATAAAAGAAGATGGTTCAGAAATAGTTATCTCAGGGTTACATTACAAGGACCATTACAAGGATCTAACCCAAATTAGGGCGCGCATAAAAAGGCGCGACACATAAAAGCGCTAGATAATAAGGGCGCATGTTAATAAAAATGCCATTTTAAAATACAATGTGCTCAATTACAAAATCTTTTTGACTTCGAACAAATTCATGAACCATTGGGTTATAAAAATGATATTTAATAATTGTTGTACTGATTATATATATTTGTTATTATATGTAAATCATTTTATTTGCGTCAGATTTTGGCTGTGGACCTTTATTTGGGGATACCCATGAAAAAGGATACTTTGTAACCCAGGAAAGGATTCGTGGCCCAAACAGATCGATGGGATTTATCATTTATAATCACGACGACAAAAAGCAATAACCAAAAAATCGGCACATTTATCTTTTCAATTGTAGTTGGTGGTTGCGAAATCAGTGTGGGTTTTCTCATACTGGGTCCCAACGAGTAGATAAGTAACCACATCTCAGTTTTGGTGCTTTTGGAGCTTGGTTTCTAAAATTTGAATTTGTAAATATATTGTACTGTTCGGTTTGTTTGCACAGGAGTTACATATTTATTTGAGTTTTAATAATAATAATAATAATAATAATAATAATAATAATAATAATAACAATAATAATAATAATAAAAATAAAAATAAATAAATAAATAAATTATAATGATTATTATTGCTATTTTTAATATATTTGGTTGGTAATAAAATCTATAGTTAACAACCTATTTATTTTATAATCCGAACTATGTGAAATGTACATTATAATATAAATAACATATTAACATTTCAGTTTTGATTTAATAATGAATTTTCACTTATTTTAGTAATGACAATTGGGAAAAAAATATTTTATACTTTTTTTGGATTTATAGTTTTTGTTGGAATTATTTTAAATTTAATAATATTTATTTGTCTGAAGGTAAAATCCTTGCCATCTCAATATACAACAGTTGTTCTGCGAAATCAAGCTTTCATTGATTGTTTCGTTTGTTTCCTTACATTTTTGTTTGTCGTTCTACCCGAACAGATAATAACAAAAAATTTATTTTTTGATTTATTTTTCTGTCATATTTGGAATGGTCAGGCCATATATTGGTGGATGGTGTTAGCGGGAGTTTTCAATCTTATTTTCACAGCATTCGATCGTTATTGGGCCATAATCACACCTTTAAGTTATGGGAACAATTTGAAAAAGAAAGTGAAATTGTCATATTTGATCATTTATTTGGTAAGTGGAATTATTACTATTCCAGCGATGTTTCAAACATCACTGAAAAATCATACATGTGAATCAACATATGCTTTTGAGGGGGATGCTGTTACAGCATTTTATAAGGGGTTTTCAATAGTTTGGTTCTTATCCATTTATGGGATTCCAGCAACAATAATGATTTATTTGTACTCAAGAATTGTTTTCAATATCAGGAGAAATGTCAACGCAAAGAGAAAATTTACATTTAAAACTATCACAAAGGCTGCTATAATAATAACTATTGTATTTCTAGTGACAATAGCATATGATGCTATTTACTATATGCTGGGATATTTCAAAGTCATTTCCTACGAATTCGGAACCCCCATTCAGCTTCTCGGGGTTTTTCTAACATCTTTCAACAGTTGCATTAATCCAGTTGTTTTGTTTATAATTGTCCGTAACATTCGGATTCGATGTTACAAATTGTTGGGAATAATCTTCCGCAATAATTTCACTATTGTCGAATCAAGTGGCTCATTTTGATGAATATTTTTTTTGTTTTATATTGTTGATTTGAGGAAATAATTTGAAAACTACTTAAATTCATTTTTTTAATTTAATTGTAAATAGCAAAACCAAGTTTTTATTTTAGATATTTTTATTTGTAATCTGATAAATATATTAACTATATAAACTATTAAATAACAATAAAAATTTATCCACATAAATAAAAATAAATTATTTATTACTAATTACATAATTATTCAATAAAATGTATTAACTTTATTAAAATTATTTAAACTCTCAAATCCGCGTAATAATGCTTTTTGTTTGTGGATTTCTATAGAAAAGCAACCAAAACTAGTTTATATACATCACCAATTAGATTTTGTGAGCTTATATATAAAGGAAATGTGATAAATGGATTGGTATATTGTTCTTAAACATTACCATCTACTTATTGAAAATCTATTAATGGTATAGATTAATTCAGTTACTTCATAATAATGAATATTTACACTGATTGGTATGTAAAACTGTTGATAAGTGTGCGAATAAGCTGAATGGAATTGTAGACTTAATTTGACTTGGTGTGTAGTAGTTTAATTCTGTCGAGACTGGTCCTTTGATTGACACAGAAAATAACGAAGTCAATGTTTTGAATGAATAGCACGGATAGCAATAATGCTAAATTTGATAAATTGAATGAAAGTGATTTGTCTGTTGACGTTGGTTCTTTTATAGCTTTACCGTTTTCTGAGGGTTATTAAATCTTTAGAAAACCTATTTTAAAACAATGTTGTAAGTGTTGACATTATTTCAAATTAATAAATTTGTGATCTTATAGTCTATGTTCTGATCTCATATATTGCTTTACTTGTAATGGGAGTAATGCTTTGTACACGAATGGAATGTATGAATGGAATCATGGTTCATTAGAAGAATTATCGAAGCTTCGAAAAAATATTTAAATAATCTGACAAATAAAGATTTTTGAATTTTAATTTTAATTATTAACTATCATTTCAGAACAAAACGATTGTAGTGTAATTGCAACTAACTAGGCTTACTCCCTGGATTCCTTTAATAAAAATTGCAACCAAACAAATGGCAACGTTTATATCTATATAACAACATTGTACAACAAATTGATAACACAGTTTTGAAGCTGATTAAGTCTACCAAAGATGAGTTTTTAAGTTAATATTTAAAATGGATGATGCTTTGGAAACTTGTAAGCCCTTTCTACGTCATCTTTAATCGATAATTCAAATCTTAACCTATGCAAGTTTATAACTTCCCCCATTTTTCCTAATAATATTTCTGGTTTTAGTGTTTTTATGACTGTTACTTCCAACATTATACCGTTTATAATAAAATCCCATAATTCATTTATACCGAATAAAGCTACAAGATTTTCACAATAATGATAGCTTAATGTCAATTGATTAAATCAGTTAATTATCGATCTGAATGAGACATTTATTCTGTCTGGCATTGGAAATTCAAGTACTGGAGCTTCACATTAAACTTTCTTTAAACTATTACAACTGTTTTTACATTCCTCATTCCAAATTATCTGCTTATTATTCTCCGATGTTGCAGCATTTAACGGTGCCGCAATACGTAAATAATCTTTAATAAAACGTCGATATTAATTTGTCAACCCAAAAATGATCCAAGTTGAGACACACATTTTGGCTCTTTGGCTAATTTTATTTCTGTTATTTTATCTCTGTATGAACTCCTTTATTGCTGAAAGTATGTCCAATAAATTGTAATTTTCTCTTATAGAAATGACACTTTTCTGCATTAATCTTCAATCCAGCTTCTTTTATGTGACTAAATACTTCAAAAATGATTCTATCGTGTTCTTGAGTTTGAGCATATATTAATATATAGTCTAGATAAACCACTACACTTTTAAAAATAAATCCTTCTAATATTTGATGCATCAATCGTTGAAAAGTAGCAGGAGCTGTTGACAGTCCAAATGGTAACCTATTAAAACAGAATTGCCCTTCTTTTGTGCTAAAAGCTGTTTTAATCTGGGATTCTTCTGATAACTCAACTTGCTAATACACCTGTCCTAAATGAATTGATGAGAATATATTTGATCTTCCGAGACAATCTAATAATAATTGCATATCTGGCATTGGAGATGGATATTTATCTGTCCCTGCATTAAGCCTTCTAAAATCTAGACATATACCAATAGAACCTTCTTCTTACCAACTATGACCAATGAAGAATTCCAAGGACTTTGACACTTTCTGATATTTTTTGCCTTCAATAAATTCCTCACTAATTCATCAATTTTGCTTTTAAATTCATTGATTGTCTACGCTGGTTCTTCAAAATTGGTGATCCAACTGCCTTTATTTCATGTTGAATTATTTTCATATTCCCTAAATCAAATCTGTATGCCATAAAGATATTTCTAAATTCAGAAATAACTTGATCAAAAGATGATTTCTTTTCAAAATTAAAAATACGCAATGCAAATTTTTCTGTCTCTTCATCAGTGTGCTGTACTTCCAATAATGAGGAATCTATATTGTGAATTTTTTAAAAAATTAATCCAAACTGCATTATCGTATCTATACCTCCGATAAAATCTGGAGAGATATTTCTAACAATGACAAAATTCAATTTTCTTATTTTATTTTTCAACTCAGCCTCTGAATTTACACTTTCTAGAGGTTTTTCATTTTCTTTTGAAAATACACCACACAATAAAACTTTGCTTGTCTTTAGTAATGGACATCCTATTAACTTTCAACAACGCTTACTCATTACACTAATTAATGCTCTAGTTTCCCACAACATCTCGATTTCTAATCTGTTAATTTTAATTTTACTCCAATTTCGGTCATCTTCCTTCATATGCATCGCATCTTCTTCAACCACATTGAAGAAGACCTCGACCCTACTGACAAAATGTATGAAACAGGGTTTTCGTGGGTTTTTAAACTATCAATTTCATGAATTATTGGTTCTATCGCTGTTTCTGAACAGTCTTGATCTTCATCATGTATGCAAAAACTTTTTCTTTCATTATTTCTTAACAAATAGCAGTCTCTAAATAAATGATCTGACCTACCACAAATAAAGCATTTATCTTTCAATAGGCATTGGAATGATCATTTTTGCCACAACAAAAAAATAACCTCGTTTTAGTCTCTCATCTTTAGGCTTTGGTAGTCTACAGCATCGATTTGCTTGCATGAATTTTATTCTGGAAACTAACGGATCGATATTGAAACTAAGAAGGCATAGGTAAGTGTTGGGCAAAAACAAATATTTTAAATTGTTGTTTATCTGGCACGACATCCGATAAAATTAGAGCGCGCAAAACACAAATGGACGAAAAATCATCAAATATAGCCTACTTAGCAATAAATAATATGTAAAAAATAAATAAAAACAAAAAAGAATAGAAAAACACTAAAGTTTAGCAAAATTAACCTATTTCATCAAATTGACTCCAAATTCATCAAAAACGCTTATATTCTAGAAAATAACTATGAGAATTATACTTAAAATGTAATTCGAAACTTTATAAAAAAAATCATGAAAATCTGACAACTAGGGGAAAAGTGATGAAATATTGTAAAAACGTCTATCGCATCGATCAAGCCCCAAGAAAGCTTCTCGCCCATGGTGCTTGACCTATGCGAGATGCGTCGTGACCGATCCACATTACGATCAATAATATGAAATCATCAAAACCCATAATTAGCCATTTATCACAATCATTATTTTAATTATCATTTTTGATTACTATTATCCATATATTACAAATTATATATTCATTATTATTAATCATTATCATATTTCAATTGTTGAATAAAATGATGTTTCACCAATTAGTCTAAGACTAGTTCGTCGGAGTGGGAGGTACCGTAGTAAATGGTAGTTCGCAGAGTCAGATCTCCTCTCCAAGAACCTCAACATCAAACCCTCAGTTCAGAGTGAATGATCATGAGGAAGGAGCAAATAGTATACATATAAATAAAGAAGAATGTAAAGACTAGAAACTAGAAGAGAAAAATGGAAAGCTATTATTAATTTACCTCATGTAGAAACGAATAAACAACGAAGCAGAAAGAAGAGATAGAAGAAAATTCAATAATCGTTATAATCAACTGGAAGCAACGAATCTTAAAATATTCAGGTTTATAACTCTGATTGGTATTGAATAATAAAATAAAATAATAAAAATGTTTTTTGTTATTATTCATCTAATTTCTTTTTACAAACGTAAGCTGGCTCAGATTCATTCTACAAAAGCAATCGGTTGAAAATAATGCATCGTGAGTAGTCCACTGTTGGCATAATACCAAAATTAATCTCACGATAGCAGAAAAAAGAAAAGAAATAATAATAATATCGCTTTATTGATTTACTTACAAATTTATGTGTTGATTTGGTTGAATATTGATCGAAGTCTTCAAAGCTATTACCATCAATACTACATTTATTTTCAGGATTTTATATACATATTCAGTCTTAAATAGATTTTATTATCAAAAACCCAAATTTTGGTTTTTGGATACTTAGACTCAACCTCATTATGATCCTGATTAAATGTTTATGTCAAACTCAAGACAACGAGAAGATGTCATGTTCAATTCGTATTACCAACTACAACCACGCTTAGGCTTAATCGATCTGATAAATAATACTCTAACTTTTATTTATTATAAAAATATATTTCTTTTGTCATTATGCTACGTTATTATTATTTATAATAAGTATAATATGAGCTTATCTAAAATTTTTTATCTTTCATTGTGCCGAGTGTACTAGGAGAAAGGCCGAAGGAATTAGCAAGGATTAAACCAAGATAAAAGCCACCTTTTCTCAATCAGAAAAGAAAGAAAATAAAATTATCGTAACAAATTAGATATTGGTCAAAACAAAAATGAATAACTTGTTCAATAAATTTTTATTTTTCTTAATAACCTAATAATTCAAAGAAATTTCATTAAATCTTAATGTTACTCTTAAAATATGCAAATTCAATGATTAAAAATTAGATAAAAGGAAAAACGTAAATCCAAAATTATTTATTAAGGAATACAAGGGTTTATCAAGCTTACCATACCTCTGAATATTAAATTCCAATAATGCGAGTCAAACATTCCTACAAAAAAAATTTTCCAAAATTTCTAAAAATGTAATCAATAAAATTAGCAATAAGTACTCAAATCTTACTTCTCACCCGAGTCGGCATGCGGAATTATGAAATTCTGTTCTAAAAATTGAACGGAATTTCTTGTTTAAATTGATGATTTTTAAAAATTTGAATTTGTGATTTTAAAGGGAAGGGATGCGAATTTCATATTTTGGATAATATTTTCGATTAAAACAACATTATTAGAACCCTGTACATATGTTATTTAATTTATATCCCTCAATATTGCTGCTGAAACGAACATATCAAATTGATAACAATACCAACAGGAAATCTGCATCAAATAATTATTTTATCGTCAACACCTCTTATCCAAACCTTTTCGAACAATTATAAAATTAAATCGAAACATGATCTCGTGTTATTCGTTTATTTTAACATTTTCGATATTGTTTTAACATAAAATTGATGATAGATGGGCGCAAATAAAAAGAGCATGAATACTTTCTATGGTAGCTCGTGAACCCAAAGGTTTTCTAGAGTATTAGCAGTCATGGCAATATGGCTCACCTTTTACAAGAAACCGCCCATTGGAATACATTTCGAACGTCATTTTGACGGTTATCCAATAGTTATATCTCTTGTGCGCGCATCTGGTGGCCACGAAAATCTTATATCTTTTACCCATCAAGTGCCAAACATAAGTTAAAATTGGCAAAGGAAAATCTGAAGAGTTTGTTGGAAGTGAAAATATAGAAATGTTTTAGGTAAGCATCCTGTTAATTAAATGAATAGATAACTTACCATAAAATATGGACGGAACGCTGCGCAAATTATCAGAAGTATTTAAAACAATTTGTACAACAGAGAAATAAATGCAGATCCTTGCAGAAAAATTACCGGCCAAGGAAATGGATCATTTAAAAAGAATCATAGAGAATTAATAATCCCAATTACGAAAGTAAAGTGATAGAGTCTTGAAACATTCCAGTGGTAGTCCTGTACCCGAAAGTAAAAATGCATTGAACAGTAGTTCTAATTTCCATGGATACACATGTGGTATATAGCAAATTAGTCACGATATCTCTGGAAGAATCGATAATAAATATATTAGCAACCCTAAAGTGTCAACATTATGATTTAATAAATTTTTCAATTAGTTTGGTTTTTATTTTTTATTTTAAATGATTTACATTAGAATCCTTGCACGTTCCAGTTTAAGAGTATATATTTATGCAACACCAACGATATGTCAAATATTGTAATTCTCATGCCATGTCATTATAATTAAAATCTGAAATTTAAAATAGATGGATTCAAACATTAAATTTTATAAAAATTTTAAGTTAGAAAGCATTATTGGGTTTCTTTATAAAAATTTAGAAGCAATAACATAAAGTTGAGATTATTTAAATATCGGAATTAGAATTGCAAAGTGAACTTGTTTTGTTGAAATAAAGACTATCATATATAAAGTAGTGTTTTTCAATAAATTTATATTTAATATATTTTACTTGATTATATTTAATCAAATATTTTCTTTTCTTACTGTATGATCATCAGTGCTAAATAAAAAATGGATATGCATATGCCTATGAATCATACCAATGGATCGTCGATGATGATGATGAAGGTTTGAATTTTATATTCTGAATTAATATTTGGAAAATTTTGTTATAGATGTATTTCAACGAAGATTTAAATTTCTACTTACTTTTTGGGGCTTGGCAAATTACAAGTCAATCCAGTATTTTTAAAATATTAAAAAATAATCAATTTATGATTATTATAGAACTAGCAGCTGCTTGTATCGGATCTTTTATTTGCGCATTGCTTTATGAATTATTCAAGGTTTTTAATAATTAGATAAAGATGTTGAAAAATTTCATTTATTATTATTATTATTTTTCTGATTTTAATTTTTTTTAATTTACTAGTAACTTCTATTTTCGATTTATCAGTACTTTTACATTTGGTTAATATATATGATTTCATAATAATTATCTAAAATTATCAATTAAAGTAATTAAAATATATTAATTATTATATAAAACTAACCAATCAGATGAAAAATAAATGATTTGCTACTACGCATCAGTAAAATAATCAGTTAAATTTTATTGATTTTTTAATCTAATAAATGTTTTCAAAAAATTATTAATTATTTATAAATAAATAAAATTCCTATTATATTCGACTATTGATCAAAACTAGAAAAAAACTGCCGAAAATTCGTAATAAATGTAAAACAAGTGCAGAAAATTTTATATATTTAATTGTCAATTGTAATTTTCTATTTTAAAATTAAATTTGTGATTAAATCAATTTTGAATTTTCATAATTGTTTTCTTTTAATTCATGATATTTTTTGCTATTGGAGAAGGTTTTGTACTACACTTAATATTTAGGGGCCCTTTGCATGTCTCCTTGTTCAACATGCGATAATACGCCACTTTCTATTGCCTGAGAGCATAAAATGATAAATGAAATTTAAATTAATAAAGGGTTTATAAAAATGGATTAGTAGGCTGGGTGTAAATCTGTCTCCAAAATGAAAAAAAAATCCATGTTAATTATCTAATTTCCATCATTATTTATAATTATTTACAAAAATTCCTGAAGATCTTCAAATTCATTTTTGAAAAAATTTCCATATTTTGACGCAAGAAAGCTGTTGAATCGGAATTAACATCCTCTAAATTCTTAAAGGTCTTCTTTCTCAGATTGTGTTTCAGACAGATGAATCATAGATAATCTAAACTCTAGACTCAAAAGTAAGTATGCCAGGAGAATAGGATAGATGTGGTAAGACTTCCTAGCCCATCTGCGTGATTTTCTTCGTAGTCTTTCCAACCGTATGCGGTCCTTCGTTATCTTGTTTCAAGATTACCTGTCCCAATTTACCAGATTGAACCAGTCTAATAGTTTACCCAGATTGAATGAACTCATAATGAATTGTGCCAACACAATCCCCAAAATACCAGGGGTAATAAAATAGAAAAAATATATAGACCCGTATTTAGGCCGCTGTGAAAACGCCCGTTGTGCAAAATAAAACATGTTTGTTATTGAATTTAGCAGTTGAATGAATGCATTCGACTTAAGTCACGCATTTAACAAATCGAACATATTATAATGATGACATAACATAATCTATAAATTATTATTACCACAATACCAATCAAAGTGATTGAACCTTAATCTTTTATTTTTAGTGTTTTACTAAAATGTTACGTAATGAAAATTTTATTGATTATTCTCAAGGGTTTACAATAAAAATGAAATATTTATTTCTAATATTAGACTAGTAAATCATAAAATAAGCCCTTGCTGCTAGCGCTTATTTTATTATTTACTTATCTGATATTCGGAAATTTTTATGAAACACAAATGTGATGTGGAAAATACTACTTTAATTAAACACAAACAATTTACTAATGGAAATCCAGTTACTATTAACCCTAGCCGTCAACCTATACATGCAGCGGATAAATCCAAAAAATGTTAAAAGATAAGGAAAATCAGGTATTATAAAAAGTGTGATTCAGTGTGAAATAGTCCATCAGTATGTATTTTGAAGAAAACATGTCAGATATAAGGAAATGTTTAGATTTTTGGACATTAAATGGTATGACAGAAAAACCATGGTTTCCCATTCTAAATATTGAAGAGATGATGAATAAACTTAGTGACGCCTAAGTCTTTAGCACTATTGACATTGCTGATGCATAATACCAAGATGCATATTAGGAAGAATCTAAAGTTAAAACCCCCTATTACAAAAGACAGGCAATATTTTTTCAAACTTATGTCTCTTGGAATCGCAGCTGCTCCAGCTACTTTTCAAAAATTAATGACCGAAGGTATGGGTTTACAAAGTAGCAGAAATTTATCTTGATGATAGTTTCATATTGGCAAATAATAAAAAAATCATATAAAACGATTGAAAAGAGTTTTTAAAAAAATCAAAAACCCAGGATTAAAAATAGGGATTGAAAAATGTTATTTTAATAAATAAGAGATAAATTTTTTAGTACATATTATAAATAAAAATTTTATAAAAATAGATGACGAAAAAATTAAAGCAATTAGGCAATACG
This sequence comes from Schmidtea mediterranea, assembly GCA_022537955.1. Taxonomy (NCBI): domain Eukaryota; kingdom Metazoa; phylum Platyhelminthes; order Tricladida; family Dugesiidae; genus Schmidtea; species Schmidtea mediterranea. Next base: position 191,388,516 of record CM039680.1, read on the forward strand.
AAAAACCGAAATTTATCAAACGACTGAGAAGCTTTTTAAGATCGACGAATTATTAAAGGAAGTTTGTCATAGATTATGGTAAATATGATGTAAGGCATATAATTTAACTTAATTAATTAAACAATTCAAAAATTGCTTATTCATCAATATATCATTTAATTATTATTTGTATAGTTTTAAATAATGTAAATGTAAATATAATTATGTAAATTTGTACTATGAAATAATAGAATTTTTGGATAATGAAGTGTTTGTTGATTTCTTGCTGATGATATTGGGCATGTTAAATAATTCTCTTGTTTTAATATTGTCATATAAATAAAAGTTTGAATTTACGAATTATTTATGGATATAATAGAGATTTGTGTCAAGCCGGTATAAGAAAATGCAGCTGTGTACAAAGAAAAATTAAAAGGTAAATGAAGAAGAATTCGATAATATTACAGAAAACTGTGTAAACTGCCAAAAGCAGAAAAAATGAACAAGAAAACTAAGAAAATGGTTTTTAGACAAAGTACCTTTGAAGTTTTTCAAGAGATAATCACTGATTTTTTTGGCCATATAATAAAACAATACATGACAAACAATATATTGTGTTAATCAATTTAGCAGATATATTTCGCTGATGCTAAATGGTCATGTGTTAAAGGAGATCGATAATTTGTTTTAAGAAAAAAAATGGTTTTTGAAATTTGGATCTCCTATGACAGTTCATTCGAATAAAGGTAAAAATTTTTGAAACTCAGTTACTTTTGAAATTATTGAATTCACATCATATTAAACTAAGTTACTCAAGTCCTTATTATCATAAAACAATTAAGTTAGTAGAGAAACAATTTAAAACCATAAGAGATGCAATAGCCATTACATTATAAGAAAAACGATATGATAATTGGTCAAAAATATTACCAAATTTTGAATTCATGTTAAATGCAACAACATAGCAGATAATTGGATTTTAACCGACAGAAATAAGATTTGGTCGGACGATCTGCCAATAGTAAACTGAAACAGAAAATCGGGATTAAGAAAATATCAATATGAACAAAAGAAGAAAAGAAATTCGTGAAATTAAAAATAATCGAAATATAGAAATAAAATACCAAAAGATTCTAGAAATTTCAAGATTGGTGAATAGCTATTAGTAAAGCGAGAAAAATATAAGATAGTTGGGTGAAAGTTATCAAGAAACTCGTTAAATTATAGAGCAGATTCATGAAAGTAGCATTAAATTTAGAGTTATAAATTATTCGAAGCATGGAATATTTTCAAGATCTGACGTTATTTATGATGTTTGATGATTGTGTTTTAAAGTTGGTATGTTAGTGTAACTGAAGTATTCTCTATCAATAATTATTAAACCAATAAACATCATTTTTAAATGTAAACGCAATGAAGGGCTATATAATAGAGTGTTGGAGATTTGTCGCCTGAATAAATACTGTTCATCTATGTCTCTTGATAGTAATAATAAAGATCGATTTTCTGTTAAAATATTTCATTTTATGAATAAACATTTCGGAAATTGTTTAACGTAGTTATTTGTTTAAATTTTATTAATAATAATAATTTCACCTACAATCAAATAAACATAAAAGTTAACTAAGCATCAAAAAAGACCATGAAACACATACAAAGATGATCGTATTTTTGAATCAGCGCTCAGCCACCAAATCCATCTAAATAAAATGATGCGATGATGAATATATCATGGAAGCTACGTTGTATTGATAATTAATAAGTAGTTCCTAAAGATTGGGTTCAGTTGCTACTATACTAGGACACTAAATCATATTTGTATTTAAGATTTCTGCGGCATTAGGCAATGGTAGAAGTAATAAGATGTGCAAATAAGATGTCCACCTGATACTTGGCAAGGCATATTTGTATTAAGTGCTTCATATTTTGGCTTATAAGAGCATATGGTGATTTGTAAGCATGATACTAAATGGTCATGTGTTAAGGGAGATCGATATTTTGTTTTAATTCCATTCTTTGAGGAGAAGGCTGATTCGCAAATGTAGGTGGGTCCAAAAAATGCAGATAAATTCCTGCAAATTTGGATATTTTTTGTGAAAGCAGATTCGAAAAATTACTTTCAGCTTGATTTAATCAATATATCTCATTTTAATTTTATTATCTTTTCTTCTAGTCGTGCTGCGGTTGAATACGAAATTCATTTATTTTGCTAGCGATCTCTTCTGTGTTGATAGAATCATTAAAAGAGAATGACATGAAGATGGATAATTTTTCAATTTTAGAAAAATCTTTTAAACATATTCTGAATTCCTATAAAGTGCAGTGACCAAATTGACATAATTATCGAAAACCGCTTTTGGTATATGTTTGGATCCTTCTTCCATATTTTTGAAGTGTTTCAAATAACCCGTGTTAATTAACCTGCAAACATGGACAATTTTTCTTTAAACCTTTTCACTGTCGTTATCATGTCGAATATAGATTTGTGTTTCCCTTGAAGTGGTAAATTTAACTATTTTCAAATTCGCATTGCACAAGTACAGTTCAAAATTGGCCCCCATTTATTTGCTTCTTCGTCGGGTGAAATTAACTTTTTAAACGCAATATTTATCACATGGTTGGAATTCAATACCTTTGAGCATAGGTTTTGTTGGTGGATAAAGATAATTATGGGAAGTTAAACTTGGTATTTCTTCATCATTTTTGCAAAGTGTAATAAATCCAACATGTTTGCCAATCATAGAAGGAACTCCATCCGTGATAATTAATACCAACTTATGAATCGGAAAATTGGCGTGACTTATAAAAGATTTAAATAAATTGTAAATATCTTGACCTCTGGTTTGTACTTTAATCTTCTGTTGCTAAAAAGATCTTCAAAAACCATTCGTATAAAGATGCATAATTGAGCAACATCAGTGAAATCTGTAGATTCATCAAATTGCAAGGAGAGGGAACAGCAATTACTAATGTTCTTCTGCAAATTATCTTCTAAATCTTTACTAATATCCACCGTCCGATGCATAATAGTGTGGTGAGACAGTGAAAGGTTGTTTATAGAGTCCAGTATTTCAGATTTATTTTTAGAATTTTCAAACAATATTTCACCAGCTTTGATAAATGCTTTTTTCTATATTTCGCCATTTACAAAATGTATTTTATGTTTTATCAAAACATTAGCTACCTTGAATGATGCTATGGTAGGTAATTTTGATTTGGAGCTGAATTTAATAAAAAGAGTTTTTGTGTACATTATTGTGACTTTTTCTTTTCGTGCTTTGGAGTTAAATGGAATGTCAATTACATATTGTTTGTGGACAGTTAGAAAATGTCGTTCAGCATTGACTTCATATAGGTAGTTCTACAACCACACTTAGCTTGCACCATAATGAAGAAAAAATTGTGTTCCCATTCAATATTATAGTGATATGTTTCAATCTTTTTGCCTTGTTGATTCACTATGATTAAATTAATTGATATAATAATTATAATTAAAATATTATTATTAATTACCGTATGAAACGATATTTCAAATTGAAGTGCCGAGTTATGGGTATTTTTACACAAAAATCATATTATTCAACGCTTACTCAGAAAATCAAAAATGTTAATGCTTGCTAAGCAATTAAAAAAAATACTTAAAAAACACCACTTAAATATATTTTTTTTCCTGGGATGAATTTTTATTTGCGGGCGACTTCCAATAGTTTCGCGGTTGACGTCTTTGCCATCCGTGATATATAAGATAAACCTGCTTATTAGTAAACTTAGTTTCAGTGAATTATTTAAGAAGGACATAAACTAACATTACTTATATTTGGATTTTGATTATACATTATTTTAAACTTTAATTTTTTTAAGTCAAAAACTAATGCAGTCGTTGTATATTGTAAGCAGTAACAGAACTTCAACTTAATAAAGAATAACAACACCAATCCAAAATATATATTCAGCTACAATATTTTTTGACTGAATAACAGTCTTCGTCAGGTAGTCTTGAACTTTGAACTATTTTAAGTAAATGATTGTTATTTAATCAAATTTCTGCTTTTAAATTCTCTAAAAATTTATCAGAAATTTTACTTTTTTCAAATTACAAATTCTACAAAATGTTAAAAAAATTAATTTTTTAAAATTTTACAAACTAAGATTTTAACAAAATTTAAATAAAATTTTCAACAAAAATATTTAAAAATTTTTACATAAACTATTTTACATTTTGTTTCATCATGCATCAAAAAATTGCGCTTACTAATGTCAATCAATTCCATCAGTCGACTGTGATCGAGACCTTGCGAGCGGAAATGACGGATAGACATTCCAATGTATGTGGTATTACACCCATGACATAAATATTCATAACCAAGATCTAAATACCATCTTGGAATCTATCAATAAACACGATGACGATCCTATAATGTAAAATACAATCCCAAAAACAAACCTCGCTATTTAAATTAAACACAGCTAATTCAATCATTGATAGTTTTTCATTCATTGAATTTCTATCATTCTTCCTCATATATAAAACAGAATCACACAAAATTGGCAGTGAACTAAATTAAAGAATAATTTTAGTTCATTGCCAATTTTGTGTGATTCTGTTTAAACTTAATAGTTTGATGGAAAATACATTTCTTAATAGTCTAAAATATTTCTATGAAATTTAAAGGCGTCTAAATAATAAATTAAATTAGTATATTACAATCCCAAAAATTTTGTGAAAATTTTGAGACTGGTCACGGCAATGTTGGTTTCAACCATTTGCCATTCCTAATCCACCTTAGGAATATTTCGATGAAAATTCTTTGTGATTTAGTGGATCAAAATGTTTATTAAATTTGTATTATATAATAAATAAAATTTTAACATTAATAAAGTCATGAATGATAAAATATCAATATTTTGCTTTTTTTTAAATTAACAAAGTAATTCAACATTTTAATTGTATAATTTTATTCAACAATGAATTTGCTTCGGAAACAAATCTATCTGCCAGTAAATTTCTGTAAGAGATTTTCTACAAATATTAAAATCAATAAGAAAAATAGTGCTATTTGTCAATATTCTGCGTTCCCCATAATGTGTTGGCAGCTGATTTTAATTGTCTCTGGTTATTTATTTGTAGGTTTCGTATAGTCTATGGATTTTCATTATGTCATTCATTTATTTATAATTTTTCCTTTCACTATCAACTATTTCAAATTTTTATTTAAATATTTTGAAAATACTATATTTTTTTTTTATGTTTTTTATATTAATTTTTTTGTATAATGCAATTTGTATATTCTTTTTTCAAAATCATTTGCATAATATACCATTTGTTTCTTTTTGAATATTTAATTTTCTACTTTTAATATACTTCAACAGTTAGATACTGTTTACATTCTGTCAATGATTATGTTTAATCTTTGAACTCATTTCCTGAGCTTTAATCTATTTTTGTATAGTAATAATAATAATAATAATAATAATAATAATAATAATAATAATAATAATAATAATAATAATAATAATAATAATAATAATAATAATAATAATAATAATAATAATTATAATAATAATAAAAATAACAATAATAATAAAAATAATAAAATGAAAAATTTTTTAGAAGAAAAGTCTGAGAAACCGTTTTAAAGACTTGGTTTATTCATACACGTTTGTAATAGATAAAAAAGAGTATTTTTCTAATTAAACATTTACTTAGTCATATTGTTTTAAAAATGTTGTAAAATTTCAAGTTGAATACAAAACAAATAAAAAGAATGCTTGATCTCAAAATTGTTAAATGACCATCAGAAAATAAAGGAATAACAAACGGAGAATTTTAATAATAAATATTTTAATATAAGTCTATAATTTTTCATCTTATCTGAATTTGTGAAACCTGTTAGTTATGAAGCTACTTTTTCGGACATCAAATGTTACAAAGTTTTACAGCCAGTGGACACGGAGTTAATAAAAAGTTCAAATATTTTCAAATATGTTATCTTGTATTGCAAAATTTATGTTTTAGGGGCAATATAAAACCAAGCACATTTGAGAACTTTTAGTGAAATCCGGATGAAAATTCTATTATACATGTTAGATGTTATGAGAACATCTTCTAAATCGTTGTACAAAAAATTTATTCATCAAACAATATCATTTGAACAAACCTTCTAAGCTGTGAATCAAACACTTTCAAAATCATTTATTAAACGAATTTTCTATTTTAATATTTAGAATTTATTATTTAAAAATTCACTACTTAAAATTCATTTCTTAAGTGTAAATCTCCTGAATGTCTTCAATTATAAATATTTTACATTTAAAAAAATTATTCTAAATTTTAATTATTTACTATTTAAATTCATTTTAACAAAAATCACCTGAATTATTCAATTCTCGCGGAAAACACCTTATATCCCCCTTCTTTAGAAAGATTTATCTGCTTAAATTGGTCTATAACTGCGATTATATATTTTTTTCTTTCTGACCATCAACGTAAACTTTCTTCCTAGGTTCATCTACTCTCAGGTTTTATTGTCTTTTCCCTCATCTTTGTCATCACGACTTTCGAATGGGTAAAAGAACAGAAGTTGTTATTTTCAACATTGTTACTGACATTGGCAAATTTGTGAGTATTGATAATGATGTTGCCATATTTGGAATCCCAGCAGGTGAAGCTTTACTCATGAATGTACTTAATAAGGACATTACTGGTGAAAATGAAAATATTGACAATAATTTAATTCCTACAAAATTTTCATATTTTTAAGCACAAGATCTTTTAGAAATTTTAGAACATTTTTTCTGACAATTATGAAGTGCCAGTTTCTTTTATTATTGTGATTCTATTTTAAAGTACTAATTTTTTATTTATATTATTTTATATATAATTAATTAATTAAATTTTGGAATTTATAAGTTTGTATTTGATTTTTCTGTGTATTGAACTAAAAATTACATTGAAAATTATTTCAGAGTGTATATTAAAATAGATTTATGGCATTTGAAATTCAATATAAATATTTGTTTTAATTAGCGTTATTTGATTATACTAGTTACTTAAACAAATAAATTATTCATGTTTTTCGAGCTTAAACTGAAACATCGAACATTTTGTAAATAAATAATTTTGTACAGTAACATGTGTTATTTGATACAAACATGTGATCCACTCATTCAAACAACGATATTTATCGAGTGTGATTTAAATAAATTTACTTTGTATAAGGGCCAACCATTTTGTTAAAACAAAAAATACTGTTATTATTAATTATTACTTTTTTTTACTTTTTCTAATTGTCAATTATTTCCGATAAATATATTTTAGTTTTTCAATTACTTTTAAAAGATTTAGGAGTTTTCAACCATTATTATGTGCTATAAATCAATAAATTGATATAAAATTATTGTGAAATTTTTCCTAAGTTAAAAATAAATTCTTTCATGACTGTTTCTATTTTGTTTTTTTTTGTATTCAAATGTTAAAAAACAAATTATATTTGAATTGTTTGTGGGGTCAAAGCTTTGTTCCATTAAAAGGGATGACTTTTCCTTGTAACCTTTAAAGAAAATTATTTCTATTTATGCAGACTATTTTCCTGAATCGAATAAGTTTGTAGATTGTGGGACTTTTAATTTAAAAGGCTATTATAAATTTAAAGAATTTTATCAAAAACATTATATCCTTTAAATTTTATATTGCTATAAAATTTATAAATCATTTATTTTATTTTTTTTAAATCTCAGATACTCAAATTCTGATCTTTTTGTAGACTTTTTTAGTCTATTTTGTTTATATTTATTCGCTTATATGTAAAAGAACACAATCGTGTTTCTTGAGCACTTGTCTAATTTAGTTATATATGTTAGAGGTTCTGTGTCTGATATAATTTGATCCATTAAATCAGTGGTTCCCAAAGTGTGGCCTACGGAGATCGGAGATCTTAATTTTAAAAAATATTTTCTATTATTATTATTAAAATTAAAGTTCAGTTCAAGTGAATTCAGACCAAATGCAAACCTTTTTATACTTGAAGCTTCATATAAAAATAAATTTCAAGCAATAGAAAATATAACTTCTCAGTAAAAGCAGTATTCTTTTGTGAGACTCGTCCATGAAATAGTATAATATATTATAAGTCAAAGAAGTAACACTTTTTATGCTGCTGTTGTATGTTTAACATTTTTATATTTTGGCTCGACAAATACTTAGCAATTAAGAATTTGGTCTCCCTAAGTAAATATTTGGGAACTTCTACATTAAATGATCGAACTATACTAGCTTTAAAATATATTTATCTGGCAAAATCAAACCAATGATAATCTTCTAATGCATTCAATATTCTAATCAAGAAACATCAATCGCTAATATTTACAAAATCATCATTTATTTTATAATATATAAATAATAATTATAAGTATAAAACGGTGATGCCTTGTTAGCAGCATAAATTAATATATCAGATGAGTGAATAACAAAATAAGCCCTTGCTGTGAAGTAATAATTATATTTTTGAAAAAAGTTTCGATTATAATTTTCAAATAAACAATAATATATAAATAAATTATAAATAATTTAAAAATATTTTTTACGCAAAATCAATAATTTAATATCGAGTGTGATGCTATAAAAACTATTGTTGCTTTAATTATAAATATTTGGAACAACTTATGAATAAAATTAAACCTTCTCTCAAAATGGATACGATTAGTGCCGCTCAATTGAATAGCAATGATGGCAATAATGCCACATTTAATAAAATTCAAAAAAGTAATTTGTCTGTTTAGGTTGGTACTATTATAGGTGTATCGTTTTATAAGAGTTTAAAAAGTTTTTAGAAAAGCTATCTTTCAAAGATACAAAAAGTTCAGTTATCAAAATTGATTGATTCAACGAAATTTTCCTAAATCTTAAAGCTAAAACCTAAACATAAGCTTTGTACTTCCAGAGGTCTCGATAACTGGTAGTGAGTTAGAAAGCTAACAAATTTTTTGAGGAATCTCAAGATAGTTTTAACCATATTCTCGATAATATACGAAAAAGTGGTGATTAACAAAATCATTAAACTCGACATTTTTCAAAGATATGTTTTAAATGATTTTAAAGATTCTTAACCTAAAAAAATAATTTTTCCGCCAAATTTAAAATTTCTAAAATTTACGCTAAGTTAACTCAAACTATAAGCTTTTGCTAGGATGGAGCTCGATAACTGGAAAAGAGTTAGAAACGTCACGTCTACTTACTATTCCCACTCGTCATATATTACAGTATAATTACAAATGGCTATTGAATATTTTATAATACCTTTTTACTTCATTGAAATAGTATTAATGGTTTTAGAGACTCAGAGAATACCACGTGAATTATGAAATAAATTTAGTAGCAAACTCCTCTGAAAGCCTTCTCAGAAAATCGGTTACTCGGTAATTTAGAATTTTAACTTTTTTGAATGAAAAATTTTCAAGCATTTGTTTTATATCCATTTTAACCCAAATTTCATCGAAGGTTAACTATTGATAATAAATGAATTTTTACAGAATAAGATAAAATTTTCTTTCCTATTCACTCTTGAACCGTGTTGAGGCGGTGGGCTTCAACTAGAGTATGCACAACTTACAGTCTTTTCGTACATGACTTCATAGAAATAATAAAACAGCTTTAGCAGTTTCAGAAGACTTCAATTGGTGGTCCACCAAACAATATCATTGAAGGTTATAAAAATGTAATTTAATTTATTACTCCCTCTGTCCTATAATACTGGATAGTTTTCGTTTCGTGTCCGCGGATTACCGCGATTATATGGCTCTACCTCAATATTTTTTTCTTATAAGTTGAATTAATCATACGACTTTCTAAAAAACATCATTTATCATAAATATAACCTTATTTCATCATTATTTCATAAAAGGTCAAAAATCGTTGTCCCATATTACTGGATAGTTTTACCAAACAGCTTAAAATACTCTATAATTTGTCAAGAATTGAATATCTTGGATTTGGTATATTTTCGAGCCATCCAAAATGCCTATAATTCAACTAATCCGTCTAATATAAATGGCATTATAAAATTTGTTTGAGAATCTTTCAATGATATACCTCGTGAATCGTTGAGTAATTTATTTTTAATCTCTCCAAAACTTTATGATTGAAAGAATCAAAGTCAATGGATGAGACAATTACAAGCAACTACATGTGGACAAAGATCTTCAAATCAACAATGGCATGCTACCTGTATCTTTAGGAGTAAAAGCAGAAACATTATCTAGTGCTCTTTCCGTTCTAAATAAATAAAAAGTTTCATTTTCTTTTTTAAAATATAGCAATCACAAGTGACCACAACACAAATACATGTTTTATGCACTTATGTAGAAGAGCTACCATTTTTAAGAAATAGATTTAATAAAAATAAAATCATTTTGACAAAATTAGTTTTTATAAACATATACAGTAATATGGAGCAAGAAAAACGGAGAAAACTATCCAGTATTATGGGACAGAGGGAGTTATATTTTTCACAATCTGGTAAATAACAAATTAATTTAAGATTGTGTGAGTGGATGTTGTTGTTTGATGTGGTTTGTTGAATTCCTTATTGATACATTCCTACATTAGAAAATTTTCTTCGGGAGTTTTTATTTTAATAATATTCTCGAATATTATGTTTTGTATTAATAAAATTTAATAGATAATTTTTTTTCTGTATGGATATTATTGATGATTTTTGTTATAGTATTACTTTTCGGGTACTTACTAGTGTAGGAGTCATCTTTCAAACATGTACAAACACAGTATGTCATATTTTTATTGTAATAAATGAATAATTAGTGATCACCTAATATTGGAGTTAAGCCATTATTCAATGTTTGCTTGTATTGAATAGTTAATTAAGAACTGTTTATTTGTAATATTTAGATTCTCTTAGTAAAACAATTATTTACTAAATGAATGGCACTTCAAAGAAACATTTTTAAATCCATTTTTTGACAATAGAATACTTTCTTTAGATGTTCAATTAAACAAATGTATGTTTTAGAAAAGTTCCCGTATTCTCTAGAGCCAATTTCCTGCAGTCATTAATGCATTTGATTCAAACAACGGTCAGTTATTTTCTGATGCTCATTATTATGTCATTCAATACTTACGTGTTTATATCGGTGATTGCGGGACTTACGGTCGGATACTTTTTTGGCAATGCAATTTGCGCTTTAGATCATCGGGACTCCAATGAGCACTGTCAGTAGTAATGATAATAGATAAACACCATATTAAAACATTCAAATTTTTTATCTTGGATTTAGTAATATTTTTTTAAAATATATGTTTTTATTATTATTATTATTATTATTATTATTTTTATTATTTGATTGGACTAGTCTAGTAGTTTTTAATCAAGAATTGGAATTTTATTTAATCATTTCGTTTTAACTAAATCAAGATTTTCAATGCTTTTAAAGCTACTGATCTATCATTAGAGGCGTTTAAGTATGGTCCCAAAAATTTTCTTTACTATATGTTTCGTGAATTAAGTTTTCATATCATGGAATTCAAAACCACAGCAGCAGGATGACTGTCAAAAATCAACCACATTACTGTACGTTGCCTTAGTTTGGTAGAATAGATAAGTAGCCAAGCAAAGTTGAACAATAACATATTTAAACCATTCCTGGGCCATTGGAGTATTTATTTCAATGGCTGTAAAAATACTTTGGGAAGATTGTTTATCAGTTATTTCAAACACTTATACCTTAAATAATAAAAGGTTTAAATAAATATAAAAAAAATCATAATTATACACAGCTAGAGTTTGTTGACGTTGTTCAGAGAGAGAGAAGAAAGTAAATATCTATTGAAAATAGTTTTCCCTGGACCGAAAATATTAATATAAAAGTCATTAGGGTCTGAATTAAAATTTCTCTCTAAATATAGGGAAAATATTAGTCTAAAAATTATATTTATTTATCATTATTTTTTATCAATTTATTTATTTTAATCTAATATTTTTCTTTGTTTTGATGAGTTATAATTTTTATATAATTCTTTCACCTTTATTTGTATTATAATATGATTATTTTAATAAAATTTTTGTCTTAAATTCTATTATTTGTTAGAATTCATAAACTAATGAATATATTCAGTGATTTTTTATTTAATTAAAATGTTCTCATTTTTCTTTATTTTACTTTAAGAAATGTTTTAAATACGCTTTTTAATTAGGTATTTTGGTATTTTTATAATTTATTCTGTTTGACCTTGTTCATTAATCACTCATTTATATAAAATTTACCGAAAGTAAGGCCAGATCTTATTTCTCTTTGATCATGTTATAACTTAGGACTCTTCTTTCAGTAACAGCGCAATTGTATAAATGATCTTCCAATAAAGAATAAAGATTTACTAATTTCATCTCCAAAAATAAATAAATAGATAGGTATAAATAGTTACTCATACCATTGTTAATTGATTTGAAACTGTGAATCGTTGTGCAATTTTTGTGTCAATAAAGATTATTTGTATTCGTGTGTTGAGTTACTTCAGTGGTGTTTAAAAAGCACGTGGAGTCAGAGGAAACAGTTTCGACATAAAAGAACCGTTTTTGGCGTAATTAAGATTAGTACTATTTTGAAGTTTTATCGTCAATTTTCGATTTTGTCACTTCAATCTTTTATTGATTCATCTCCCTCTTGAGATATCTGGAATAATTTCAGAAATGATGATAGCGCCGACTTTTTCACTTTATAATGTTCTTGCAATTTCTCTAAAATAAAATAATATTATTCTTTGTAATCACTTTCTGATGACAATTCAATAATAATTTTTTAATCGATATAATTCAATAAAAACTGTTCTTGAAACGATCGTAGAATAATTAAAACTTCCTCGTAATTCTTCGTATATTTGACGAATTTTCCGAAATCTTGATCAATTTTGCAAGTTCCAAAATAGTTCGTGAAATAATAAGATGTAAGTATCAATATATATATATATATATATATATATCAATATGTACATGCGCCTTCAGCTCAATATTCAAACAACTATATTATTATCAAATAATACCACATTGTGTTACATTTGCAATCAAATGTGAGAAAAATGGTATATTTGGATAAAATCGAAAATTATAAAATTACACTTGATGAATTTGATAAAAGTTATGCATTCTTTATATTTGTTTCAGCTCCTGGTTTTGATTTAAATTAAAGTCAATTACTTTAAATCAGTAATTTATGATTAAATATCCAGATTATCAAACGTGTTAATAAACTGGTACGTTACAATATATGAAATACTTGAAAGAGAATACTTATGAAATGAAATTCGAACAATTTTGGTTTGAATATGTTTGCATTACAATATAACTCGATATTGAATAATTTCGTTTTTATTTAAATTATATTTAAATTATTTCCATAAATTATGTCAACAAATTAGGAGAAGGGGATTGAATAAGTTTGACAAATGTTGACATGGGAAAGGGAGTTAAAAATAAATTGATGTCAACAATGCTACTTTTTACAATAAATTTAATAAAATAAAAAACAGGAAATAAATAGGAAACCCAGTTAAGCTCTTGACATTAAAGGAAGCCATTTTCAAAAATTAAAAATATCAATAGAAAAATAGAAATTGAATAAATTTGTTTATGTTCTAAACGTATATTAATATTATTATAAGAACTTCTTTTGGTTTTCACTTCTGATTTCTTTTCATTTTAATATTAGACTATGAATCAGTAATGATATCGATGTTTTATTAATATTCACAAATTTTCAGCACAGCCATTTTCAAGTAAAAAAAATTAATAATATTAAAAATAAATAATTCCCATTCCTGAAAGACATATTGATGACTTTCTCATGTCCAGACTGTCATTCGTGCCTCCCAAAAATGGGTGAATAGCCTATGGGTACCATAGTACTCAATAAAGAATACTAGGTCTCATCTATCAAAATAGTCAACTACTAACACATTCACGACATAATATCATATATGACATAGGTGGCCAAACTGCGGCTCGCGAGCTGCAGAAAATTCATCAGTTTTTAGAATTTAATTCTTTTCTGAAATTAGGAACAACTTAGTTTATGAATAACGTAAAACTTTTTAATTATATTTTTAACATAAATTGCGTTTCCATGTCAATTTTAATCTTTCAAAAATAAGTTATGCAAACCACTAATAAAACTTTTAATTTGTATAATTATAATCAAATTTCAATAAAAATACTTTAATAACAAATATCCATTTCAAATACATATATTTCCAATATATATATTTGGTTTTGTTTACAGCTTTTAACTACCTATTTCCTTTTAAAACAAAATTTTCTATTTTTGATACACATTAATTATTTCATCAATATGACAGAAAACAAGAAACGAAAATATGAGGAAGAAGATAGAAGCTTTAAATTAAAATGGGAGGATGATTGTACATTTATTGAAAGAAACGGTAAAGCAACATGTATTATTTTCAACCAGACACTTTCTCAAATCAAAGCAAGTTACTTAAAAAGGCATCACGAACAGAATCACGGAAGTTTTATCATTACTTATACCCATTATACCATTATAAGAACTACCAAAATGAATTCGTTAAAATCTGGACTAAGTTCCCAAAAAAATTGTTATCATCATTTACTAATGAGAGTATTTTTGAAGTCGAGGCTAGTTACACCATATCCTGGAATATTGCACTAGCTAAACGCACGTATACAGAAGGTGAATTGATAAAGAAAAATATATCTGAGGTGGTCAAGATGTTAGATTCTAATAATACCAAATTACATAGGTTGGTTGGATAAATTCCGATTTCATACCTTACAAGGCTGTGCCGAAAATTTGTAAATATCAATAAAATATCTAATTCATAGTCAAACAGTAATAAAAATTCTTGATGTCATTACAAAATGAAAAGCAATCAGAGATGAAACCTAGAAAAAATTCTTACAATAGGATTTATTATTGTTTATATTACAAACTAAACTAAATATTTGCAAAGACGTCCGACTACCTAGAATCTAGGTCCTAGATTACATCTGCCCACCACAAAGACTAGGATGCAAATGAATATTTAATTAAATGGATAAAACGCATCCCACTAAACCCTCATTATATTTAAATAAAAAATAATTGTGTTGGGCCAGAACGTAAACGGCCTTCAAAATGTTTAAATGGATCAGAAACACACACGCAAACACAACACGCAATTTAAATAAAACCCCAAAACACCAATTAAACCATATAAAATCTGAGAAATAAAAGAATTAAATATAAATTAAGAAACATAAAAATAAATTAAAATAATAACAAAATGCACCAAGATCCGCACGATACCTACACAAATATAACAAGAAAACACGACAAATTCGACGAAATTGGAAAAATCAATTAAAGTTCATTAAAGCAAGATTTAAATCGGAAAATTTGAATTAGTAATAATTCAAATAAAATTCTAAATAAAAAATTATAAAATAAATCGGAAAATAATAAAAATAAATATTAGAATTTGCTAGAAAACAACAAGGTCGAATTTTGTTTTACTGCATCAAATTTCACACGTCACACAAATAGGTATATATACTGATCCATTTTCACATTAAAGTTAACCATTTTTAAAAACCAAAAACCATTTTTAACCAAAACTATTTTAATTAGTTTAAAACTATTTTTTCGGAATATTCCAAACTATTTGAATCGTTTTTAAACATTTAAATCTGTTCGAGATCATTGTTTTGAATTTTTTAGAAATTTTAGGTGAGAATCATTGATTTTGGAATCCTCTTTCCACGCCCCGTACCTTGCATCTCTATAGAGCTCTGCTCGGACGTCGGCGTGGGAAGAGAGACATTTGGTTTATTGTATGAATTTATGCTATTTTATTGGAATGGTAACTTGTTATTTTTGCTTTATATAATTAATAAACATTATTATACATAATTTGTCTCATATATAATTCATTTTATATGTTTAAAAAAATGTCGAAATTTTTCCGGCCCACAGCCGAAACCTAATGCAAGATAGTAAAATCAACATAGTGCAGATGCATGTAAGAGCGTGGACAATCGCCAATGATATGCACCCGTGAAGACTCAGCGTGCGCAACGCAGCGGTCGTAACGTAAATATTTATCCCTATAGCTGAAGCGAGGAATAAGGAAGAAGTCTCTGGCTGCTTCCTCGTTTCTCAATTCAGAAAAATCGACCTAAAATCACATTACACACGGCTTAAACTTATCACACCGAGTAGTCCAGTGGGCACTCAATAAATATAACGTAAACACAAATGCGCCTAGGATCTATTAAAGGGAAAAGGTACGGGGATAAACTAAACTAAAGTCATTGATAGGGTTAACCTGAATTAACAACTTGAATTAACTTGATCATTAGTGTAATAAATTGAATCTATTTTCGAAATAACTATCATTAACTTAAATCACCTTATGTATAAATTGATTAGAATTAAATTAAATTATGGATTCAAAAAATAAATTAATTACAATTATCTCATAGAGTAAATTAAATTAAGTTACGGATAAAAATAAAAATTAGTTACAAATAATTTTTGATCGAATTAAATGATAGAGTAAAGGTAAACTAATTATAAATATATCATTCGGTGACTTGAACTAATGTTGAAAAATAATTTAATTAATAGTACGCCAAATTACATCTGAAAATAGAATATTGTAAGCAACTCAGTGAGTCCCTTAAACTGATTTTATCTATCAAGTTAAAAAGTTTTCATTAAAAGTAAATATTTCCTTAATTTAATTGGATTTAAATAAAATGATGGTTAAAGAATTTATGTGACTCACGGGTTTAACTTAGATCAAGTCCTTGATTAAAAATTAAAGCAGCTTGTGTAGTAATAAAATAAACTTGGATGTAAGGGAAAGTAAAACTTAGAATTGTTAAGTCAAACGTTGGAAATAGTTTATTAAACTTGATTAACCTATCTATTGATTTAACCTAAGTTAACGATAAAGAAAATCCCTAAGGTAATTAGTAAGGAAAACTCAGGATGACCGATCGGAAAATTTGATCCAATAAATTGCAAAAAATCAAACCAAATTTCACTAAATAGTAAAGTAATCCACCAATAAAAATCAAAACAGATTGGGGGAAAGTAAGATGAATTCACGTTTTAAATTAAGAGGTTGGCTGAAGTAATGAAAGGCTCCACTAGTCAAATGTTTAGTAATTTAAGTTAAAGGAATTAAAACGATGCAATCTGTTTATACTTCTAACCGAAATAATAATAATACCTTTCAAATCTCCACATAAATAAGATACAAATATCACCAAACCCAAACATCGATAAATTCCAGCATAAAATGATCCAATAAAAATGAAAAGTTTTTCAAAATCAACAATAAAACGGGAAACATTTATTGCATTGAACTGAAGAAATCTTTTTCCAACCAGTAAATCGACCGACTAATGCAATATCATAGTTTTATAATTCCTTGATTCCAGTCTAGCCCACCACCGATAGGAACTCCAACTGTTAGATTTTCACAACACAATCTGTTTTATGAGTAACATCGAAAATCACCAACGATCGACCCCATCCGAATAACTGTTGCAAGTAACTCTCCACGCAGTGTAGTCCCTCAAAACCATAGACAATAAACTAATCAGCAAGAAAGTAAATCAGATTACCTAACCACAAATCCCCGATAGGACAGTACCAACCATAACAACTTAAGTACCACCAAACAGAAACGAACGCACAAAATTAGATCCACGATAATTCTAACGTCAACTGTTAGAGAAAACAGACAAAGTGAATTTCGAATAGTTGATTTGCATATTTGATTCACGACAATCTATCAATAATTGAAGCCCGAACGGATATCGTGACCGGATGAGAGTCAATAATTTCCAACGCATCCGATCCGACACATCCGTTCCGACAATTAACCATCGCGAGAAAGAATGACATATACCGACAATCATTTCCGTTGGAGTAATGATTAGACAAGTCAAATACGGATGGAAAACCAATAATCGTCATGATAAACATTAACAACTACGATAACTATTAGTAATTGCAATAAACATTAATAACTACATTAACTATTAATAATCACGATAAGCATTAATAATTACGATAAGCATTAATACTTACGATAACTGTTGGTAATTACGATAATCATTAATAATTGCAATAACTGTTAACAACTACGTTAACTTATAACCGACGCGAGTGTGTTTTTCCCCAATAGCAGTAATGTTAAATGGATTTGATCTCACATAGCTAGGTCACATAGACATTCTTCCACACACAAATCTGGTCCAATCCTACCCACCCCAACCAACTCAGACGATTTACAATTGATAGATACACGTTACATATTCCGTCCCCATAACCCTTCCCCAGCATAAAGGAACTATAGAAATCACCAGAACACACAAACCCATACATCTCATCGCCATAATTCTTACGATTCCAACTCGGCTATCAAGTTCACCGAACGCTAATTTAACCAGTCAATGTACCCCCTAGAATCAACGGATGATTTAAGGTTGCATGAACTCGAGATTGTTGATTAATATCCCTATAAATTAGTGAGAGAATATTTTACATTTACTTATTTCAGAAGAATTCATGTTGCCAAATTTGATTTCGAGACAAGAGGCCGATGAATGGCGCCGAGCCTGGAAACGAGCGCGCCCATCGATGACTCTCGAGGAGCCACGCCCGAAACGATCGTGTCCGTCTCTATGGCAAATACTAGGCAGGGGAGACGACCCACACCGACCAGAGGAGGAACAGTATCCCGCCGAGGAAATTGTCGACAATGCTCGAATCTTGTTGGCTCAGTGGGAGAAGATCCAAACGGAGGTCGACCTACAGGTTGTGAAGGCGAGGATGTACCTCGCCAACGTTGAAGAGGACGTCCTCGTCGGACGTATCGCGGAGACGTACCCGGCTCGACCAGCCCGTAACCTCCGACGACCAGTGCCCATTATTCCCGGTTACTCCCCGGAAGAAGGAGTCAGGAAGTTCCTCGCAGAATCCTGAATCACCAGACATAATCGTTCTGACATTTTATTTTAGTGATGTTATCAATGATAAATTATAATGAATTGTCCTCTTAAATTTTGTTTTTAAATGAGATTTCCGCTATAATCATGTTTGAGATAATTAGAATTCCCCTTATTAGACTAAATTGATATGCTTTCTTTATAGTAATGTCGGTCCTGAAACTGGTGCAAAACGAACTAGACCGCGCGAGGCAGGCGAATGCAGAGCTACTCAATCAGATACTGCAGTTAACTCGCGAAGTGCAACAGGTCAAGGCGACCTGTTTAGACCCCAAACGGACGAAACTACTCTACCAACGTCTCACCGCAGCTCAAAAAGGCTGGGCCGAAGAACGCCAGCTCAATCGGAGTCTGCGCACACAGATCAGGGGGCTTAGAAGTTGCCCTAGCAGCCTGTCGGGAAGGGGAAGCGGTAACGTATCCGCTCATCTTCGCCCCCCTTCCCAACTGCCGAGTCAACGCGTCGCTGATGGTGCCGCTCCAAGTTCAAAGTCGACAGCTAGCCAACCAACCATCCGCCGGCCGGGACGCAAGGAACGGGCCCGACGCCGAGCCGCACAAGCGTCAAGTCGATCAGCTTAACTTATTATGCATACCTTTTGTTCATTAAATAAATCATCTCTCATGTATTCAGTCATAGTGGGGTAGACTTGAAATCACCTACATCATTCAGTCTAAATTAAATCCGCATTTCCACGTAGGGGACCAAGTAAAGCGAGCATAGGTCTTCTATCGACAGCTCGTGAACCCGAGGATTGTCCGAGCAACTATAGTACTAGCATATGGTACTCAATTTTTGCGGGCATTCCACCACTTGAACACATTACCAACGTTGCATAGCAACGGGTGCCAAGTGGCGATCAGCAACATTTTGTATGGCGTTACTAGGGTCACCTGAACAATAAGCAAGATATGAAACCCTGTAACCCACCAATTGTTTAAGTTTCGGCCAACACACTTAGAACATATAGAAGGAATTTCTTTCATTTTCGCATTTAACTTCTACCAAACATATACAATTAAAACATTATAGCAAATGTAGCACTCGTTCAGCAACTGAAAAATACTCCTTAAGTCAAAGGTGTTCAAACTACGGCCCGCCAAGTGATTTTATCCGGCCCGCGGAGGGTTTTAAAACATAATGATGTTTTCGCCCAAATCTTTTCATTTTCAAAAAGGTATATAGAAAAACTATGTGGCCAACAAAACGGAGTTGCTGTACTTGACCAAATACAAATATCTGTCGCGCTGTTAAGTTATAAGACTAAATAAAAAAATATATTTCTGTAACTCAAACATAAAATAAATTTTATACGCATGTGAATTTTGACGGTTCTCGAATAATTCCACGACCTTCTAATCCGTCGTGATTGACGGGGTAAACACGTCAGGTCGGTCGGTCGCCCGGCTAAGCCATAATTTATGGCCAGTCGGCAGACATTTCGGCGTGGCGCACGCCGTGTCGTTTGACGGCGGATCGGGTGCAATCCGTAACAGTATTGTGGCGACAATACGGCGGCACACGAGCACAACGGCAAAACAATAAAATAGTATTAATTAATAGTTACAATAAAATAGTATTAATTAATAGTATTTAATGCTACCTTACTCATAATGATATTTTTCAATTTGTATATACATGTGGCCCGTATAACATGGATCTAATTTCAATCCGGCCCGTGCAGCGAAAAGTTTGGACACCTCTGCCTTAAGTGAAGAGTTTATTTAACTGTAATCGAACCAGGTTATTTTGTTACATTCGACCCTTTTCAGGACACACACGAGAAATTTAAGCGAAAATAAATAAAATTGAATAATTAAATTCTTAAATTCATTCAACTCATAAAGAAATGGTTTGCATAAAATTCTTTTTAACAGAAATATCTTTTAACAAAAATGTGAGATGTGTCCAAAAGTCACTTCCTAGACTGATTAGGGTTAAACATCAAAAGTCAATGGTTAATCATGAAAAACTACATTTGAAAAGGGTTTAATACTATTTGAAACGCTATCTGCATTTAATATTTGTATTTATTTGGCATGCTATTCTGTTAAAGATGCAGAGTTAAACATAAATCGAGCTTACTGTCATTATTTTTTAAAAGCTTTTATAAATGTTCAAAATCAAAAAATATAAATTCTAGAAAAATCAAAGAAAAATTGAAAAAATTTTTTATTGTAAAACCTCTCTTTTAATACATTTATAAGTGAGGAGAAAATAATGAAGAGTGAGAGAGAAAGGTGATTTTATTTTAAAATACTTTATCATTGGAAATTTACTTACAATAATTGAAAGTTTTATGAACAATAAATAAATTAAATATACTAACGCATTTCTATGCTAACCTTCAATTAAGGGGGCAAAAAAGTGCTTTTTCAAAATTAATCTGTGAGACTTGGTGCAATGTTATTCGAATTTTTACGAAAAAACAATTTCATAACTTTATAAATTCTGTACCGGAAACTCCTCACCATTATGAATAGTACAATTGGATTCATGCTGCTGTTGAAGGCTGTGAAGAATACACCGATCAATTGTAAAGGGGTTCCGAAAATATAATTGACCAATTTCCAATAGCCCAACATGTAATAAATGGCATCATATGATAATGTCAGTAAAAATATTACAGTAATCACCACTGTTGCTTGCGTCAATGTTTTTGATGAAGATCTTGCCCTTGTAGATTGGGAATTGTCCACTATAAGGCTGAGTTGAATTATAGCCCTTAGGTATAAATATATCATCACTACGGCTGGGATTCCATAAACGGATAGAAACCAAATAATTGAATAAGCCTTAAAGAAATCATCTACTATTTGGCCCTGGAAAGCGTAGACCGATAAGCAGCTGCCGTTTCGATACGAAGTTTGAATGAATGCGGAAGATGCAATAATTGCGCTTCCTAAATATATTGAAACCATGATGATGATTATTTTTTTCAGGAAGTTCTTCTTGTAATGTTGTGGAGTTATAATTGCCCAATATCTGTCAACGGCGGTAAACATCAAATTGAAAACTCCGGCTAAAACGAACCACCAGAAAACCGCTTGACCTGTCCATGCGTGACAGAACAATGTGTCAATAATCAAAATGTTAGTTGATACCGGATCTGGAAATATTATTAATATTAACGTAAAGAGGCAAATAGAACAGTCTAGAAATGACTGATTTCTCAATAAAACTGTTGTCAATTTCGATGGTAAACCCCTAATGACTAGTGAAAGAAATAATATCAGATTCATGGAGAACCCTATAGAAACCGTAATTCCTAAAATTGAATTAAACACTTTTGTTTGGTCACTATTTAATTTTTCCTGATCAAGATTCATTTTTTATTTATCGACAAATATAAATCTGTTTAAATAAGCTGATTTTTTAATATTACCCAATGAAATTTGAATAAAAAATTTTACTTACCAATTAATAAATATTTAGAAAATTAAATAAATTATTATTAATATTACTCTGATTACCATTATTATTATTATTATTATTATTATTATTATTATTATTATTATTATTATTATTATTATTATTATTATTATTATTATTATTATTATTATTATTATTATTATTATTATTATTATTATTATTATTATTATTATTATTATTATAGTTACTTTCAATTCATTTTTATAAGACTTGGTTTATGTCATAAGTTTTAATTGCAGTTTGATAAAAATGCTAACAATCAATTATTAAAACACCAGATAGTTTTTAATATCTTAACCCTCCAGTTCTTACGAATTGCTTCAACTACTCGATTCTTTTTTCTTTCGTTCCTCCTTGATAATGAGGTTCGGCTAGGTGAGGTTATAAAAATCTCACAATTTTTTATTGGTTCTCGTATTACATACCGTCCTTATCTCTGTTCTGTGGATTTTGCGTACTAAAGCTTACCCATCTCGTCAGAAATACGAGTGCTTCTCTTTCTCATATTCATAGCTCTCATATTATCTGCAACTTTATCATAATTATATATCGCATCTTACATCGATTATTTTATTGATATATGTTTCTTCAGGTTTGAATTAAAATTAAGATTCCACCCATAAATTATCTTAAAATTTGTTAAACTGCTATTTATGCTGAACTCTATTATTGGTAAAACTTCATGCTAGTTCTTCACTTCATGCTCACCTGCCAATGTCGTTGAATTAAGATCTCTTACTGTTCTAATGGGTCTTGGATTAATTAAATTTTTGGACGTTATTACTGTCTGAGTGGTCACTACTACATTTTGAAATTAGTTGGCTTTCGAATGGAAACTGCCCTTATCTCCGGGCTAACATTAGAATCGGATCATGTATGTAGGAAATCAAAAAAAATAAGAAAATATGAATTTATATATTCCACAATAATTGAACTACATATTCCATTGAAATAAGTTCCATTTTGGAGATTGATTTCCGATCCTAAGCATGATGTTGTGCACGAAATGAATCCAGATAAGAATGCATTGAAATATGTTTCATTTTTCAGATTGATTTGTATTCTCAAAAGTAATTACAAAACGAATGATGCTACTTATGTAATGAATCCAGATAAGAATAAATTAAAATATGTTCCGATAAGGAGACAGTAGAGGATTTTCACAATTCCATCTAATAAGAAATCATATTACACATCAGTAAACTTTTGTATGTGGGTTGCGCTAACAACTTTAATTCTTACCCTAGCGACCAATAAACCAAGAAACCCACCACATGTAATGTACACCAATTGTTGATGTAACATTTGATAGTGAATGATAATATTTTGTTTTGCTGAATGATTCGATCTTAAAGTTATTTTGTATGTTTAGCTTGTTTTTTTTATGAAATTTTGTTGGAAGTAGTTATTTTTAAGACATTTTTTCATCAGAAGTATACAACGAAATTTGTAATTTTCCCCAACTTTGTGTGAATTGCGTTCAAAACAAACATATTTATTCTTTGTATTTATCAGTTATACAATAAAAATTACTTATTTTTTACTAAATTTTCTTAATTTTGATTATTATCTGAGTTTCATTGTATGTTAAACTCATTGTAGCACCGTTCTCAAAAAAAGTGTTTACACCAAGGAAAATTTTGGCGTTTGTAAAAATCTACAATTTTTTTTATACTACAATTTCATAGCCAAGATTATATCAAAAGTATTTCAGATCTATCGTATAGATGCTAATCATGTTTGTAGGTTTAAGCCGGATTTTAAAGCCAATAGTTTTTATTTGTAAAATTAGCCTAACTTTACAGATTAATTAATTTCAGTATTCTTTATTTTTCCAACTATTCAGCTCTATCTTTTATTTCCCTCTTTTTTCATGGTAGTACTACCGTTGGGCTGAATGTTTTCCTGATTCTCTTACTTCCAACATTAATTCTAATTTAATTTCTACACTGATTTTATATTCGCAAAATACCTCATTACATTTTCGAATTCTCGAATTAATCTTTGTTCAACTGCTATTCATTTAACTTTTGTGGCTATTTCTCAATGTTTTCATTGCTTTTTCCTTTTCTTTGATCTTATACATGTTAATATTACAGTTGATGGTGCTCAATAAACCACCCGATGTTTTAAGTCTTTTTTGTTACATAAAATTAAAGGTCGATTTTTGACAATGAGGAAAACAAGAATCTGTAAAAGTTAGAAAGCAAATGAATAAAACAAATTAAAATAAATTCAATTAAAAATTTAAGAAATAAATTGTCGATTTTAATTGAACTGCACCAAGTTAATTGTTGATCTGATGGTTAATTGAATTGCCATATGAATTTATGCCTACATGATGACAATACGAATTATGATTATATGAATTTTAATGTGATAAATATATTAGGTTGAATGACTTTTGTCATCGAAACTTTTCCGGCCCAAAGCCACAACATACTACAAATTCTTAAAATCTACATAAATAAATGGACACAACAGGTTGGAACGTAAAATAATGAATAAATATCAATGAATGAAAGGTTGAGAGAAGGTCCAGTGGCCTATCACCCGCTTTCCTGACGTTGATAAATTAGATCAAAATTTCCAACAACACATCGGCTCAAAATCTGTCACACCTGGTAGCTTGGTAAGCATCCGTTAATCTATACAAAGACATAAATATACTGTTAAAGAGAAGGAAATGGTAGCTTAAAATTCGCTAATTCGTTGCAATAGTTAAAATGAATAGTCGTCAAAGAAAGATTATTCTGAACGACCAAAATCATGGAAAATGAGAAATTTAATTAATCTAAATTCTGATAAATTCTTTTGTTCTAAAATATAACATAAGAGCTGGACGCTGCGCAGTTTCCGAAATCATTAAAATATGCCAACAAATTTGAGAAATAAGGGTGGAATGCTGCGCAAGTTTTCTGAAAAAATTAAAATATTTAATCAAATCTAAAAATTAAGAGTGAATCCCTGCTCAAAATTTCGCAATATACATTAATAGATAATGGATGATGGTGGTAATAATAAATGCAATCATTAAAATAATAGTAGCAACTTTTATGAGTTCGTTAGTGGGTTTAACGATAAATACAAATCGTAACCTGGCTCTAAAAAGTTTTACGTATTATGAAATAACTAAAATAACTCGATTTTCTTTTAAAACTTTTATTTATAAATTTATAGATATGATTTAGTTGATTATACAAGAGTTTGTAAAATATAAAAACAATCAAAAAATGCCCAAAGATTCTGAAGAAAAGATTATCTGTTATGTCAAACCGTCCTCGGGTCTTTCTAAGTAGGCGAGAGCTGGATTCTAATATTATCTACAGCTTCGCTCAAAGGAGCTAAGACAACAGAGAAGGGATACCCGAATTTTGCGCTATAGATTGCCACCCAGACTTCATAACAACTTTTGCTATATTCTACCCTCTCAGAATTTAAAATTATAACAAGGCTGTTTCCATAGAAAGCTGTTGCCAAAAGAATTCAACTCAAATACAGCTATCTAGTAACTGTTGCAAGTGATTTAATCAATTTAAAAATTGATAGTCACTTTCTGTTAAGAGAAAACCGAATTTGTTCTACTATTACACACATATATATATATATATATATATATATTAATATTACTTATGTCTTATTACTTTTCTATTTATCAGAGATTTTGTCACTATTCTGTTTTGCCAAACGTTTGATATCCAGTCACTTTAAATTAGTATTTTGGGTCCTTTCGAAACTCTAGTAATAACTTTTGCTATTTTCTTTAAAATTCAGCTTGGTATTTATACTTATCTACAATTAGGTAGGTAGCGTAGATCAACTATTCTTTACTGTGTTACTACAAAAATTTTATTTAGTTTGCTAAATACACAAAATTGTCTATCTCTGATTGTTATCAACTGTGTGGGTTTGTGGTGTTTAACCTTGACCCCTTACATATAACGTTTTCTCTCTCCCAATGGTTACCCGTTGCTAAGCAACTGTGGTACTGCAACCACTGGTTAAGAGACCACCAAAGGTGAGCTCTACTGAAGAACTGCTAAGGCCGGGCCTCATGATGGGTTCAACGTACTACCGATAGAAGGTCTGTGTGCGATTTCTTATTCCGGTTCTTTCCGTATGTACTTGACACTCTTAACAATTAATTATCATGTGAACCACTTTTTATAGTTTCAATTAAAAGAATTTAAGTCTACAATTAATAGCTAAATAGAAAAAACAAACGAAACTAGAGAAATAACAACGAGCATTTATTTGATTAAGACGCCTATAACTCAGATTAATCTCTGGTTTGCAGTGCTCGACGCTTAGCGAGTTCCGCCTTCGATGGGTGTTGCTGAGAAGATTTCACTACCGCCGGCTTGCCTGTATTCATTGCTTCCCTGTAGGCTAGCTTAGCCGGTGCGAAGATAAGTGGGTATGTTACGGCATTACCTTCCTGGCAAGCCGATAAATCCACTTCTAAACTGCGAATTTGGATCTTTTGTGCTTGTCCGAGCTTTTTCTCATCTGCCCACTCACGTTGGGCGGCCTTCAATCTTTGATAGATCCTCTTCGCCTTTGCTGGTTCAATCCACGAGACTCGGATTTGTTGAATTTCTCGGTTTATTTGGAGCAACTGGGACTGAAGCTCCGCATTCTCTCTGCGTGATTTTGCTAGCTCCTTACTCAAAGTGTTGATTGTATTCATATCTAAAATTAGATTACTCATTAATCAATCTCACGTCTTTAGTTATGGCGTTTTCTTCAGCTATCACTCTTATTGTTCATTTAAAATTAATCTGTTAAATGGAAATCTATTAGATATTCGTCTGTTGTGCGTTATAATGACTGTCTAAATTCATTGTCCTTATTACGTCGGTCTTTAAAATCAGCATTATGAGAATAGTCAGTAGTTAATGATTAAGATTTTTAACTCAATAATTTATTAATAACAACATGCCATTGATATCTTGGATTTCGGCAACACGAATCCAGATCTAATCCACATTGCTTTCGAGCATACGAGTGCTCTTGCGTCCTACTGGGCTTATATCCGAGTATTGTGTCTCCCTTGGCAGCAATTTCCTTGCTATTACTACGTTCATTGGTCGAGTGGGTTCTGTTAACATCGGGTCGTCCATCTCGAATGATATGTCGTATGCTGTGGCATACCAGTCTTTGCTGGGGATCCTTCCGGCAGCTATATCCACATTGATCCTGGCCAGGTGTCGTCTCGCCATTTCTACCTGCCAGTTTGTCTGCCTTTGCCGCTGCTCGAGGCGAGCCAGAATGTACTCGCGCGTTGCCGACTTTCACGGGCTGGGGCAGTCTGAATGGTGATACGGAATATATAATATGTGCTAATGATAACAGGATAATAACCTGTACAGTAGCCAGAACCCTAGGAGAAAAACTCGTAACAGTAAGCATAATACCGAAGAAAAACCGTATAAGCCTCAAATATGAGAGAATAAAGCGACGATAATAAAAGTGGAATCAAACACAGCAAATGGAGAACCCATCACAAGAGTCTGTGTATACGAAGTCAAGGAAAGCGGAAAGATAAACAAACGGATTCAGTGTAAGTCAATTAAGGATGTGAAGAATCAGAAATATCATATCCCAACCAAGAGGAAACTCGGGAAATATGTTGTACACATTCAAAAAAGGACCCATGTATATTGGAGGACGGTAACAAGAAAACTATCAAAGTCAGTCACGAAAAATCAGCCGGAAAAGGAAACAAGAAAACCACCCAAACCAATCACAACAAAGCAATCGGAAGGAAAATTAATCAAAATTACGTCACAAAAGATAAATAAAAAGAAAGAAATGATCATGGACGACAGCCACTTTTCAATCCATGAAGCCTTGCAACTTCAGAAAGCACTTAAAAACGTATAACAAAAAGTGGAAATAATAGAAACAACCACCATAAGAGAAGTAACAGCAACGCAGTTTAATGAAATAAACTATGCGACAAAAATGATCTGGATAACAAGTGCGGTAGCAAGTATCGTAAAATTACTCATAATAATTCAACTTGTGAGAACCACTAACAAATGTAAGCGGAAACCAAAAAAGAAAAGACTATGGCCAATAGTAGAGAAATTCAATTACGATATTGAATTGGGACAGTACGACGTGGAAAATGCGGAAGAATACGAAGTCATCGGAAACTCAAGTACAAGCGGACTTTGGTTAAAAGAATCGCCCATTATTGAGACACTATAAGAAAGGTCAAATGAATTCGATGTATATCAGATAACTAATGAGAGGTACATGGATATACGAACACTACGTATAGAGCCCCCGGAAACTATGGTATAAGACAAAAGGAGACGATGTATATAGTGTAGAATATTAAGTAGTATTAGTAGTAGATGTATGTATGATAATGTATAAATATTGTATAAAATACACCAAGAATAAATAACCCATTAGAAAGAGAACGCAGAAGAATTAACAGCGTATTGTAATTAAGAAATGAATCTGAATCATGATAACCGACAATATCAAGCCAGAATACCACCATTCGTAGAAGTAATCCAGCAATAAATAGCCGCAAATATACCCATAGAAATAGTAGAATTGGATCGAGCAATACATCAAGACTAAGGAATTGAGATAATATGGAGACGTCAATGCGAATTGATGACACAAATAACCAACAACGCACAAGCACAATGGACGAATACTCATATGGTATTGACGGAAAGCGTGAACAGAGGTTTACACCAAGCAGCTAGAATTGAAGAACAACAAAGAACCATATTGCAACTACAAATAATCAACGAACAATTAAACAATCAAGTCAGATTGCATGCAGAAGAAATCAGAAGATTACAGAATATAGCCCCAGGAAGTTGGGTTAAATGGATATCAACAATACCCGAATTTAACCCAGAACCGGATTCAACAGAAGACTAAATTAAGAAATACCGTGTAAATATATATAAATAGAATAAATAAACGAAGCCAATAAATGAATGAAACCAAGATGTAAAATAACCAGAAAAATTATTGTAGATATGCAGACAATTATCGAGAGAATTAGAGGAAGTGAGAATCCATCCAAAGCTACAAGACAAATGATGAAAGAAAAGATCAGAATAATAAACGACATAGAAGAAAGATTAAAATGTTGTAAATGTAAAAGACTACTGATTGGAGCAAGACAAACGAGATGTTGATGCAGAATATGTACGGACTGCACAATAGAAGTGATAGAAACACAAATAATAAAATGTCCTGGATGCGATGAAACCCTCGAAGGAGAAGACGACCCTACCACAATAGATAAAGCCACAAACAAGGAGATAACCAACCTAACATTCCAATGCCAACTGAAAGAATTCGAATGAAAAGGGCCTATGAAGGAAGCGGAAAACCATGTAAAGGAATGCGAATACAATGAGACACCATGCGAGAAATGCCAAACCAAGATAACAAAAAAGAATATGGAGGAACACAAAAAATAGTGTATTATGAGAGAAGAAAAGTGCGAATTCTGCAGAACTACCGACAAATGGATAAAAATAGAAAAGGAACATCGAAACCCAAGAGAAGAACAAGTATGCGATTCATACGAAGGAATATGTGCCAACAATTGCAGCAGGAAAGACAAAGTCAAACTAAAAGAACATTGGAATGAATGTACTAGCAAACCAATTAAGTGCCCCTTGGAATTATTTAATTGCCAAGCACGTTTACCCACCTCAGAAATGCAAAAACACATGGCAGAGAACCTCATGAAACACAGAAATCATGATGAAAACGATGGGAATGCTAGCATGGGAAGTGAAAAGTCTACGAACAGAAATAGACTCACAAAAAGCACTGATAAGAGAAATACTAGAATCCAGAGAGAACTTCGAAAAAATCAAGGGATATATACCTTAGAAAATGACCGAAATGGAAGAAAAGATCCAACAAATAATCAGTAGTATACAGGACTTAGAAACAACCAGCCCGGTAGCCAGAAAATTACCCACAACACCCTTTATATGGAAAATAACCGGATTTACCGAAAAACTACAAAGAGCAAAGGAATGAACAAATAAAATAATAGACAGTCCACCAATGTATAGTTGGAAAAATGGATATAAGATGGGCATCAGACTTTACCCAAACGGAGATGGGAATGCAACAGGCACCCATATTAGTGTCTTCTTTAGAATAGAAAGAGG
The DNA here is from genome assembly GCA_022537955.1 of Schmidtea mediterranea. Lineage (NCBI taxonomy): Eukaryota > Metazoa > Platyhelminthes > Tricladida > Dugesiidae > Schmidtea > Schmidtea mediterranea. Next base: position 191,419,142 of record CM039680.1, read on the forward strand.
AGAGTAGGACGAATTATTGACATGGCCTTTCAAACAGAATATCATATTGAAAATGCTAGGACGAGACGAGTATCGCAATCCAATCAGAACGGGAAATGAACCACAACTAGAGAAACCAATAACCTCTTGGAACACTGTGGTCAGAACACCATTCTTCTATGCACATAGACGATTGAGAGAGGAAGGATTCTTACGCGATGACAATTTGCATATAAAAATAGAAGTAGAAAAACCGGAGAAGACGTTGTAACGGAGGAAGAGTAAAGTGTAAATAAAATTTAAATAAACATAACAAAAACTACAAAATAACCTAAAAAGCAGAAACTAAAATTCAAAAAGAATGACGATATTTATTAATAAATGACCAGCGGAAACAGTGAACAAAAAACAGTAGAAATAAGAGATGGATCAGAATCACTTTGGTCAAAACTTCGCAGAAAACCTGAAGAGGAGGAGAAAACCAACATACTAACGGCAGCAGTATCATATTATGTGAACTTTAACGTAGAAGGAATACCCCAACAACTCAAGACAAAGATATACATACCAGTAAAAGTAAGAGGAGAAAATCTGAAAAAGGAGGAACAAAGATGCCTAACATTCGAAGATAATAAAGTATTTACCGACCAACAAAGCAAAGAACTGGCCACACAAGGATTTTATTTCACAGGAACACAAAAATTCCCAAGCAAGGTTACTTGCATCTTTTGCAGAGGACAGCTTGGACAATGGAAAAAAGGAGAAACGGCAAAACGAGAGCATAGAGAAAAATTCCCGAAGTGTCCATTCATATTAAATATGGATGTGGGAAACCAAGCAACAGACAGACTCGAAGGAATTCAAAGACTGGAAGTAGACAAAGACGAAAAAGGACGGGAAAAGAAAATAACGATTTTGCAAGTCAAGGATACTGCCAAATGAGACTAGGAATAATGTGCGAAGGTTGCAAGAACCAACAACCAATGCCAGATCAGAACGTTACCAAACTAAAGCATAAAGGAAGATGTATATACAAAGAGGAGAAAGATTCGAGAAACGTAGAAATATCAACTGCGGACCAACAAATAGAAGATATACTGGACCTACCGAAAACAAAAACGCTAATGCTACTATCACGAGTAAACACCAAAACGATGAGGAAAATAATCAGAGAAAGGTTAACCAATAGTACGGAATGGTACAACTCAACTCAAGCTACGATACAAGCTATCAAACGATATCAAGAAAAACCAGCAGAAGAACTAGAAAAATCAATGATAAAGGAACCCATACTTGAGCAATATCAATGTGTAACATGTTGGCAAAAACATGTCGAAGTGATATATACACACTGCGGACATATGGTCAACTGCGAAACGTGCGGATTGAAAGTGAATATATGTCCAGTATGTAGAAAACAAATCAGCGGGCGGATAAAGGGATTCCGTTTCGCTGATCAGTAAACAGAACAAGACTATGTATAAAGTGTGTAAATAGTAAGAGGAGTAACAAAAATGTAAATAAATTCCAGCGAATAGATTAAATCGATGTACCAAAAAATTATGAGAAAACTAAAAATATGCATAAAAGAAACGAAGTAATTAATATTAACATTTAGAACCAACAATGAATCCAAACGAAATACCACCACCAGTAATGAAAAAGACCGAAGCAGAAAACGAAGAGCCGAAAACAATTCCAGAGGAATTACAAAAACAAATGAACAAGGCAAAGGAAGAAGCAGAACAATGGCAACAAAAAACGATGCAACTAAAAAAGATGCTAATTGATGTAGAGGAAGAATTGATAAAAGAAAACATCAAAACAAAGATGATGAGGGAGAAATGGGAAAGACAAATGGAACAACGAATAATCTACCCAGAAGGAAAAGAGAAATTATATCAAGAACGAGAGGAAGAATTAATGAAGGAATTTTTTCAAAATCAAACAAGAATCGCAAATCAAAGAAAAGAAATAAGAACCTTAGAACAAGATAAACAGGATCAACAAAGCGAGATAGAAAAACTGCGAGAAATAATAAAGGATAAAGAAACAGAAATACAAGAAGAAGGAGAAGAAACCTGTAGAATCCTAAACCAAACACAAGAGGAAGTGGAACAAATAAGAACCAAATACCGGGTAGAAAGGACAAAGAGAATGAGTGAAGAGCAAGCCAAAGAATGGGCAAAGCGCCAAGCGTTAAATTGGAAAACGAAATGGCAAGAGGATAAAGAGCGAGCAAGAAACAACTGGAAAGCACACGCAAGACATTATGCTCAACAAATAGCCGAGGAGGAGGACCGAACAAGAGCCTACAATGCCAAGTGGGAAGACGCAAAGACAGAAGTCAACAAACTAAGAAATCAAGGACCAAAGCCATCCAGGAGAGTAACAGAACCCAAAGACGACAGACAAGAAAGGATGATAGTCCAACTAACAGAACAAGCTAAAACATGGAGAATAGAATGCAGATTATTAAAAGACGAGAACGCAATACAATGGGAACACATACTAAAACAAGATCACGAAATAATATTTCAACAAACAAGAATGAAAGAGATATTACTAGAACAAGAAAGGACTCTCAAACAAAGACAGGAGCAACAAAGAAAAACGGAAGTCAAGGAAGAATGGATCAAGTTGGAAGCAAGAAAGTGGAAGGGACAATACCAAGAAGCCAAGAAAGAAATAAGACTATTACCCAAAAAGTTACTAATTACTGAAGATTGGGAACTAAGGGAGCAGATCGAAGAACAAAAACATGCAATCGAGGATTACAGTAATCAGATCCAAACAATGGGATTCCATGAACGAATCAGACGAAATACAATAAGAAGACTCAGAAAAAGCGAAACTAGCCACAGGAAATGGATTGAGCAGTTATACCAGAAAGTATTGGAAACGCAAAATGAACTAGCGGACGAAAAACGACAAAATCAACAGTTAGGCGACAAACTAACGGAACTCCAACAAGATGTGAATGGACATCGAGGAGTAATAGTATATAAAGAAATTCAACTGCGACATCAACTCTAAATAAATGAACAACTGAGAGGACAAGTTGAAGCAGAGATAAAAATGATCAAACAAGGCTATGAAGAAAATGAACTAAACCTCAAGAAGGAAATCGAGAAGCTGAAAACGCTAGAAAATACGCAACAGCTGGAAGCCCAAGTAGAAGGGTTGACGGAAAATGTAGACTACCTCACCTACCTATTAGATGAGGAGCTGCAGATCTCGAACGCCTTGCGGAAGGAAATATCCACACTACAGAACCGACCTCCGATTCTACTCGTACCGCTATACCCAACAGAAGTACCAACACAAGTCCCCGCGGAACCAGATGACGGATTTGGCGAGACGGAGGAAACATTTGTATAATAAAGAAAAGAAAATTGTAAAAAGTGTAAAAAGATAAAAATAAAAAATTATAAAAACAAAATTATATAAAGACTAAACTAATGTATGTTTCAAAAGAAATAGAAAGTCAAATGAATCGAGAAAGTAACATAAACGAGTACGATGGATACCAACCAACCCCTATTCAACTAGTACAGCCAATCAAGCAAGACCCGTTAGAATACTATAGTAAGAAGTAGGAAACGGAAAGAAAAGAATGGCGAGAAACAGTAGACGAACAAAAAATAGAAAATGCGAGGTTAAGACAACAACTGATCCAAGCACGACAGCTGGTAAATGCTATAAAACAGGAATTATCAACCGAAATGGGAAGCGTTAGATATAAAACGATGGAAAACGAATATCTGAAGGGGGTGTTAGCAAGAATAAAAACCAGAGTAGTCTTGGAAGACTATTGGAAAATGGAAGCAGAAAGGATGAGGAAAAGTAGAAAAAGCGAACAGCGATACCTTATCCAATTAGAAGAAGTCTGCAAAGAAGCAAGAGAAATAAAGCAAAAATACTAGCAAACACAGGAAGAAATTGACGGGTTAAAGGAAGAACTCCAAGAACAAAAGCAGAAGACAAAGAAAGAAAAGGTTAGCAAGATAAACTATAAACACCAACTCGGACGAAAACGAATAAGCGAAAGGAACCTAAGAACCCAACTAAACCAACAACGAAAGTCACTTAAAGAAAACAAAAAACAATTGGAAGAACTCCCAAAATTGACAGAACGACTAATAAAAACCCAAGTACTGGTAATGAGAATTGCCGAAGGAAAGACAAAGGAGGAATATATAACGCACTCACCACCGGGTGAGGGGGAAAGTAACGAGACCTTAAAATAAAGAGAAAATCTACTGTATATGATTATCTGTAAATAATCATTGAATAAATAATGATAGAATGAGAAATAAAGCAAACCTAAAAGAGCTGTACCTGATGATGATGGTAACAATAAAACTATGTGTAACCGAGAACCCCTTAGAAATGTGTGGAAAATTGCACCCGTTCCGAAAGGAAGATAGTACATGCCTAAATTATAAAGAAATATGCGAAAACCCAAAAGGCGAAGAATGCCAACAACTAGCTCTACAGTGCAATCAATTCCCAACAAAAAGAGGCGAAAATGTTAATGATAAACTAAAACAAAGCATCGAAAAGGAAAGCCAAAGAATCAGACAAATGATACAAACTCTTCTAGATACAAAAAACGAGAGGTCAAAAATAGAAAACGAAAACCTGGATATGAAGAAAAGCCTAGACATAATCGGCAGAAAAATTCAAAGAATCCCCGAAACAAACCCAGAAAATGAGCAAATGCAAGAAATTTTAAGAGCCATTCGTTCAATTAAAAGACAGTCATCAAATAAATCACAACAAACCTAGGAATCAAGCCTAATGACTTTACCAAGCCAAATCATAATAATTATCAAATCTATGGAGTTTTGGATCACGGACGAAACCACCTTGCTGCTCAGAATTCTATGGCAAGTAAGGCTACCCAAGTCATGCTTTTGTGTCAATAAAAATTTATGTCATAAATTGTAACGTTAATTTTTTTTGTACAATTGAAAATGGCGATTCAGTAATTCCGACAATTCCTAGACATAGATTGCGTCAACTAATAGACTTATCCAATAATTAAAACTACCACCGAGCCATCAGGAATTTCTATATCCATATCAATAAATAAATCGTGAACCACATTTTGTCGGAGTAAGATTTGGAGGATAAGAACGAGCCGTAAAGTAGTGTCGAGAGTTCGCGTCGAATTAATTACAAATGCGTAATGGCATTCTTCGATGTACATCGAATCTTCTAGAGTGTAAAATTCCTGATGTCTCCGTAATTAGTCCAGTTAATTTACCTAATTGATCTTAACTGAAATAGTGTTCAAATCCTCTCTTGAAGGTAAAAGAGATCACCACTCAATGTGATCCATCCTTAGTTTGTGATTAGGAGCCGGAGGGAACGGAATATTACATTTATGGCTTTCGATACAATGAAACTGTAGACTCCATGCTGTTTTACTATAAGCGAAAGGAAAAGTTAGTAAAAATCTTATTAGCACTACAATATCGAGAGAATCAAAATTAAGACCTCTATTATAGGATATTCTAGATCATTTCCCACTGAAGTGTTACCCCTTTTATTAAAGATATAAATTATTTTGTTTTATCGACGAAGCTCATCTTATATTTATTTTATTATTAAGGTGAAACTATGAACAAGGCTATGCAGAGAATTAGTAAAGAACTTGAGAGTCTCCGGAAGGAAAATGTCAACTTAAACCAACAATGTATTCAATTAAGCCGTGAGCTACAGAGATTCAAGGCTACTTGGTCCGAACCGACTAGAGTAAAGTGACTATATCAGAAGATTGACGCAGCACAGAAGGGCTGGCAGGAAGAGAGAGCCCTGAACCAAGCCCAGAAGGTCCAGATACGAGGGCTGGAAGTAGCCGTAGCGGCGGCCCAGGAGGGACAGGCGGTCACCTACCCTCTGGTGTTTGCCCCAGCCCAAGTGGCCTATCAGAATGCAACCAATCCGGCACAACCGTCGTTCCAACCAAAATCGCGCAAGACCAGGACGAGCCGAGAAGAAAAGACAGAAACAAGACAAATTGCGAACGAGGCAGAAATAAATGTAAATGAGCGATATGGGAACAAATAAAATTTTTCTCTTTTTTAGTTTTTCTTTGACTTCACGATGTGAATACAGTAGTATGATTCTATGAGGGGTAAAGACAATGAGATACAAAGGCGAGTGAGTAAGGAACCTAAAGCATATAAGACGAGCATAGACCTTCTAACGGTAGCTCGCTGAACCAGCTGTAGACTGGTCTTAGCAGTTTTGGAAACAAAGCTCACTTTTGACGGTCACAGAACCATTGGTTACAGTACCAACGTTGCTTACCAACGGGTAACCAGTGGCAGGCAGATAGAATTATATGATTTGGGTCAAGGTCACATCGATCACCTATAACTCCACAATATTATTTCGGCAATTTATGGTATATTTTATTAATCAGAATTCTGTTAATTTATTAAATTTTATTTTATTTTTTTAAACTCCATCTTGGATTGGGTTGTCGATATTTGGTAAAATTTTATGATTTCGTATTATCTTTGTATAATATCCATGTTATACTTGATGCATCTTGTGAATTATTTTACTTCTTTTGTTCTGATTTTTATCATACTAACTTTGTTTTATGTTAAAGTTAAGTTAACTTGGTGCTGGGTTTTCGTGCATATGTACGAATGTATCAACAATAATTTATTTATTAATAATCATATTTATGATAAGTTTTATTTAATTTATGATAGGAAGTTGATGTACCTAGATCCACTACTCATGGATATTAAAAGTGGCGTAAAAGCATGACCTTTTCGAGTTCTATCTATTTTAATAAACAGTAGTAAAAGACGGGCACGTAGTCTGTGAACCGGTAGATATACTAGGGCCTTTGTGATACATACTAATTTTCCTTAACTTTGGCTAGCATTCACCAATCTGATGAATTTACATAACAGTCTAGCAATGGGTACTAAGTGGTAGAGTAAAATATCCTTTGTATGTGGATTGTGTTGGTAACGACAGATATGGAAAGTAAGGACCATTATTCTAGTTTTTGAATATATTGGTTATGCATCAACTTATTTTTCTTAATAATCTATTTAACGTGTGTTGCTTTACTTGTTGTTTAGTTGATATTTAGTAATCTAAACATTAAGTGTCCAATAAAGTGTAGTAAAATAAATATTTTATTATCCACCGAACTTTAGAATTCAAGAAACTTGATTGCATACTAAAATTTTAAAGAGTTTTTAATTTTATCTTGACTTTTAAAAGAGGTTTGTAGGAGTTAAAAATACAGAATGGATGAATAAAATGAACTAGAATTACTTCATTTTCAATAGATATACACGTATAAAGTTCACAGTAATAACTTCTAAAAATTTTAAATTGAATCGACAACTTAATAAAAGCAAATTTCGAGATTTTATTTTGTATTTAAATTGAAAAAAACAAATTTATCAACTAACAGTAAAAATTTAACGCATTTTGTTTGGGTATTTTATTTTGATAAATTTAAATTACTTAAATGTTTAAAAGTGTTGTTTTAATAATATGTTGAAATGGCGAGATATTACTGTGATTATTGTGATATCTATCTGAATTCTAATTCATTGAACTGTAGAAAACTTCACAATAATAGCGATATTCATATTAAAAATGTTAGACTTTACTATGCACGGTGGTTGATATCGACATCTTTAAATGCAGCTTCTATTGCATCGAAGAATTGTAATTTTTTTTCGAATTTCTTTCTTTTTCAGAATAACAGTTAATAATAATTGGACAAGTCAATAAAATTACAGAGGAAAGCATTAATTTTATTTTACCTTATGGTTCGAAGAATTAGAAGATCGAATGAAATTTAATATAATTTAAAATATATGTGGATTGATAACTTTTTCTTAAATTTACATTTATTTGAAGAAATTTTAAGCTAATGGTTCATGAATTTATTTTATAAATTGTAAAGGCTAGTTTTATATTATTGGTGAAATGTGTAAGTATGATAGTCTAAATGACTAAATGAATTTTATTTTGTATGAATATTTTTGACTTAAGTAAAAATTTATTTTTAATTACTTTTTTATTAAAGTCTTAACTAAATAGCTAATGAATAAATCTAAAAACAAACCGCAGGACTATATATCTTTAAATAATGGAAATGCCAAATTTATCTTGCGGTAGTCTAGAAGAAAATTTCAGCAATGATTGTTACTTTAGTTATGTAACATATTGAAGGAGAAATTCAAGAAATCTTTAATTGTAACTAATGGTTCCTAAATATTATGCAGTTTGGTTAAAACAGATTTTTCAAAAATTAAATACAATTCTTATTTAATGGAACTTCGTAAATTGCAATAACTTCAATTGTATTAGTAAAAGGTTAATACTACTGACAATTAATATGAAACCATTGCTTTATTGTAGAGCTCAGTCAAATCACCAATAAAATCTGTTTTGGGAAATTTTTGAGTATGTCTTTACTGGATAGTTCTAATGTCGTTAAGAATGGGCTTCATATTAAAGTGAATAAATCAAAAAATATACTATAGATATTTATCAGTACCAACCTGTAATAAGTAATATTCTATTAGTATATAAATTATTATTATTAATCAAATAAAAAATATTCTGTTGAAATTTATAAGTAGCGTGACATAAAATATTAAAAAAGCAATATTTTTCGAGTAAAAAATCGTAACCGGTGGCAAATAATATGTAAAGACGAAAAAAAGAATTTTAATTCGATCAGACAGTCAGAATGGTCAAAGGCCCAAAAGCACAGTAGTTTCAACGTAAGCTATTAATCAAATTTGTTGAGCCTGACGTGATCTTAAAAGTCAGTGGAAAGTGAAGCTAAAGAATTGTGATAACTATTATACATCGATAAGGAGAAATAAAAAATATGGAAAGCATTAACTTTAGACGTTGTAAATTGGGAAACAGACCAGAACCGTATAATTAGCGAAGTAGACAACAAAAAGAGAATACAATGAGTAGCAACAATTCTACGACCATCGACAGCCAGTGTCAATAGTTTCAACATCACCAGCTACCATCAGAGATACTAATGACTATTAGCCTGGCCGGGAATTTTTTTATATTTTGAAATCGCACTCCCTCTCATTTGGTGAGGTTTGATGCGTAAATGACTCTGTAAAATTTTGAGGCTATTCCAAGATGAAGAAATAGTCCCCCACAAACCCATTGTCTCTCAAAATGGGTCTTTTTGAGTAATCTACACAAATTCAGCAATATCCATATCAGATCATCCCACAGTATGTTAATTTCCTTATATCAAGACATCAGTATGTGTGAGGAGCCAATACAGAAAATTTCAGGCTTAAGTGTTGACCCCTCATTGAGCTGCAGCCTATGGGAGGTTCAAATGGCCAAAATCGCTTGAAAACTTGCTAATTCTGGACAACATTTAGGGTATTAATATCTTGATAATCAATATAGGTACATGCCTGATATTTCTGCTATGTTACACTTTTGTTGTCTGGTATCAATAAATGCAAAAAAACTTGTGTTATCTCAGCTAGGCCACTCGTGATACATCTGACAAAATGACAAAAATATACTTCTGCCAGTTGCCAAAGATTGCCTGTTAACCAATACGAAGGAGATCCTATAGATTTTTCTGACTTTGTGGGTGAATATTACATGTAAGCAACGGCTTAAGGATGGAATCAAGCTGTGATGGAGCAAAGATTGCTATTTTATCTCAAAGGACCTGCACGAGAAGCATGGTAGCAGTTAGATAAAAAGAATATAAGAAATGACTGGTTAAAATTAAAGGTTGAACCATCGAAACGACGAATAATGAAGCAAAAGGTTTTCTATCAGAATACAAAAATCAGAAATCGTTAAATGAATTTTCACATTATTTAACAACAATATTTTCGTCCAAAATGTTCGGTCCTCATCGGATTTCGCTGCTTTCTGTGTGTTGGTCGTATGGGAAAACTTATTCACAAATGGATTCATGCCATGATGGTGTGCCTTTCACTGTTATATTCTAGGGTCAATTTTCCCCATACCCGTATGATTTGGATAACCGTTACGTACCCATGGCCGAAGTCATGTTGGTACTGTACGCAACAGCCGAATGCCATTCGAGCAGGTTAGCGCTATTACTAGTGCTACTCCTCGAAGGACCTTCGCTTTCCCGGTCATTGCCGCCGATAGAAGGACTTACGCATTTTATCCTGAAACTATACTATCCCTGAACCCTAGGTATCTATCCCTTTATGAGCTGAGAATCGTGAAATTACGTTCGTACGCTTCGACAATTCTATACTATACTGTACCTTATGATTCGTTTTTAAGCTGTCGCCATTGTTTTACCGTTTTGCTCTGAATACTCATACTCGCACCAAAAGAAGATAAGAGTTACAATATTTTATTAACACAACCGAAATTTTTCACAACCATTATAACAGAACAACAAGACAGAGACAAAGAGGGTTCGTATAGTAACCCCTCGACTAACACAATATCATCAACACTGTCGCTTCGAAATCCAAGTTCAATTGACTTTCACAAGGAGATGAATGGGTTACGATGAGTCGACTTCATTCATCCGCGTCGATGTCGGTTGGCAAGCATCGACGTTTTGTCGGTCGGTAAGGAGAGGGGTTTACGTTGATATGGAGCTCCATACGAGAGGAGGGTCCAGGTTCATCGAATTGAGGGAGACTTTCGGGCACGTTGCCCGTGAGTGTCGCGATTTCGCCTATATCTAGGCCCAACCGATCCAGGGCACGATTTATCGCAGGGGCTTATGGTTGATATGGATGGATCGAGAAGGTGAATGGAAGGTTACCGTGAGTGCATAGAGCACATCGGGATCGAGATCAGGGAATTCGAATTCCTGATAGGGGGGTGGCAGATCATTGATTTGATGAGGAGTACTGGTTGGCTCCGTCGATCTGAGAAGGCTTGCTTCCATACGGTAACGCTCGCGACGACGACGATTTCGGTTGGGTCGTCGTCGGGCCGCTCCTGAATGGGGTTCGACCACGGAGATTTGCGGAGGTTCGGCGACTTGAGGAGCTGGCGCCGAGTGGACCGGGCGAGATATCCCTAATGGGAGATGTTGCTCCGGAATGATATTCAAACTGCGGGCCCAGATGCTCCCAGGTATGCGAGCCCGAAGTTCGGTATCGGTAAAGATTTGTCGGAGCGTCGTGCTCTGCTCCTTTATTAATACTCGCTGGCTGCGAGATTCGGTAATCAGCTCATCTCGAGCTCGAGATAGGCAAGCTATTTTCTGGTACAGCTTCTTGGCTGCCTCGGGAGAGGTCCATGTACCTTTTACTCGGTTGTACTTGTTTCGGATGGCTTCATGATCGCTTTATAATTGTTCTAACTTCTGACGAATTGCAACAATTGATGGGGAGAGACGGGGGATCCTTGGGAGTTCGTTTATGTTTGACATTGAGATAATATTTGTTTCTAAACGAATACAAAAGGAGGGTTAATCTACCTAAGGAGTTGTCGGAAGCGAAGATAGGGAAAAATTCAGTCAGAAAGAGAGTTCAATAATAACAGACACTAGACGCCGGGTAGATATTGTTAGCATTGGTAGTCTTAATGACTGTTTCGTTCGTGTTAGTAAACGCATTATGAAGAACAATGATGACCAAGACCAAAAACAATACTCGGGGTAATCACCCTGGAGATGATTATGATAATGATAAAAGGGGCGAACCTAATAACCTTAATAATGACGATTAATACTGATAGTGACATTAGGATTTACGCAATTAGTCCTACTGCCATTAGTGGCATGCCTAAGCTATATTGCTAGAAACAAGATTAATAATAATGATAACAATATTATTAAGAGTAATATTCGCGTCGTCAGTTGGAGTCATCATAGGACTGCTAATAATACAGGTAATTGATTTATTAAACACTATCAGGGGTGATGAACAGATGGGCGGACACATTGATATTTAGTCAATGATAATAATATTTAATATTGATAATAATGGTAATACCTATGTTAGTTACTTTGAGAATTGGAAACAATAATGTTAAGGGTGTTAATGGTAACGTTAATAATAATATATAAGAATATTAATAATAATAATAAGGAAGATATTAATAATAATGATAATATTAAACTTAGAATTATCAATGTTAATTACTTGAAAGATTTGTGGTTATATTATTAATGGTAATAACACTACTGCTGAAGATAATAATTAATAATGACGATATTAATAATATTACTGATATCAAAAATGAGATACATTAATAACTTTAGTAAAGCAATGCTAGCTACATAATTGAATTTAGAAACTATTGATAGTGTAGTCAGTAAATTCCGAAAACTCATGCTATGGCTATATGGCGTCGGTAGCGGCATGGTTGGTTGATTTTGCTCCAATTTTTACTATGTTGATCATTATTGGAGTAGTCAGTTACATTGATATTAATCGAACTGCTGATGCGTGAAAATTGCTCTAGTAAATGGTAATGTCGTGCTGATTATCGATTTACTTATTGTATGGTTGACGAGTGGAATTATCGATCACTTATATTCGTTATTGCCTCATCATGCGGTGACTTAATCTCTCGCGTATATTATATGGATTTATTCACTCCTACTACATGGTTAATCGTCAAATTCAAGATTCTTAGGCGTATAGCTGGCTAACCTCAAGAACTAGTTGACATCGTTACGGCTATCTCTTCCATTACAGAATTACTACAACTTTGGAGTTGTCTACTATCGTGATTGCTTCCTCGATCTCTACCACTGTATGGATGCAATCTCAATACGGATTGTAAAACTATTGGGATCTACCATCGAGTTTCTCATATTCTATCAACTTTTATTCTAAGAGCTAGGTTCTACGGACGATTCGCCTCTTCCTGATGGTAAATCATGTGAGTTATACGTGCTGTGGTTCTAATAGAATCCATGTTACATAGTGTTCTAGGCAGAGTGGATATGTGGATAAATTGACGGTAGTTGGTGTTTGTTTTGCTTTTATATTGGATGTACAATGTTTTAACAAATAAAAATTCCTGACACTTCTATTATTTCATTAATTTATTTTGATGTTATTCTAGTACTTCTCCCTTTTACCCATTCCTATCACTTCTGCCCTACTTTCCTTGTCTTTTAATTCGAAATTTAAAAATACAATCCTACGAGATCGTCATGTGATCTTTACTAATTCCCCTAACTGAGGTCGCCCTTCCCTAGATTTTAATTTCTGCTCACCTCGACCGATTTTCATCCGCCGTTGCGAGTCGTTCAACGATGCCCTGCGTGGAGGTCCTGTGCAATTTTGCCAGACCCTACTGCGGACGACCGAGGTTTCGATAAGGCGTGACCCACGATCGCAACTAGGGAACTTAATCCACCAGCCGGACCTAGATCTGCCCAATCGAGAGCTATTGAGAATACAGTATATAAATAGGTATTTATGAGGTACTTGAATATACATAATCAATAAGCATATGAATTCATAGAAAAATTTAAGCAAAGACATTATAAACATCAAATTTTTATAACATATAAAGATTACATTAACGTAAATTAGAAAAGGATAAGATAACAACAACTCCTTACTTTCAATAAATGTTCAGAATAAAATTTGCAAAAGTTTGAAAGTGATTTCAGTTAGATGGTAAAGTGATTTATGATGTAACAGTTGAAAATTATGAAATTTGTCACTGTTTATATAATGTTTTTGTGTCTGTGTGCGACCAATGAGCGATTTTCGCCATTTTTAGGGCTTTTTAATTATTTAAATATTTTTAAATTATTTTTATTATTTTTTATGCATTTTTCTCTATTTTTTGATATATAAATATTTTATTATTGTAATTTATTTTTATTATCATTTTCTTGTAATATTACTTTTAGCCCAAATATTCTATTTTCTGGTCGCCTCTTCTGCCTGTGTTTTTTCTAAACCTTATTTTGCAAGGTTTTGGCAGTTTATTTTAATTTTCATATGTTTCTATTTGTGGATGTATGCTTTTTAATGATTTTAATTAATTATTTGTTTTTATTTAATTTTGATATATTTTTAATTTGTTTTAATTAATATGTTTTTTATTAATTTTTGGTATCTTCTTGCGGTGCGTGCTTATGTACAGTGACTTGTTTCATTATTTTCACTTTTGTTTTAATTTGTTTTTATTTTTGTTTTAATTTTGGCTCTAAGCCCAACATGTGTGATTCCTAAGCACATCCTTGACAATAACTCAAATGTCCACAGGGTATCATAATCATTAGTGCTTCCGCTTTATGGCATATATAGCACTCTTGATAAGCTTTAGTTTGTCTTTCCATAATCTGCACTATCTCCTCATCAATAGTTTAGACTTGTTCCATCATCTTTCTCCATTCCTTGTCGAACTCAAATATCTCATATATTTGATTTCGTATATTCTCTCAATTGTTAATTTGTCATCGAGATTGAACAGTTTTATTAATATGCATAATTCATTGTGGTGGAGGTTCGAAATCGTTGCAAAGTTTTATTATCTTTTTTATTAATTTCGATTTCTTTAATAACTCTTCCAGATTGTTAGTTTCGATATTCAGGAACTTCCTTAGTTTATTTATTGTTTGTCTGGCTGATTCCATTTAATTACAAATATTTGATTCTTCCATTTACTTATTTTCGTATTACTTATTTGTTTTAACATTAATTTATTTTGTGTGATTTTAGCTAGTCCCCCATTTTGTTTTTTTCTCGTATTTAATCTCTTTATTCATTTACTTCACCCATTGGCTTATCCCATTTTTCTTTACCCTTTAGTTCTTTTATTTATTTTAATTAGATTTCGTTATTTTCTAGTTTTGACTGTTAATTTATTAGTCACTTATGTATTGTACTCGTTATCTAATATGAAGTCGGTTCAGTAATTTTCTATAGTTCTTATTCTCTAGGTCCCCGTCGTTGGTCGAAATGTCATCCTGACATTCCGTTAGATATTTTTCATTTTTTTTTGTTTTCTAAAGAAATCGTTTCAATCTTACCTGTTATTGTTTTCACAAATTTTTAGTTGTCCTTTCTTTTCACTTGGCTTTCAACCTATATTTTGTTTCGTTGGCTTTTTCCGATGAAACTACTTTAATCTCGGCTGAGCCCCCAAATTTGTATTGTGGGTTAGTGGCTTGTAACCTTCTTACCAGACATACAATTGTCATGGCATACACTGTTTACCCGTTGCTAGGCAGAGTTGGTACTGTAATCAATGGCTACTAGACCGCCAAAGATGAGCCATCCTTCAAGGATTGCTATGGTACTGTCTCATACAAGGTTAATACTGTAAACTCATGTAACATAAATACTTCAACAGAGATTAAATCCGAACCATACGTAATATTAATTCGTAACAAGTCATTTGTATACACAAAAAATTTACATTTCGCGAGTTTTCCTGTTTGTTTGAGTCTCCGACTGATCCGCTCTGCTCTCCCCGGCCTGGAATGAAATTGGATTTTTTTTACTGCAGCGGCCGGTTGTCTTGATAGGTTACTTGTGCCGGATCAAAGGCTGGTGGGTATGTCACGGCACTGTCTTCCTGACACGCTGCGAGGGCGACTTCCAGACCGCGTATCTGAGTATGTTGGACCTATACCAATATTTATTCTTCCCTCCATCATTCCTGGGCTGCGATCAACCTCTGGTAAGTTTTTTTGGCTCGTGACGGCTTCATCCAGGTAGATTTTACCTCCTGCATCTCGCGACTCATCTGTATAAATTGTGGGTGGAGCTCCGATTTTTCCCGCCGTAATTTGGACAGCTCCTTTCCAATAGAACGAATCAGATCCATATATATAATAAGAATGAGGATTTTTATTTAACGAAGTTATCCGAATGGAAATTTATAAATTCTCAATGCTAGATTGGCAGTCAACTGAGTAGTTGCATAATTTTACCTCTTACGTTAGATATCCTACAACTGTCGGGTCAGATCTATTTTGGATCGTTTAATATTTCACTCTCAGTGATTTAATTGTTTAAAGGTGGCGCCGCAATTGATCTTAGACTTCTACTCCTCTATTTAATTTGGTTTATTACAATTAACTCTATTATACTGTTCATCATATTGGCTGGTAGTCATTTTCACAGGGTACTCACATCATGTTTTATTCAACAACTAATTTAAGGTACAACAAAAACTAGGATTCGTAAATTCAACATTTATTGTTTAGCATATTAATTGCACAATATTTCCTTTCGAACATAATATGCGTCTACTGTATCTTTCCTAGCCGGGTTGGTAGTAGCAAGCTTCTCTTTGTGGGTATCGTCTAGCAAAAGCATCATCTCCGTGTTGACGGCACTTGCCCGTGCGATTAAACACCGATGGTTGAAGGAGTCATCTTGTCATGATCACACTTGTTTGAGCTTTCATTTCCATCAGCACTAGGTCACCTAGTTCGAATGATATTCCGTACGAAGGGGCTTTAGATATCCGTGCTGGGTCTCACCCCTGAAGCAATGTGATTTACCAATATAATTACAATAGCGTTGTTAGTTAGTTGAATATAAATTTTAATTATTTAGATCTATCCGGCTATTTGATCAATTATTTATTTTTTGACAATGTAGTCGTAAGTAAATCTTAGCCAATTTATTTAATCGGTGATAGTTCTGGATATCAGATTTGACTTAATATAAATAGGATAATATTAATAGGATAACTAATTTTCTGGATATTAGTAACGACATCAAGGAGGGTATTTGCAATAATCTTATGTTTCTGTACGCTGTTTGGGCTTAATGTATCAATTATTGTAGCAAAGGCTTTAAGTTTATTGAAATAAAAAACTGCCCAACATGCTTTTGAAGTTTTAAAAGGAAAAATGATCTCATTCCAATTACGGTAAAGATGGAACGGAAAAGTTTCAAAGAAGGTTTTAAAATTTTATTGGATTAGGGCTTTACTAGTATAACTTTGAATAATAATAGATGATTTTTTGGCTACAAATTCATTCAAAAAAAGATTGATTGAGTGTTGGTCTAGTCTAGTGGTCGGCACACCTTATTGGCCAAAGAGCCAAATATGTACATTACAACGATTCAAAAAAATTCTAAGAGCCAAATCTGTTTTTTAATTTAGTAAACCTTTATAATTTTAGACCTTCATTAAATTACGAGTACACTGAATAAAACTTGATTTCACACTTAATAAAGATTTATTCGTTGATAAACAATAATAATAAAGTAAGGTATCCATAAATTTAAACCATGACAATGACTGACAAACACTTAATGCGAATGATGTCCTTTCATCGCCTTGAAAGTTTCGGTAAGTGAGGTTTATATGTTGTTGATTTTAATTTTAGGCATAATTTCATGGTTCTCATCAATATGACACCTCAGTTTACTCTTGATAAAGTTCATGCTTGAAAAGGATCGTTCGCATGAATATGTAAAACCCCAAAAAGAGAAAGAACAGCAAACGCAAGTTTTTTCAGCTGATCTTAAGAGTCAGGAATACTATTTCATACGTTGAAAATGATCATGTCTTCATTATCCAGGTCTTTCAAAGCAGACCACTTGTGTTGTGAACTATGATAACATTTGTTCTCCAATATTTCCAAATCAGTACAAAGATGTTGAAATCTACAGCTCCATATTTCCTTGTTTTTTAAATTCTGCAACTGTATTTCAAAGTTACCAATGTCAATCCCAAAAGGAGAAATTTTCAATTCAGTTATTGTACATTAAGAAGATTTTTGACGAATGCTAAGGTCGTTCTGCTGTTTTTAAACACCTGAAACCTTTGAGAAATGCTTCCCACATATTTAAAATTGTTGCTTTGAAATGGTGTTTGTCAATAGAGAAATTATTTTCTTGGCGATGCTTCAGCTGGTTCGGAAAGTGAAACAATGTTTCCTTTTCAAAATCTTTAGCAAAAACGGATAATTTGTTTTCGAATGAAATGACTTTTCCTAACATCGAAGTAATTGTGTTTCGTTTTCCTTGTAGTCTACGGTTAAGCTGATTTAGATGAGACGTAACGTCTAACATGAAATGAAAGTTTTGGATTCACTGATTGTTTGGAAGTTCTGTCTAATGAACACCCTTCTCAAGGAGAAATGCTTCAATTTCTGGAAATAGAGACGCGAAACGTTTTAAAACCTATCCTCTTGATAACTATCGAACCTTGTTATGAAGCAGAAGATCAGCGTACTCACTCTCCATTTCAACTAAAATTCTTTGAATTGACGATGATTAAGAGCTTTAGCTACAATGGAGTTGATGATCGTGATCACTAATCCCATAAATTTACTAATTTCTTCCGGAAATATCCTCACACAAAGCGCTTCTTGGTGATTTCGGTAGAATTGGTATTCTAATTTGATTCCACCTGTTCAACGTTTCATGGAAAGGACACTCGACCAGAATTAGCTCCAGGACCCGTGGATATTTGTGCCAGAGCCGCACATTACCGACCCCTGGTCTAGTCAATCACTTCCAATGTATTTTGTGGACACCGGTATATTATCTGGCATTGCTTTTGTTTTGTCGACCCCGATGTGTTTATTATGGTGTTCGATAATATTGTGATGTTCAATAATTTCCCCACAGTAACAAATTATTTGGTTTATATGGCATGTTTTTTTTTAT
Source organism: Schmidtea mediterranea (assembly GCA_022537955.1). Lineage (NCBI taxonomy): Eukaryota > Metazoa > Platyhelminthes > Tricladida > Dugesiidae > Schmidtea > Schmidtea mediterranea. The sequence goes on from CM039680.1 coordinate 191,437,732, forward strand.
GTTTAGCTTGGATATGCTGTTCTATTTGTTTATAAGTGAATAGATTACACAGGTCATTTTGGCAATTTTTTACATTATTTACATTACAATTAAGTGTTCCTTCTTCATGAAACTTATATTAAAAAAAGTAATCGGTCGTCTATTTTAATTAATGAGTTATTAGTACTTTCATCTGGAGTTTTAGTTTTAAGGATATTTTCCTCAATTATCACGTTTATCTTTTTATTCACAATGTCCATATTATTATGTACTGTAAATATTTCTCGTGTTTCAGTGTTGGGTATTTCGAAGGATCGAGGTGTTTGTGAAAAAAGATCGATATTCGAATCAATTCGTTTAATGACTTGTTGTGATTGGGTTAATAGATCATTGTTAGTAAGCGTTAGGATTTCAGTATCTGGAGTGTATGATGTTGATTCAAGAGTTTTAGTGATTGGTGAAGTCTTATTGTTTAGAATCTGTGAGTCAATCTCTAAGTTCAGGGTATCATTTGCAAGTGGGGCTGAATTTTTAGGTACAAGTTTTATGAGGTTTATTTTTGGGAGGAAGAGATTTGGTTGAAATTGTGATTGAAAGTTAGTTTCGTATTTTGAAGGTCATTGCGTTTTGTCGTTACTGGTTTGGTCACATTGGCTGAATTTCGGTATGCTATTTTCTAAACTTCGAATTTGCGTCCGTTTGGTCTGAACTAACTGATTTTCCTCCGCCCACTCTCGTTTAGCAGCGGTCAAACGCTAGTACTTCCGTTTGGCTCGGGACGGTTCGATCCAGGTTGCCTTTATCTTTTGGATTTTGCGACTTATTTGTAACAACTGAGTATGTAATTCGGAATTTTCTCGTCGCGCCTTGACTTGCTCTGTTTCTAGCACACAGAGGGTATCCATATCTACAAATAAGATATAAATTGAGATTTGTAATAGCTGACAGCTGTTTTAAAAAAATCTAAATTGTTTTTCATCATTCCGGATAGTAGTATCGTCACTATTTATGTTTAACTTATTTAGATTGCGATCCTCTCATTTTTATTTATATTATGCGGTTCATTCTATGTTTGTATTGTTGGGCCGAGACTAGATTTTTTAAAATAAATCGGAAATAACACGCAAATACAGCAATGCAAATTTCAAATCAGACCTATTGCTGAGCACTGATGGGTAATCAAAATGTCAAACCTGTCTAAGGGTAACTACTTCACACCCAGCGCCTGCATAAGAAATTTAACCGCTAGTCACCGGTCAAAATTGACGTTGATACTGTGAACTATTGGATTGAATATTAGCAAAGAGTGAGCCTCTTTTCAAAGACTGCTAATGCCCTAATATTCATATTGGTTCACGAGCTGTCGTAGAAGACATCGTGCTCTAATTCTATCGGTCCTCGTCTCAACTATTTAACTATTTTAACATTTTAAATATTTAACTGTTTCAAATTATTTTTATCGCCAAAATCAAACTTAAACACAAATACAATTGTTTTTTAGTTCATCAAATAAATATAACATTTAAGTGTCTATCACAATGTTAGTCCACACGGTATTCAGAAACCGTTCGCGTTTAAGATGTGCCCTACCATGCGAGCGTTGTGGAGCTTAAATAACCGCTCATGTTCCTTCTTGCCAGGCCGATTTCTTTTTCGATTTTACTTTGGCACTTCCTCTGGCAAACGTGAGGGTCCAGGAGTGAGAATTTTCACTCCGATGTCCTTTCCGGTTACATTTTGAATCACCATCGCCTCTTGCTCGGCCGATTGCAATACTCCGCTTTGAATGAGTCCGGTGCGGATCTCATCTTTTAATTTTAGTTCTTTAACCTACTTCTCTAGCTCCTGGGCCTTCTGTTCAGCTTGCATCAGGGCCTCATCCCTTTGTGCCAGCTTGGTTTTTAGCACTTCTATTTCTGTCTTCAACCTTGGCACTCCCTCTGAACGGAGCCAGGTTTGCTCTAGGTATCGGCACTTGCGCACCATTGCTTCTGTCATTTGACTCTGGATCATCGTCTCATGATGGTATTGAGCGACGTTCCTTCTGAATTTTTCTATTAATCGTCGGTTCGATTCGACTAAAAGAAAACGAATTTATAATCCTTACCTCTATTGATAATTGATTATAAAAATTTTATTTAAAAATAAATTTTGAAATCCATTCATAGCTTTAAGGTGGCACTCCTTTCAGCGATTTAATTATGCAATCTGGATGAGGGGAGCGGTGAGGACACATGTATTTTATTTGCCTTATGAGTTTGGGGAAAGTATCTACAACAATGCTCATAGACGTGACACCGGCCAATGCAGTAAGGACACTGTTGGGGACACTCTGGGTCACCCTCTATTCCACTAGGTCAAAATGATAGCGAGAACCATGGCAATGCAGTTATTAATTGCTTAGAATCTAATCATTATATTCATATCAATAATAATAAAATAATAATAATAATATTAACAATAATAATAATAATAATAATAATAATAATAATAATAATAATAATAATAATAATAATAATAATAATAATAATAATAATAATAATAATAATAATAATAATAATAATAATAATAATAATAACAATAATAATAATTCTCATAATAATTATAAGTACATTAATAACAATAATAATAATAATATTAATAATCCTGATTTTTAAAATGTTAAAAAATTTGTCCCTAATTTTCCTAAAAAGAACTATACCTTAATCCTTAAAATATTAATTTATTGGCGTTAAAAAAGAGAATTAATTAATTTAATTAACTATATAGTAAATTATAACATTTTAATTTATACAATATAATTAACATCAGTGTAAGTAAAAACTTCTTATTGTACCTTACCAGTTCTCATCCTAACCCTTAAAAATCAAGGATTTAAGAGATATTTCATTATGTGCTACATTACCTAAGTTTATTTCATTTTGCTTGTCATTTATTGCCATGGCAACTTATTAAAGGATTTCCAATTCTTATAATAAAATTCACAATTATTTGGTTATTTCTTTAACTTGAATTTATGTAGACTAATGAGTTGTTTTTCGTTCGTAGTTCATCTTATAGTTAGTTTTGAATCTATTTCGTCTAAATGAACTTCTGTACATATTTTTCATCGTCATTTGTTAGCCTTTATATTTAGACCTTTCCCAGGACCCCAACACTACTCTTTCGAGGGTTGGGCGATAGGATTTAGGAATGGAGAATACTGAGCGGTTCCAGCTACTGCCTTCACCACGGGTTCTCCGCTAACTACCGGTTCGATCCGGGGTAACAAAAATCTCATTTTATTCACTTGTATGATTGTGGTCTATGGTATATTCGAAAATACAGTAATAGTTAAAAAAAATTTATAACTTTTATTTTCACATGATGGGTGCTCGATCAATTGTTCAAAATGAATTTACGAAATAATTTAGTAAACATTTATTTTTCATAAAACAAAAAAACATCCCACAGTGACTTTGATACCCATAAAAAAATTCTTTAAAAATAATAATATTAAAAATAATAACATTATAACACACAAATGATAATAATTACTTTGTTGTTTTCTTGAAACTTTAAATGATAAAAAATCAGATCGTCCGGATAAATTTTCTGACAAAACTTTCAAATTATAAATAGTAAAAATTTAAAAGAGAGTAAAATAGAGTGATTTTTGCTCGACCAGCACCGCCTTATATACCACGATTGTTCGTGTGTGTTTTGATACGGTAAAACAAGGAATTTTACAGAATATTCCAAAATTATAATTTTTTAATTCCTTTTAATTTAAAATTAAATTTTTATATTTTTGTGTACAAAAACTTTATTTAATTTTTATTTATTCAATTTTGTTTACATTTTCCATTTTTTTCTAAATTTAAGTTTACCGCTCAAAAACACACAGGCGTTACCGTGCTGGTCAATCAAATATGGGCTTCATCAGTTTTTGCCCAACACTATTAACACCAAGTAAAACACCCTAAAATATGAGAGAAATATTATTAAATATAAAATCGAAAAACATAAAAGTAAATAAAATTATATATAAATGCACCAAGAACCGCATAAAATTAACATAGAACTAACACGAGAACATGAGAATTTGACCTAAAATAGATTAATCTATAAAACAAGCATTTTAACGAATAAAACTGGTTAAAGATAAAATATTTCTGGTTAAAAATATTCAATTAAAAAATAATAAAAATAAATTATCTATTTAATGCAAGAAAATAACAAAATTAGAATTAGATATTGCAAGTAAAATCAAGGTCACATTTTGTTTAAATGCATTGTTTACACGCAAGGTTAGGGTCACAAAATAAATATATATACCGATTCATTTTTACAGAAAATAATCAATTTTCTATGTGAGAACTAATTTCCGACAAAAAGTTAAAAACGCTTTTTCTTTGAAAATTATCTTTGCAATAAGAATATTATTTTTTAAAAATTATAACATAAATAAAAATTATAATATTTATTTAAATAACATTTTAAGTTAATTAAAAGTTATTTGAATATATTTTTTAAATATTTATTTATTACAAAATTAAATTAATGAAAAAAAATTTGTTTAAATTAAATGTTAATTCATAATATTTTTAGTTGGTTTTGAGTACCTGAAGATGACAGCTATCCTGTCGAAATATATCGTACGAAAAGTTTTTTATTGGTGTTATCTTTTAATAAGGTCGTTGCCAAATTAATTTAATTATTTATTTATAATTTATTCCTCCTTATTTATTGATAATTGTCATTAATGCTTAAAGTGATCAAATGATTTTAATGATCTTTTCGTTTGATGTTTAAAGCTACAAACTATTCGTTGAAATCATATAATTGAAGTTAGCATAGACATTACAGCCATTCGTCATTGTTCCAGGTTCAGACATCTTTCATTAAAGCATTCGTCCTTACTTAGAATTTCAGTACTTTCAACCTATAGAGTTCTGTCAATAGTTTCATTAAAAATGTAGAGTTTTGATGACTAAGGTGTTCTCAATGAACAATAATAGTTTTGCTAGTAAAAAACGATCTAACCTTTTTACTAAGAAATGTGATTGATCACTAAAGTGATTGATTTTCGGTGAAAATGAATCGGTATATATACCTATTCTGTGACCTTAAACTTACATATTCTTTTTGTAGCATTAAAACAAAATGTGACCTTGGTTTTAATTGTAATATTTAATTCTAATTTAACATTTTCTTACATTTAAAGAACAATATATTTTTATTATTTTTTAATTGAATATTTCATACTAAAAATGTTCTATTTTTATTTTGTATTTTATTCAATAATTTCCTAGTTTTATGAATTGTCCATTTTTCGGTAAAATTTTCTTGTTATCGTGTTATTTCTATCTTAATTTTGTGCAGTTCTTGGAGCGTTTTGTATATGATTTTATTTACTTTTATGTTCTTTGATTTTATATTCAATTATATTCTTTCTCATATTTTAGAGTGTTTTGCTTGATGTTAATAGGTCTGATATTAAATCTGCATTGCTGTTTTGCATGTTATTTCCAATTCACCTAAACAAAACTTAATCTTGACCAACACACACACACACACATATATATATATATAATATACTATGCTATTCTTTATGAAATACTTTCTGAGAATTTTACATTCATTTTGGATCATTGCAGCTTCGTATAAATTCAGAATCGATTGTAACTTCATAAGTTTGTAATTATTGGTATATCAAATTTAGATAATAATAAATTCAAATACACAATATATTCTGTTATGGCCATAGGTTTACACGGTATAATTTTCCTGTGTACAAAAGACAAATGAGCATTAAATGTCATAAAATTCGATAATATTGAAATTAATCTAGCATGATTATTGTAGTGCCTGAAACATTTAACTTTATCTAATTTTACTAAATTTTAATTATTTAAAATTAAATTACAAATGCATTATTAAAAATAACAAATATTTAATTTTTAATTAAATATTTTCATATTTAAACTGAACTCCACATTGTTATCTGTAATAAATGTTTCAAAAACTATTAAATCACTCCATCAATCATTGATCGATGTTTCACGTCAAAATTTAATCATAGAAATTGCTGCTTTTGTTTCGGAACATTAGTTTCAGTGTTAAATGAAACCAAATCAGGTCATCGGAAAAGATATTCTAAAGATTTCTACGACAGCCGTTCAAATTCAGATCCTAGCTTTCGAAAAATTTATAATAAATGGGTTAATTCAAAAACTGACTCAATTCAAGTGCCAATCTATATTCGGGCAATACAAATGTCATTACAGAACTCACAAATCAGGCAAGTCATCGTATCATTCAACATCGTGATTTTTCATACATAAGTTGATGTACTCAAAATCATATCAGTCAAAATTATTACTCAATCATCAACGGTCACATCAACCTCATATTCCATCACAATTACTCCTTACCATCGAAAGTTCCGATTGAACGAGGAATTCTGACAATTGAATCAACTCAAACATACTTGAACTCATTACAAATATATTTTAAATATTATTGTTGTGCTCCTATAATTATCAAATTGGATTTTCTTTTCTTTCATTAAAACAAGTTTGGTTGAAACACAATATTTATTAAATGATTATACAACTTCATTTTTTACACAGCAACACATTTTGTACTGGATACATTCAATTAGCTCAATTATTTCCAAAGAACTATCATTAAATTATAATTCAATTGCTACATTTTCCAGTTGCAGTTCCTTTTCAACAGTTTCATAATTTAAATTACCATCATTAGTTATTGAAAAACCCTTATGACCATATACGTCATAATCATCATTTAATAATGGTTTAATTTCAAAGTTTTCAAAGAACAAATTTTTTATAAATATTTCGATTACTTTCAATGGCTTCAATATCTTTACTTTTAGATTTATATTGAAAACTATAATTTCTAATTGTTAGATAACAAGAAAATTGAAATATTTGAATTGAATAAATATTATAAAATAGGAAATAACAAATATAGAATAAATATTCATATCGAGAAATAAAGATGTTGAAATGAGAAGCACAATATCATGAACTGACGGTTTTGTAATTGATTTTCATTTATTTAATGTTAATAACTAAATCATAAATTATTCTTTGTAATAAAAAATAGATTTTGTTATGAGAAAATGGTCACATTAAATTATGCATATAGTTAACTAAGCAAAAAAAGAAATCAATAATTAAATGCTGCAAATTTCGGATTAAATTTTGTTTCAATTTTTATTTAATCTCCATCATACAAAAATTGTTTTATTAATAAGAAAAGTATTGTTTGTTGATTTGATTCATAAAAGATATATTTTTCTAATTACATAATTAACAATTAAAATTTCTGGTTTTGTTGGATTGGCGTTTTTAAAAAAAAATAAAAACATCTTTCAAGCCGCTTCTCATTTGCAAAAGATTGCTTGAGAGTTCAGTTTCTTTGTTTAAGATGCTTCTCAGGTGATCATTTTTATAGAATAAATTTACTTATACAAATTTATCTTTAAATTTTCGTGACATCCTTCTGAGCATGTTTTTAGATAAACAACAAGAAAATTGGGCATGCAGGGGATAATTCAAAATAAATTTAATAAAAAATAAATCTAATATAAATAAATGATAGACAAGCACCAAACAGGTGCAAAATAGATTCCACTAAGTGGAATAAAAATAAATTTAAATAAATAAAATACTGCTAAGTGAAAACAACAAATTTAATAATAATAGTAATGGGGCTGTTTAAATTGCACCCCGCAATTTCTAATCACACATTCTCATACGATTAATACTACTTTTATACGTTTAACAATTAAATAGTCAGATGAAATGACAATTTACAGAAATCAAGCAGACATCACTTAAGGTGATGGGATATATATAGCTAAAATTGATACTGTTAATGTTTTTTATTTACACGCATATATGAGTCTATTTGGGAACAAAAATGTCTACCACAAACTGAAGTTAATGTCGATGACTGGGACATGGAACGCCCTGGTTGGTTGGTTTGAGTTGATGTTCGATGAGTTGAAGTTGGTTGGGTATTACTGAGTTATTTTGGTATTGAATGTTTGGATTGGCAGGTTTGACGAAACGAATTGTTTGATTGCTTTGTTCTCTTCTTTTCCAGTATCGATTTGGTTGGGAATTTTGATAGAGTTTCACGGTCTGGATGATTTTGCAAATTATTGCAATGGTGAGGACAACAATTTGGACGATTCCCAAGCTTAATATAGTCATTTTGAATTTTGTTGGTTTCGGAATTTCAGGGGTTGGGTAAGGTGACGATATTGATATTTGTGAGAGGGTATTTTCGAGAAAAGAGAGTTTATTTTCTGCGATAAATGTGGGTTGAGACTTTCACATAAGGATTTTTGGAGGTTTTTTTGTATTCGGACGAGTTCTGACTTAATCGTTTGGGTTGAATCTAGGGCTTCTTGGATCTTCTGAGGATTCGAATTTGATTCGTCGACGCGGACGAAGAATTGGAGTAAGGTGATTTGGGACCACGAATTCTTTTTTCTTCTATTTACAGACATTCATTTTGTTTTTACATACTTTTATATACAATTTTGGTTTGCGCTTATTTTATTCTTGGTTTGTCTCACTTTGATCATTTAGGGTTGGACTATTCATCAACATCAACTCCGCTTTCATTAACCGACTTCTCTTTTCTTCTCATTCTATTATGCTTTTCTGGTTTTCGTTCATTTCTCCCAACATTCGTATTTGTTTTTCGTGATATTGGACTTTTTCAAATTGTTTCACTGCGTATGTCTCAAGTTTTCTATAATCTCGATTCATGCTTTGTTCTTTTTATTTTCTTTGGATTCGTTTTGTCTGTAGTTCATTCTTTCATTTGTCTACTTTTTCTTTCCATCCTTTGCTCACTTCAATTTTTTGTCTCAGCCACTCATTTTCCTCTTCTACTTCTTCGCGTTGTTTATTTAGCATAAAACATTTCTCTTTTAAATTTTTTATCAAATTTCTCGACTGGAACCACTGATTCGTAATACTATCTATTTCTCGTTGTTGATGTTTTATTGCTATTTTCATATTTTTTATCATCTTCTCTTGTTCGTTATTTTCTGTTTCTTCTGATTCCTCGATCTTACATTCCATAGGTACCGAAATCTCGTTCTCCACTTCAATTTTGATAGGTTTGATATTTACACTTTCGTTGAAAGTGGTCTCCCCGAACTCTACTTCTGAGGTTGTTAATTCCTTCTGATTATTCATATTTCGACAATTTTTATGTTCATGATTTTTTGTTATTTTTATTTTCTTTTTGGTTTTTATGATTTTTATGAATTTTATTTTTTTACGGTTTTTTTACGGTTTTCTAATTTTATACATTTTCTGATTATTTTATATATATATATATATATATATATATATATATATATATTACTTTACATTTTTCGTTTTATTTTCAACATTATCTACATCTTAACACTTTTTTACATTTTCCTTTCATACTCGTTTTACACCGATGTGCCTTGCACGTCCACAAACCCTTCATCCACTTGGGTTTCTTGTGGTTGCAATAGTGGCACTTCCACACTTGCTACCGCTGTCGATACTGGTATCAATGGTATAAGTGGGGTCCAAATTATGGGCGGGATATTTAATATGGTGTTTATTCTCTCCCACAACTCTTGCGTGGTGTTCATTCCAACATATAGGATAGTTGGTTTACCTCCTCCATAAAGTCTTCCACTTCCTTTTCTAATATGGTAGTATTTTCTCGGATTTCTAATCTCTCGATTTCCGTTTGCATTTCTCTTATCCTTGCTTCGAAAACCTCTTTTTCGCTTCCTCTTAACGCTTTCTGCCGATGTAGCGCGAGATCTCTTTGTTCACGCATAATTTTGTATCCATTCACGTCTCGTTCTGCGCATTCTAACCTTTGCCTTTAGATCTCAATTTGCAAATCGCTTTGTTCTTTGTCTTGAGCTTTCGCAATACATCTAGCGTTTTAGTTAGCTGATTTACTTTGATGGTGGTTAATTTTCTGAGGTTTTCCTCTCTTCTTTCTTGTAAATTCAACTTTGCTTGTAAATCTCTGATTTCCTCTCAATGTTCTTCTATCTGCTCCCACATTTTCAAATCGTCAAAAGGTGTTGATTTTTCTGTTAACGTCTTTAGTTCCTTTGCTGCCGTTTGGTATTTTTGCTTCCATGTTTTTGCTTGCTTCTTTAGTCCACTCGCCATTCTTTCGCATCTGCGCATTGTTTCCGACCATTCGATTAATGCAAGGTTTGTTCTCTCTTTGTGCACTCTAGTTCACCTCGTAATCTTATTTGCACACTTCCTACTTGTTCAATTTGAGCCTCGAGCTCCTTATTTCGTCTTCCAGCTCATTCAGCTCGGAATTGATAACATGCGGTTTTTGCCACTTGGCTAAGGTATTTCACGCGCGTTTTCTCCAATTCGTCCATCTTTCTCAACAATCTTTGGCTTAATTCCTCCACTTCTTCCTCTAGCCGGCCATTCTTTTGGCTAATTAGTTCTAACTTCACTTTTCCGACTGTCGTCCTCATCTTTTGTTCCTCACATCTGGCGTGGAGTTCTCTCCTCTTTTGCACTGCTCTGTCTGTCAGACTTCGTTGGTAAGCCCCGTTTATTACTTCTTCGAAGTATTCCATCTTTACTTCATCTAAGTTTTCTTTTAATTCTCCTACATCTTTATTTAATAATTCTAACATAACCTTTCCGTGCTTTATTTTCGTTCCTTGTTCTTCGACTTGTTTTTGAAGTTTTCTTACTTTTTGCTTCTCCCTCTCCGTTAATAATCTCGCATATGCGGCATCAATGAATTCGCTGTGGTATTTGGCCTGTCTTTTTGCGCCTTCCCATAATTCTTTTGCTACTTTCTTGTTTAACTTGTATGCTTCATTTTCCAACTGATTGTTATTTCGGTTTAACAACTCCAACAACACCTTCCCATAGTTTATAGTAACTTTTTGTTCTTGGTTAGTTTCATATATTTCCTTTAGCTGTTTTAATTGTTCTTCTTTTTTGTGGTTTTTCTTTTTCCACCTTTTCGCTTGTCCTTGGAAGTTCTCCATCTCGGCTCCTTGAGCTATAAACGCTTGTTTTAATACGTATTTTCGCTTCTCTTCTCTGATATCTTGTTCCATTTTTCTATTTACAAGTTTCTCGAACTACTTCATTCCTTCTTCGTATATTTCTTTCACTCGGCTCATTATATTATTACTTTGTTTCACGTTTAAGTTTGTTATCTTTTTATATTGCTCTTTCAAACCCCTTCATTTTTCTGTTTCTAGCATTTTCATTCGTGCTGTTTCGAAAGCTTTTCTTGTGTTAATCACAATTCTGCAACATTCTTTCGCCATTTCTCGTTTCAGCTTTTATTTTATTTATTTTTCCATCTGGTTTTTTATTAGTACTGCTTTATTGGTCTTGTTGCTCATTATCTGCATCATCATCATTACTGGGAGGTTGGTTATTACTTCTATAGTCATTTCTTTGGTATTCATTTCTACAATTATAATTTACAATTAATTTTGTCGTTCGCGGTGGTTATCCTTTTTTAATTTTAAGCACAGGTATTTTAGTATTTTATGGTTTTACTTTTACATTATATATATATATTTATACTTATATACAATTTACACCATCCACATTCTCAATCCGTTTTTTTTGTTCCTACCTTCTCGACAAATACCTTTACAAATAATACATCGTTCTCTACATATTCCCACATGGTTCCTTGTTTCATCATTTTTGGTGCTCCAGTGGACACTCCTACATCTGCTGTTGGTTTATTGTAGTATGGCCCTCCTGCAGGTTTGAATGTTTCTGTTGATATATCGTTTGCACACAAAACGGATTTTTCAGTTTCTAGCATTTTCATTCGTGCTGTTTCGAAAGCTTTTCTTGTGTTAAATATTTCCGTCATTAATATCTTGTGCTATTCGATTTAAGTATTCATTTTTCTATTATTTGATCATTGTTGTTCATAATGTTTACCCATGTTTTCATGTATTACTCGACCGTCTCTTGTAAATGTTGTACCAGTTCTTCCCTTAAGATTTTCGTTTTGCATCCCCACTTTGCCATCGGGCATTCTGTTCGTTTTCAACTGCATCTTTCCCAATGTTCTTTTAGATTCACCTCTTCTTCTATCCGACATTGGTTTGGGCTTATTCCTCTGAATATTTTGCAGATCCTTTCCTCTTTTACGTTCACATATTCTTGTTGTATTTGTTTCCATGTTTCGGTAACGTTACAGTGTTGCATCTCATTCGCCTTTCTTCGCAGACACTTTCATGTAGTTTTTCCTCGCCTTCAATCACTGGTTGTTGACATTTTTCGCATGGTTTTCTTTTATAATTACATTTATCCATATGATCATTTGTATCTTTGATTTTCCCTTTCCATTCACACGGTTGGTTAGTTTGGGCATTTTATTCTCATGGATAATATTTTTTTGGTGGTTGCCCGGTCCCCTTGAGTTTCTTTAAGGGATTCTATTTCGGTTTCTCCACAATCAGGAAATATCTGCTCCTTAAGATGCAGAACTCATTCCTGTGGTTCTCTTTTCTCAATAGTGGATGGGAAAAACAGCCTTTCTGCTTGCTTGAGTCGACTCATAGAGAAATCTTTTGATGATCAGAAAGAAGAAAGGTGGATCCTCAGTACAAAAGATCCTTCAGCACTTCATAATGTGACATTAAAGGATTTTATGACTTCGTCATCGCTGCTTTTCTTTAATGCTGTTCTGCTTTTCACAAATTTTTTCATGACGCATGCTTCCACCTGGCAACATCAGTGGTCTCTTCCTTGAAAGTTGTCAATCACTGCGCCGAGCGGTGAATTAAACTGGCGTCATCATTCAATTCATCTCTCACTAAATCAGAGGAGGAAAAGAAGTACTTGCTCCAACTGTTGAACAGCATCGCAGAGTTTCCAGATCCAAAAAAATCAACTGTGCTGAAGCGATCACAACTTGAAGACCCCCAGGTCTGAGAAAGTTCAGACTAAAATACTTTTAAAGTATATTTTTAAATGGCTTACTTAGAAATATTCTGCAGTATAGCCAGGTTAATGTGTCATATAACTAATATTATTTAACTGTTGAATTTCTCCTGTGTAATATAATCGTTCTTTGTATCTAAAAAATAACTTTTTAAACATTGAAAAATTTTCATTTAACGCAACTGCCGAATACCATAAAGCACAAGATAACAAGTGCACTAATGCCAAATTTCAACTTTTATTTTATGAATATTCTTTCATTTCTATTTTACCTAAATATTTATAAACAGTATGAATAACATTTTGTTTTGGACTGTTATGATTATATCAAAATTCATGTTTAATTTTTAGTTTAGTAGATTTAGATGTATCAGATTCCATCTTTATTGATGATACATTCGTAAACAGATTAAAGCCGCTAAAGACTTTGAAATTTCTCAATATTAGTGGATGTGCCCAAGTTTCAGATATATCTATAAGGTAATAATTTCGAATAAACTAGTTATTTAACATATATTTAGATCAACTGTCTTAGAATATTTGACATCACTCATAATAATACACACACGATTTTGTCCTCAAATATCCCCATATGTTCTCCGTGAATTGCATCTTCAAGGAATTGAAGTCTTTGACAATCGCTTAAACCAACTTTCTGAACTTAAAACAGTACAGTTAATGTTACAAGTGTGATCTAAAATCATCAATATAACAATAATTATATAATTAAAATAACTTTAGTTTTGACCTTACCCTACAGGAACTGAATCCTCCAATACAAATATATTTATTTATAACTTTGCCATTTAACATCTCCCTTTGCATGGTGTAAAATGGAATCAGAAATCTGATGAAATAAATTCATAGTAGTTAGATGTGATTGCAGAAGTGTCTCAGTTACCCAGTTTGACATAAACTTCAAAAACACTAATTTTACTGAATGCTCTTATTCTTTAATTATTTGAACTTACGTTTATGTATAGTTTTGATTACTTTATTATTGCACTACTAAGTTTACCTATCTTTGTTCTCGTGCTAATTCAATAAACGCAAAGCATTAGTTTACGTTCCCCATAATATCATATTTGTGGGGTTTCTGGTTAGTATGACCTTGACCCCACACATAATTATTTTTTCTTGCCCCCAATATCTACTCGTTGCTAAGCAACGTTGGAAATGTAACCATTGGTTTTTGAGGTCGCCAAAGGTGAGCGCTACGAAAGAACTACTCTGGCCCGACCCCAAAGCGGGTTCAACGCACTACCGGTAGAAGGTCTGCGTGCGCTTTACTTATTCTCGTCCCATCTGCATACTTTGGTTGGTCTTGTCACGTAGGATAATTTCCTTTTAATTTATACTTACACTGTCTAAGTCTTGACATTATAAATCTTGATTGAGATCAACAATTTTATCAACACAAATTTATTTAGAGATAACAAAAACAAATGTTCTAATCTGCTGGTTGAGCGGCTCGACGTTTGGCGCGTTCATTTTGGCCAGGTCGGTATCGGGGCGGTTTACTCGCAGGTTTAGAGTTCGACGTGGCTTCTTTGTAGGCCAATTGGGCTGGAGAAAAAACCAGCGGGTAAGTCAATGCATTGCCTTCCTGGCATGCAGATAAAGCTACTTCCAACCCGCGGATTTGGGTTTTCTGATTCTTGTTCAATTGCTTTTCTTCGGCCCAACCCCGTTGGGCGGCCGTCATTTTTTGATATAGAACCTTTACTTTCTTTGGCTGTACCAAGCTAGATTTGATACGTTGGATTTCATTTGTCAGTTGTACTATTTGTTGGTGCAATTCCCGATTTAACTTTTGGGCTTTGACCAATTCTCCTTGTAGAATTTTGTGGGATTCCATATCTGCAAAACGGAATAAATCATTAATCTCTCCTTCAACTACTCATTAGTTCCTATCTTTTAATTACAAACAAACTGATTCTAATGCACTATAACTTCATTTATCGATCATTATGAGCAACAAGTTAGAATGAAAAATAAAAGAGCATTAACATGAATTCCAATTTTTATTTACAATTTGTGCTTATTAATCATATCTCATACGACTTCAGTCTCTAAATCGCCTCGGGATTTCATGAGCATAGGCGTGTTCCTGGTCCTGGTGGGAACATCTATCCTCGTCCCTCATCTCTCTGGTCAATATCCTTCGAGGAACTACCACGTTCATCGCTTCTGCCTCGCCTTAAAAATTCGGTCGTCGAGGTTGTAAGATACATTGTACTGAGGGGCGTACCAATCCATACTAGGGATATCTCCTGTTTCTATGGCCTTATTGATCTCAGCTAGATGTCGCCCAGCTCGGTCCGCTTGTCGGTCGGTTTGGCGCTGGTGTTCCTCCAAACGCGCTAATAAGAATTCCGCTTGCCCTCGAATTTCTCGGGCTGGGTTGCGGCCGGGGTCTCTTTTGATGGCCACAAAAGGGAGGTCTATTTCTCCATCGTCTCTTTGTGTGCCCTTGCGGGATTCCTTCACTGGCGAGACTGAGAATCCCGCGTCTCATAGGGCCTGTCGACATCTGGCGGCCGATCGTGCAGGAAATCGCACGGTGACGCGGGACGCGTCTATCCAAGAATGATCTGCAAGATTTTAATTATTAAGTTATTTAATAAGTCATATATATATATACGCCTTTTATTACGATCATTTACTACAAATTTAACTTATAGATGGCGATTGTATGTGCTAGTGGGGAAATGTCTATAGGATGGTGAACTAATTAAGTATGATTGTTGGATTCTCGGACGAGTATTTGCATGAATGTTGTTACAAGTGTCATCTCGCGATCAAACTATTTCCTATCCGTCATATTTTAAGAAAAACATTCATTTATCTCACTAACGGCATTTATCACACATATTTGACTTAGGCGGCCACTCATTGTCTTCCAAGGGACGCATCAGACTCATGAAGGTTTACCACTGTCTGATAATTTCTTACGGTGTCTTTGTGCTACTAGGCATTTTCGCTATCACTCGGTTTTGGGAAAACGCTCGTTGTCAGAGTTATTTGGACTCTCGCGGTAATCTTGGTCGTCCTCGATGGGATGTGATGTCATCAACGTTGTAATCAGTAGCCTTCAATTAATGCTCCATGCTAGTCACTTAGCGAGTACGCTGTCTACTTTTGGTTGAACTAATTATTGGACATTTGTCGGCGGACGAGCCAAGAGGTGAACATTTAGGCTAATCAATCAATAGAAAGAACTTCATAACATAATTAGTATTTTTTATTTGATGTAACAACAAGAGAAAATCCTGGGATCCTACAGAGCCTTTGATGAGATATTACTGCATTTACAGGTCGCGAATTGTCTCGAGAAATCAAGTATAATTTGGTCGGTTCTATCTTCCCTGTTCACTCTCGCATGAATGTACAAATTAAATAGATTTAATAATGTGAGGAACTTACCATCTTGTGGCGTGGATCGCTTCTTTCCCGTGGTAACATTTGTTTCTCCTCGAAACTCGCTGGCTCCTCCATTTCTTTGCCATTTATCTCGTGGATTCATAGTGGTTCAACTCAATTGTAAAGTAAATGAATTCATTTCTGCGTTCGAATTTATATTAAGCTCCAGGGAAGTGCCACGTAATCATAACTTTTGACTTGACGACTTCTATTAATTCCACGTCTGTTTAGTTGCTCTTGGTAATCGTGATTAATGTCACATTTTTCTAATATTTCCAATCGATTTCGCCAAGCGTTTTTTTTCTGTCTGGATTGTTTCCTGGCATGTCTCTTTTGATTTTTTGCTTCCCCACTAGTGGATATTTACATGAATACCCGTTGACATTTAACTAGTGGTGCGGTTAGAGATTTTTCAAGACGATTTTCTTAATTCTTATTTGAATTGAGTGGGAGTGCGTCAACATTCATTTTCCAACGGGTGACTTTATAATCAAGCTGATTTTAAATCTATACGTCATCAGACAAATTTAGATAACTAATAACTCTTCATTTATCATATTTTGTGCTTAGATTTGGACTCTAGTTGTGGTTATTTCACGAACACTCAATCTACAGAATGGTCGAATCAAGTTTTCAACAGTAAATTGGTCAATCATCAGATATCTAGTGTGAGAGTTTCCATTCTCAAACGATTGCCTACTCCATTGGTGTTTCACGTAGTCTAGAATCAATTCATCATCTGAGGGAGCTAACCAATTCTGTCAGGTCTACATGTTGATGTCTTACTGAAGATCTTATTTGTTGTTACCGAGAAGATTAATTACGTAATTCGTGGAACTTATCCTCCTGTATTTTGCCAATGTTACGGTCCTCGTCGATCTATGGGCCATTGTGATTTTGCAGTCGAATCTAATTTGTCACGTGTTGTGGTATTAATTAAATTTTTAATAATTCTGTTTGGGCGTGTGTCTTTCATCGCGCTTGAAGTTTAATTTCGGTAAATACTATGGTTGTTTAGTTTGCATTTAGTTAACATTGTATTAATTGAAAATTCTTATCGTCAATTATTTCTAATTCGGTCATTTAAGTATATATTCGGGGATGTAACTATCTAGACCTACCTTAACTTGTTTCCTCCCTTATTGTGTCTATCTTTCCTTCATTTAATTATGCTTTCAGTATTTAGTCTTACCGTTATGGTTGTTTAATATTAGCATGCGATTATAGTAACGGAGGTTTATTACTGTTATCTTTACCGGTTTTATTAAACATTCTGCCCGTTATGGTTGTGGTGAGGGAGCTTATTTCCCATTATTTACTATCACTGATTTTATCCTGTAAGTACTCCGTCCTGGATATGGTGATGAAATTTTTGGTCCTTGGCTTTAGGTCCGATTATAACTGGTGACTTTAAGCATGGTTTTCATTTACTCAAGATTTTATGGTAAGCAGCGTGATTATAGCAGTGAAATCCATGATCTTTATTTTACTATGATTAATTTTGCTATTTAATTAAAAATCGAGGCTATAGCAATGAAATTTATGATCCTTACTTTTATGTCTAATGTTATTATTTAATTAAAATTGAAACTATAGCAATACTATTTATGATTTTTACTTTACCATGATTTTATTATTTAATTAAAATTGAAACTATAGCAATACTATTTATGATCTTTACTTTACCATGATTTTATTATTTGATTAAAATTGAGACTATACCAATGATTTACAACGTCCCTCCCAGTCATTCCATTTTATTTGATCCTAGGGCTAAATATGTTGATATTAAAACGTTACGAGTGTCCACCGGACTACTCAGTGTGGTGATTTTGAGCCGATTGTCATTTAAGATTTTAGGTCGAATTTTCAGGAAATGGGATGCGGAGGGTTAGCCAAAAGACTCCCTCACCACTTCCAAGTTTCCTCTATAACGGATAATATTGACGTTCCAGCTACTGCTTCTCACGCCGTAGCCTTCACGGGAACAAACTGTTGGCGGACTTACACCGGACTTACACAGTTTGGTTGGGGTGTGTAGATTTTGTTGACTTGCGGTGATGTGTCGGCTGTGGGCCGGAAAAAATTTCGACAAAATATTATTTGTAAAACTTTTATTGGACATCATATACATCGATCATAAACGTATTTGTCATATTCAGTTCAAAATTCTCATTCCAACATTTCCCCACGCCGACAGAGCTCGTATGAGGTTGTTTGGATGCGACGTGGAGAAAGTTTTCAAAAACATCTCTTCACTCACATCAAGAATTGTTTTTATTGAGTAAGACTGATTTAAAACTTCGGTTCGAAAATCTGCTTCCAAAATTTGCTGATTAAAATGATGTGAAAATGAATCGGTATATATAACTATTGTACGACCCTAACCTTGCGTGTTAAATTTGATTTAGTAAAACAAAATTTGACCTTGTGATTTTCTAGTATATTCTAATCTTAATTTTATTATTTTGCAATTTAGTTTGAGAATTTTATTTTTTTATTTTTTAATTGAAATTTTTTCCAATTCAAATTATTTAATTCTTGTTCCATTTTTATGGATTTTCGGATTTTCGGTAAATTGTCAAATTTCGGTCAAATTTTCATGTTCTCGTGTTATTTTATGTTTATTTCGTGCGGATCTTGTTGCACTTTGTTATTATTTTAATTTATTTTTGTGTTTCTTGATTTTATATTTAATTTTTTTCTTTCTCATATTTTAGCAGGGTTAGTTTATGTTTTATGGGTCTGTTTTTAAATCTGCATGTTGTATTTGCGTGCGTATTACCGATTCATTTAAACGATTCTCAAGGCCGTTTGTGTTCTGGCCCAACATATTTATGTTAATGTATAGAGATGTCTGTAGTGATGAGATACTATCGTCTTGAATTTTAATTAAATTGCACAACTAGCTACACGATAATGAACAATTCGAAAATATTATTATATATACTTCCAAGATTTAATGGAATAAATTTTGAGGTCAATGAATGTTTTACGAAAGTAGAGACTATATGCAAACTACAGTGTATTACTTTAGATAAGTTTATGTCTTAAATATTTGAAGAAATTGATGATTTTGAAACACTGGAGTAGATATTAAAATTCGATTAAGAACGAGAAATTTGTATGTAAACGGTGAACTGTTATACCGATAACAAAAGAAACCAATACAATAGCGAGAAGAACTTTGTGTAATCATCTAACTAAAATTTAACCCGTTGCCTAGATGAATTTAGATTCAGAAATGGAAATTTGGACAATTCAATTGCAGAAAATATAAGAAATATGGACGCGAATAGTAAAGTTAAATATGCGAATCCATCTTTCGAAATATGGAATGTTAATAAATTCAAACAAGTGTTTTTATGATGTATGCTTGTTCTTATAGAATCCGAGTGTGTTTGGAAATTGATGGTAACGTAATTCATTATGAAAGTTGGATCATGGAAAAGAATGATAAAAGACACATTGAATTAACAGAATTAAAAGCTATTGTTAAAGGAATTAATATTTTTATCGAATATGGATTTAGTGAAGTCAAATATTTATGGACAATGTGCCAGTCGTTCAGTGGGTTTTAAACGCTCTTTTTGGTGTTTAAAGGCTGTGAGGATATTTAGGCATAATTATCAACGGACACAAAATTAAGATGAACCATGGGAGAAAATATATAAAAGATATGTGGACCATTCCCAGAGACGTTTAGAAAGAAAAATATATTATTGCAATAATTGATCAATATAGCAGATACATTTCATTGTCAGCAGTGAATAAACAGGATGAGAACACGATAAAAAAACGATAAATAACAAATGGATTTTAAAATTCAGAGCACCTAAAGAGATTCATGTAGATTGTGAAAAACCATTTGAGTCAAACGTTATAAAGGATTTCACAAAAACAATGGAAATCAGAATATGTTTTTCGAGTGTGTATCACCATAATACAAATGGAGGTGTTGAGAGGGAATTCAGGGCAATAAGAGATTATGTAAACGCATCATTAAAAGGAGGAAGTCGGACTAGTTGGTCAGATATATTGCCAGAAATTGAATTCACACTGAACGCAACGTTTCAAAAACCAATTGGAGAAAGTCCGGCTGAGGTGTTATTCGGAAGGAAAATTACAGAGAACGAGGTTTCATTATTAAACTGGTAGATAAACCCATGAAAGTAATCACATGGGAAAATTATAACTAGAAAACGGTTCAAAGTAGGAGATTCTGTACTAGTAAAAATAGAAGCAAGGTCAAACGATAAAGTCAGATACGAAGAACCTTATGAAGTGATTCAGAAGATACATTATAAACGATATTCGTTACGAGACGCCAATGGAAGATTGATTAAGAGAAACGTAGAGAAGATGAAAGGATGTATTAAAGAATGGGGATGTGAAGATGTTTAGGCATAATTATCAACGAACATAAAACTAAGTTTTAAAATGATTAAAATTAAAAATAAGATTTAAATTAACTTTTGATAAATTAGACAAAAATATTTTAAAATATTTGAATATAAATTATTATACTAATTATTAAATAAAAATAAAATCTTTAGTAAATGATTTAAAGTAATAAAGAGAGAACCTCAAGAAAAGAAAATATTTAAAAATTAAATAAACATAAAAATTGGGGAAACTAGAGCCAACAAAAAATATGATTGGCCGCACACTCGTATGAAATCACTATATACGTCGGTTAAGCTCATAATCTTTAGCTTATAAACTTTAGAAAACTTTTAAATTTTACAAATTTTTTGTAAGCATTCGAGGAATAAATTGTAAGTATTGTTATGTGTAAACGTATATTTATAATTTTTGAAGTTTTATTGTTCTTAAATATAAAACTGATTTATATGAGTAAGTCACCAAATTTTAATTATTATTTAAAATCACTTTATATATGCCTTAGTATGGTCAGAGTTCAGATCAGTATTAACATTTCGGCTATTAACAGGCTTGAAGTTGCTTTTAGTAAACTGACTACCGTCACTTACACGGACATATGAACGTTCAGGTCACAGTGCAATTAACAAAAAACGTAATTCGTTGGTCTGAAACTAGCTTGGGTTAACAAGTTCGTTTTATCAAATTACCATTGATTAAAATTCAAACGATTAAAATGATTTGCACAGACTAGGAGAATAGAGATCATTTAGGAATTTTGGTATACTTTTAAAACCTTCTGATGTTGATTGAAACTGGAAAAGATCGAATTGAATTCCACTACTGATATATCTGAGCTTGTGAGGTTTTTGGTTTCAATTAGATGAAATAATGCAATATTGATTACTCTAGCAAAGATGAACGTATGTCACTATGCTGTTACAATGGATCTTTAACGAATAGAAGAATACTATAAGTTGCATTTTTAGGCATTTAATTTTTCTCATAGATGAATAACAGAAATGTGATGGCCATTCCCCTTTTATCAAAGATTTATGAATAAAAAAAAACATTTAAATGAAATTCTACAAACTACCTTGATTTGGCGGACTTGATTCCCCTGGTAACGCTCCTCCTATTGTTTGATCCATATTTAAATGATGATAATTTAGAATCGATAATTGTCTATATGTATATCCAACGATGATGAAAGTTTAGGATCAATAATTGTTTATATGTATATCCAACGATAATGATGTCTTGAATCAATAATTGTTTATATATAAATCCAACGATAATGATGTCTTGAATCAATAATTGTTTAAATGCAAATCCAACGATAATGATGGTTTTGAATCAGTAATTGTTTATATGTGAATCCAACGATACAAATAGATGGGTATACTTCCGTTAATATACAACACATTCGTGCAAAATATGGTTTATGTTATTCTAATCTCGAAGATCAGAATAATTTATGAATTAAGTTTTACGATTTCCGTTTGGTCATATTCGTTATCGATTTTCAGGTTTTAATTTTTATTTGTTTGTAATTGATATGTTCGTTTTATTTAGTAGGCTACCAATTTTTCTTAAATTTTTTGCGTTGAGGAATTTGGGTAGGTTTGTTCTATTTGGTTGAGTCGTTATTAATTTATTTAAGGGAATTTAGTGGTTGGTTCAACCTGGATCTAGTGTCTGGTGGATTTACGTATGCTTATTTCGTTTGGGAGGTTTGTCAATCCGGACTTTATTTGGATCAGATTTTCATATTCATGCTTGGGAATTAGTTATCAATCTTAGTTTTTCGAGTAGGTTAGTGATTCAATTATTCTATATGATTTTTATCGAAATATTAGAGATGCTTTATAACTCTATCCATAACTCTTGGAGATTACCCGTTCGTTCGAGGGTTTTTTCGAAATTTAGAGCATCGTATTTTCCTATTTCTATACTGATGGATTTCAACAATGGGTCTAATTATTAATCGGGCTGTCTGCTGAAAATTATAATTGCATTGCGCTTGCCATAATTGGAGAACGTATTGCTCAAGGTCACTGTCATAGATTCAGAGCAAATCAGCGGTAAACTTACTATTATCAATTTATGAAAAATTTTGTAATGTTAATATAATTTTGTGGTCTTTCTCCTTAAGTTCATATTAAGTTATAAACCTATAGGGAAAGTAATCGCATTGAAATTTGACACTAGAATTTATTTCTCTCTCTTGTTAACAATTTATATAATGAGGATCAACAATTAAAACATTTTAGTCAAATTATATTTATTAAGTAATTTTGTATCATCGATTTTAATTTATTTCATAATAACGAATTAATTTATCCATATCAACGATTTCATGTTAATTTACTCCCCGTACCCTTTCCCTTTAATAAGCCTTAGACGCACTTTGTGTTTATATTACAGTTAATGAGTGCCCACTGGACTACTCGGTGTGATGATTTTGAGCCGTGTATAAAATAATTTAGGTCGATTTTACAGAAATGAGGAACGAGGAAGCAGTCAAAAGACTTCTTCCTTATTTTTCTTTTCTTCTATATGGAATAATATTGACGTTCCAACCCCTGCGTTCCGCACGCCGGGTCTTCACGGGCACAGATCATTGGCGATTTTCCACGCGCTTACACGAGTCTGAGTTATGTGTTGATTTTACTGACTTGCGGTGTGTTTGGCTGTGGGCCGGAAAAATTTAGACAGATTAATTTTATTTTATGCGTAAAAATAATTTTAAACATCATAAATATTTATTAATGTATATTAAAAGTAAAATACAAAGTTACCATACAATCCATTCCATAAATAAAATTCATAAAAATGCATCTCCCCCCACGCCGACATCCAAGCAGAGCTCTATCGAGGTTGCGAGGATGTGACGTGGAGAGAGAGTTCCAAATAAAACTACTTCTCACCTAAAAATTAATTTGACGTAGACTTTTTAAAATTCGCAAAAATTTCGGTTCAAAAAATGGTTAACTTTATGTGAAAATGCATCGGTATTTATACCTATTTTCTGTCCCTAACCTTGCGTGTTAATTTTGATGTAGTAAAACCAAATTCGACCTTGTTATTTTCTAGTGTATTCTATTCTTTATTTTTATTATTTTTTTCATTTATTTTAATGATTTTTTATTTAAGATTTTTATTGAATTATTTCTAATTCAAATTTTTGATTTAAATTTCATTTTCATGAACTTTTATTAATTTATCAAATTTTGGTCGAATTTGTTGGGTTTTCATGTTATGTTTGTGTTTGTATCGTGCGGATCTTGTTGCATTTTGTTATTATTTTGATTTATTTTTATGTTTATTATTTTATATTTAATTCTCTTTTTTCTCATATTTGGTAGGGTTTAATTGATGTTTTAATAGATTTATTTTAAATTTGCTTGTTATGTTTGCATGTTGTGTTACCGATCCATTTAAACATTTTCCAAGGCCGTATGTGTTCTGGCCCAGCATTTATATTGGATCAAGTTCGTCCTGATGTCGTCAGTATCATAACAGTTTTTTTATCAATTTCTTTAGTTATGCAACATTATCTTTTTCGAGTTTTTATTTAAATAAATTACAGTCAATTCTTTTTTATGCGTTTTTGAAGTTATGAGATTTTCTCCCTTTCGGTCCAGAAAAGGACTAAACTTTGTCAAACCTAGATATTTTTTGAATAAGAAATAATTCAAATTACAAGGTTGCGTTTCAAAATTTTCAAAATATTAAAAGCAAAAGTAATTCAACTTTATATTCATTATTGTAATTTCAATTTCTTCGCCAACAATTAATTTACTTGTATTTTATGTGATTTTAGAAAATTATAGAACGCATCTATATTTATACAACGTAAGTCGTGTCTTATTTTATGCGGTTTTCTGAGGAATGTAAAAAGAGAATTGACTGTACATTTAATTTACTATGTGATTTGTGTTTATTGTTGACTGGCCGTATTCTTCTAATTGTAGATAAATCAGAGACACATTTGGCTGACTTGAAAGGTAACCAAGGGATAAACACAAATACAAAAAGAATATTTAAAAAATAATTCGGGCCATTTCCTTCATGGCCAACCAGAACACGTTTTCGCATTTTTGGTTGATTAACTCAAATGTACTAATCTTAAATAGATATAATTTATTTTTGAATGAGAAAGTTCTTTCGATGCGTAATAGCAAAATTAAAGATTAATTTATAGAAAACTAGAAGTTGAAATCAAGGAAATGGGAAATTTGAAACAGAAATTAAGTGAAAAAAATAATAAAGAAAGTTGTGAAAAGGAAATAAAGTAAAGTCAAAGCAACTTAATCAGATTTACCGATCTAAGAAACCCGTCACAGTAGTCAAGTGATTGTGAAATCCAATTGGTCCGAAAAGTGTTATTCTTCCCGAAGGGTCGTAATAAGCACCAAGTCGTGACTGTAATAGATAATTCTTTGTGTCATTTTAAAGTGGAGATAAAGTGTATAAATCAATAAAGTTTATCGTCTGGAATTCATTACAGTTGTTTAAAATCGCGCTCAATTGTCAATTTGACAATACATCCTATTTAAATTCACCGACTACCCTAACAATATTCAAATTGGAGTGCTCTGGGATAAATTTTTCTTTGGAGCTAAATAAAATATTTTATTAAATTAAAAGCTTGTACCAAAAATATAAAGATGGATATTCAAAAATTAAGATTTCTAACTTTTAATAGGACTTTGAATACCGGTAGGAATATATAAATTTGCTTCATAACCCAAGTTATTATTTATATTATATTGATTTTTACCACTTGATACTGGCAAATAAAAGAGAACGTGATTTGATAGTTTATTGCCATTTTGATTTCTGACTAAAAACTTTTCATCTATTTTGAAACCAAATAAAAATATACGCTTTAGAGTGTACCAGAAAATATGAGTTGTAAACTATTTTTTGGGTACATAGCTAACACAAGTTGACTCGTTTACTACTACCTTACCCCACTTAATTTACGTGCATGAACTGTACGGATAATTCATGAAATGTGTGAATTAATGGAGTTAAATTATGAAACTTTATTGAATTAATAATTTTCGTAATCGATTTAAATATTTACAAATTGAATTTATGTTATAAGATTTAAAATAATTGCCTTGATTTTAAATTTAAAAAACTATTGTACGTAAATAATACTACTAGTTCAAAAATGATTGTCTCGTTAGTTTCATGTACAATATATTAACTTCAATTTCACTTTAGACAACTTTTTTATTTATGAAATAAATATTTTATTACAAACTAAGGGAGTAGCCATTATGGACATACCTAAGAAAGGGGTCTCCGAAAAAAAGACACTAAGCATTGATAGTTTAAATATTAAACAATGAATTAATGATTTTTTACAATTTTTCCATTATCTTTATTATATACTATATATAAGGTAAGTAAGTAAGCGGCATGTTTCATGTCACCTATTTTCCCACATTTGATCATTTGAATTGTGTATGTTTTTTTCTATTTTTCAACAAATATTGCGTAGTAATACATATACTGTTGAAATTTAATTTAGCTTATATGCTTATAAATTTATAATTTTGTAAGGATTCCACCGGAGGCTGCTTGTGAAAAGGGACAAGGGGGAAGAGAGATCAAAAATAACTTATTTTTTGGGCACATCCTTAATGGATAGCCCTTATATTATTTTACATATCTCGTGTACATTGTGTTGGGCCAGAACATAAACGGCCTTGTGAATGTTTAAATGAATCGGTAACACACACGCAAATATAACATGCAACTTTAAATTCAAAACCTATGAAAACACCAATTAACCCTATCAAAATATGAGAAAAAGACAATTACATATAAAATAATAAACATAAAAATAAATTAAAATAATAACAAAAAGCAACAAGACCCGCACGATATAAATATAAACATAACACGAAAACCTAGCGAATTCGACCGAAATTGGAATAAATATGAAATTTCATTTAAATCAAAAAATTTGAATTAGAAATAATTCAATAAAAAATTCAAATAAAAAATTATCAAACGAAATTAAAAAATAATAAAAATTAAGATTAGAATACACTAGAAAATCCCAAGGTCGAATTTTGTTTTACTAAATCAAAAGGAACACGCAAGGTTAGGGACAAAAAATAGGTATATATACCGACTCATTTTCACATAATTTTAATCGTTTTTTGAAAATCGTTAACTTAGTTTTTCTTAAAAATCTATTTTAGGGTGAGTTTTATTTTGGAACTCTATCTCCACGTCGCATCCTCGCAATCTCGATGGAGCTCTGCTTGGATGTCGGCGTGGGGAGAGTAGTATTTTGTATGATTTGTCGTTGGATCAAGTACTTATTATGTTGTTTTGTTAATATTAAAAAACTATTTATAATATCTAAAATCCTTTTTCAAAAAATTATTTCATGTCGAAATTTTTCCGGCCCACAGCCAAGACACATCACAAGTTAGTAAAATCATACATATTATTCAGATTCGTGTAAGTGCGTGGAATACCGCCGATGATCTGTGCCCGTGAAGACCCGGCGTGCGGAACGCAAGGATCGGAACGTCAATATTATCCCTATAGAATAAAGGAGAAATAAGGAAGTGGTCTTCTGGCTGCTTCCTCGTCTCTCGTTTTTCTTTAAACTCAACCTAAATTATTCTACATACGGCTCAAAATCACCACACCGAGTAGTCCAGTGGGCACTCATTAACTTGTAATATGAACATAATGCGACTAAGGTCAATCAAGGGGAAGGTAATGGGGAAATAAACTGAAATTATTACTGTGAATTTAAGACAAATTATTACTACAAATTCAATGTAACCATAACCGTAGAATGAAGGTAACCATGCTATGAGGTAGTTGCCGCGAGCCGGTGATAAAATAATAAATTTGAATTGGAATTAGGAGCTTATTTAAACCATAGGCAATCCCGGTGAACTTAAATTATCCATAGCTTAATTAACAACGTAAAATATTCGTTACTTCTGTTGGACGTATAGGAATTTTAGACTATGGTATTACTCGTCTCACTGATATGACCTTCGCTTTTGACCACTAGCCGAATGCCATTCGAGCAGGTGAGCGTCATTACTAACACTACTCCTCGAAGGACCTTCGTTTTCCCGGATTATTAGCTGCCGCTAGAAGGACTTACGCTTCCTTTTCTTAACCCATTTCCAGTCACTACTTTTTGGCCCGACTACGTTGAGAAAATCACGGAGAATGGTTATGTCCAATATCTGTTTGCAATCCTTTCACGACACCCATTGTTATCTATACTTCACCTCTCATAAAATGGAATTAATTGATTTAGTTTCGGTGGAAAAGAAAAACAAAACAACACGAATATTATAAATAAGTTATATTGACAGTAATGTACATTGATATCATATTTTACAATAAAAATAAACCAAAAAGAAAAATGTAAGCCGTCTACACGAGCATTTCCAAACTGGACGAAGAAAATCCGCTTTTCCTTTCAATCCTCTTAGGCGTCGATGTCAGTGGGTAGACATCTTCTTTTTGCCGGTCGATACGGCGGGGGATTTGCCTGGTGGTTGCCCTCACTACGAGTGGAGGGTCCGGCGATTTCACGCTAGGAGACACCATTAGTCACTTCGCCCGTGAGGATGGCGATATCGTCAGTGTCTAACCTCAGCCGATCGAGAGCTTGTACGACCCGAGGCGGTTCAAGATCCTCATCCACTAGATTGATGTGGATGGATCGGGGAGGTGACGAGAAAATAATCTGAGGCGCGTAACAAATATCTGGATTGAACCCTGGAATCTCGAATTCCTGATAAGGGGGCGGTAAGTCATCGATCCGATATGAGGTTTCGGTGGGTTCCGCTTCTCGGATAAGCTCTTCTTCCCGACGGCGTCGATCGCGACGTCGCCGGTTTCGGTTTGGTCGATGACGAGCAGTATTGGCGACAGAGTTCGCCGCGACTTCTGCTGGCGGAGGAATGAGAGTTGACGGAGGGATGAGAGCTCATGGAGGGGTGAGAGCTGATGGAGTTGGAGGGTTTTCGGCGTTGGGGAGATGATGGGCCGGAATGATATTTAGCTGGCTGGCCCGGACACTCCCAGGGACGTGAGTCCGAAGCTCTACGTCCGTGAATGCTCGACGGAGTGCGGTTGATTGTTCACGGATCAACAGCCGTTGACTGCGTGACTCGGCGATTAACTCTTCACGCGCCTGGGTGAGTCTAAAAATTTTCTGTTTCAGCCCTCTTACAGTTTCTGGCGGAGCCCAGGTGCTTTTCACCCGCTTGTATTTAACCCGGAGCTCATTGTGTTTCCGTTTTAGATCTTCGTATTGGTGCCTAACGGCCACTATGGATGGGGGAAGTCGGGGAATCCTTGGCAGGCTATTTAATTCCGAATTGCTGTTGTTGTTCATTCTAAAGGAGAGAAGGAAAAGAAAATTAAAAACGAAAGTTACTGAGAGGTGGGGTAAATAGATGGAGTGGTTCGAGGAGAGGGTTTGAACGTTCATTTAGTGGGTTGACTTTTACTTTTATTATCTTCCCGCCTTGGCAACTATATTTGACATGCGCCCCCCCCTAATATTACTACGTTTTTATTCCCCAATGAACTTTACTCCCATTATTAGACGTTAAATGGCAATACAGTTATTGAACGAAATTCATTAATGGGTGGCTATAATAAAAAATTTGATAATACTAAGGAAGATTCAGCAAATGCTAAACTGACTATTAGTATTGAAGAAAATTTTACTAAACATAGATTACCCGTAATAATATTAAACGAAATTTATTAAATAATAGACAAAATATTAATGTTAACTAAATTCTATCTAATTAGTCATTGAACGAAATGGTCATTCTGAGGGTTGATCTTATTAAGTTTGTCGGAACGATATTTACTAGTAGGAATTCATTGTCCATCACTACCTTTATTCCAATATTATTTGTACAATTAATGTCCTTTCTAGATATAATTTAGATCTAACTGAGCAATAAATGAGCTAAGGGGTTTCCGTATTAATGGAAGTTATAAAATTAATTAAAATTAAAGTGGCATCCTCCATTTTTAGTGCTCTATTTTAATCGGATTTATAAGATTAATTAAGAATCAATTTGAGTTGTCGATGGCGTTTTGTTCAACCGGCTGAAATCCATTCCTAAATTATTAAATTTACGTTTAACATTGAGCTTAACGGACTCTAAGAATCCTAAGAATTTCTATAACCCGATTAAAAACTCTAAACTCTAATTACTTGGCAAAAGAAAAATTAATTATTAAAAACATTATATGGTAAATATTTTAATTAATAATTTTGTAATAAACTAAATACACTTACGGGTAAATTCTGATGTAGGGGAGGTTCGAGAAATTCCGTACGGGTTTTGTTATTGCAAATTACAGAGTTTTGTGACGCTATTAAGCATATAATTAGAGTTATCGATTTTTGTATCGTACCGGTGCTACCAGCGGTGTGTCAGAATTAACAACTTCACGCGTGAGTGAGTATGAAATTATCGATTTGTATATAATTCTTACACTATGCTGCTCAGTCGACTGTGGCGTCCGTGGAATTTTCGGTTATTGGATCGATAAATCGACCGGAATTTTTCTTTATAGGCATTTTGCTAGAAGAACATTATGCTCGCTCCCTGGCTACCTGGATCTATGTGTAGCTTATTAATCAGTTGCCGTCAGTGGACATTATGGATAATCTCTAACCCGTGCTGTCTACAGTTTCTCTCAACACTAATCAATTCTTCTATGATAGCTAGGTATGCGGAAAAGAGAAAATGTGGCCTTACTAGAACATTCTATGTCGAAATGGAGGTGTGGAATTTTTTCTATCTTTGGACATGTCAGACTAACTCGGAATTTTTGTTGCTGCACTCCCATGCTACAGAATATTCTACTAATGGATGAGAAGGTTTTACATTTATTTTTATTCGTTTTGCTATGCTGATTTGTTTAAATAAATTATGAGAATTCCGTTTTCTTTTTCTATTTAAATTTTAGTTTTAATGAAAATTTTTATCAATTTACTGTCGTCGTCTAAAGCCTATCCCTTCTACCCATTTTCTATTTATTGATTAGTACGAAAAATAAAAAATTCCTTTGATCAACCTGTAATCATTCCTAATCTCCCTCTAGTTGAATTGTCGCTCTTCCCTTGATAGAAAAACATTCATAAAATAACAAAATAAATTCCTTACGTTCAAATTTATGATTCGATGGTAGAAATCAATAGTTTGATTAAAAGCATAAGATTAAAAATAATGAAATTCATCCCTGTATTTATACTATTTGCATGCGTGTGGGCGACCAATAGGCGATTTTTCGCCATTTTTAGGGCTTTTTAATTATTTTATTACTTTAAAATTATTTTTATTATTTTTTGTATATTTTTCTTTATTTTTTGGTATACAATTTATTTTATGTTTGGATTTTACTTTCATTACTATTTTCTTGTAATATTATTTTTAGCCCTTTTTATTTGTTTTCTGGCCGCCACTTCTGCCTGTGTTTTTTCTAAACCTTATTTTGCAAGGTTTTGGCAGTTTATTTTACTTTTCATATGTTTCTTTCTGCAGGTGTATGCTTTTTAATGATTTTTATTAATTATTTGTTTTTATTTAATTTTGTTATATTTTTATTTTGTTTTAATTAATATGTTTTCATTAAATTTTGGTATCTTCGTGCGATGCATGTTATGTACAGTGATTCGTTCCATTACCTCTATTCTCTGTCTTTAATTTTAATTTTTATCTTTTGTTTAAATTGTGGCTCTGAGCCCAACACTTCCTTAGCCATAAATAATGAATTTATTTTAAGTAGTATTTTTTTATATTATAAAATCCGCTTATAAAGATAATGTTAGCCTAATTAAAAATAATTTGAGAAACAAAATGGTGGACAAAACAAAACAAATGATACGCTACAAAATACAATTGAACGCAGACTTATAAATAACGATAAATTCGGAAGACTACCAGTAAATGAGATCACCAATAAAATGGAATATAATTAAACGTGATGTACTTACAGATAGAACTCCCAAACTGTGATTACATAATGAAATCCAAGAATAAAATTTTGACCCATGAACATCATAATTATAAAGGTATAATTAGAACTAATTATAACAACAAATACAAATCACAATAGTCTCGAACGAGGCAACTAGATAACCCACCTTATGTAACATTGAAACCCCAGAACCCCACGGCCGCCGTGGATTGTAGCTATCCGACACCCACATCCACTTTCTACCTATTCAATCAATACCGATTAGATAATACAAGTTTGAGAATTACCCAGTGGCAAGATCCTGACAATCCTCACCCGCTTGCTTCATTGAAAACCATTCCGCAGAAAACTAAGATCTATTAAAGCCACAAGCAGTAGGCTCACTGAGACTTGACCCAAGTATTGAAAATCCTAAATTGACCCCAACGTACCTTCTAGGGGAGGAGAAAATCAGCCTACCTCAACCTAAATATCCACTCATCCATTATTTCACAACTTATCTCGGCCATGATATCACCATCTCGAAAACTGACTTTGTGGCCGTAACGACAGGACCCAATTGTTATCACCAGCAATCAAAAGCCATAAGAACTGTTAGACCAAGAGTTACCATCACTTTGCTAAAGACTTTTACAATTAAATTAATTAAAATAAGAAAATCAGTCACCTACCCAGAATTGCTGAGGCTTGCCAAGTGAAATTACCAAATTGTTTTTCTATGATGCAACAACCGCGAGAATTCGGAGACACGGCGAGCCGAGAAAAAATCAATGGGCAGCTCTGAACCACGATCCCCAATCTTGGAGTAAGCACTAAATTTATATTTTAAAACATAAAACCCTTACCATTTTATTATAGATAAATTTTTCCATACGATCAACCGTCTTGCACTACATTTATTTAGCCTATTCAGAGAATAAAATTTCCAATTCGCCAATTTCACATTAAATTTTCAAACACTCTACGACATAATTTAGTAAAACTTTCCAGGACCCTACAGATTCGACATTTTTCACAGCCAATTGGTTAATTATATTTCGGAAATGAAGTTCCAAAGATTTCTGTTAATTTGCTATTAATTTTGTAGGCGATTAAGTAAGGTATCCGAAGAATGATATTTTCGATGATCGAGCTTAATTGTCTGTTTTTTCTAACTTTCACATCTCTTCAGCAAAATTATACGAAGGTTTAATTTTTCCATGAAGAATATGGTAATGTTGGGCCAGAACACAAACGGCCTTGTAAAATGTTTAAATGGATCGGTAACACACATGCAAATATAACATGCAGTTTAAATTCAAACCTATGTAAACATCAATTAAACCTAGCAAAATATGAGAGAAAAGCAATTACATATAAAATAATAAACATAAAAATAAATTAAAATAATAACAAAATGCAACAAGATCCGCACGATACAAATACAAACATAACATGAAAACCCAACAAATTCGACCGAAATTTAATAATTTAACAAAAATGAAAATTTCATGAAAATGAAATTTAAATCAAAGAATTTGAATTAGAAATAATTCAATAAAAAATTCAAATAAAAAATTATCAAAATAAATTAAAAAATAATAAAAATTAAGATTAGAATACACTAGAAAATATCAAGGTCGAATTTTGTTTTACTAAATCAAAAAGAACACGCGAGGTTAGGGACAGAAAATAGGTATATATACCGTTGCATTTTCACATAAAATTTAACCATTTTTGAAATCGTTAGAATCGTTTTAAAAATCTTCAACTAGTTTTTTAAAAATCTATTAGGTGAGTGAGAGTTGCATTGGAAGCTCTCTCCACGTCGCACTCTCGCAATCTTGATAGAGCTCTGCTTGGATGTCGGCGTGGGGAGAGTAATATTTTATAGTTTATGAATTATGGATGGGTAACTTGTTTTTATTATTTTAATAAATTATTTATGATATATGAAATATAGTTTTGTTTTTCTTAACTTTGTCGAAATTTTTCCGGCCCACAGCCAAAGACACACCGCAAGATAGTAAAATCAACATACTATTCAGATTCGTGTAAGTGCGTGGAATATCGCCGATGATCTGTGCCCGTGAAGACCCGGCGTGCGGAACGCAGGGATCGGAACTTCAATATTATTCCGTATAGAAGAAAAGAGAAATAAGGAAGGGGTCTTTTGGCTGCTTCCTCGTTTCTCTATCTCTTTAAACTCGACCTAAAATCATTTTACATACGGCTCAAAATCACCACACCGAGTAGTCCAGTGGGCACTCATTAATTATAATATGAACATAATGCGCCTAAGGTCAATTAAGGGAAGGTGACGGGTAATTAAAGAAAAATGAAATCGTTGTTAATAATTATGAATTCAAATTAGTAATTACAAATTGCGAGGTATTAATATAGACTAAGGTGAACCTAAATCAGCCCGCGACAGCCACGAACTTACGGTAATCAAGTCATAATAAACCGATTGCAATAAATTATAAATACCCACAGTTATTGGGGATTCGATAATGGTGCCTTTAGGAAAACAAAGTGAGAAAATTTTTATTATTGCCTCGCACTCACGTCAATACCATAGTCGTTTGCGAACAAGTGTTAATGATAAATTGAACCAGCAAATACCCAGTAACATTCAATTGGCATCAGTCAACGGCCATATAGATTGCTATAAGTAAATCAATGTAATAGAAACTCAAACCAAAAATGTAGGAGTAAAAATCCAAAATCGTTCAGAGTTTTTCAACTCACCTTATAGAAACCCGACCTCAGCACAACTTGTAACCCCATAAAACTTCAAGAAATTCAGATCATAAACCCAAAACTAAACGTCAAAATACAATTGGTAAATTCAATAAAGTGTTAAAAGTCAAATTATAAATCCGGCTCCATAAAACTTGAATTTCAGTTCTCCAACTGGATAGAATTCCACACGCCCCGAAGGTGATAAGACTTCCACCCTGCCCATATTTGTGCTAAAATCACGAACTAATTCAATTGAAAGGATTAAATAAAAATTACCCAATATTGAAATCATAATAATACTAGTTAATAAGAAATCCACCTGAATAAAATTAAATTAATAAACTAACACCAATCTCAGAGAAAATAACCAACCTCCCATTACCATATAAACCCTCACAAATAGAGGAAATAGACGGGGATTTCCAATATCATCATCCATCTAACCAATGCCCACCACGAGTCTTATCTGAAAAAGCAATTATAAAGTTACCCAAACTCTTCAACAATACCCATAGTATTTTCTTCCAAAAATTTAAACATCAGACTTCAGTCGAGCAAGGGGGAATCTAAAATGAATAAAATAAAATTTTGATTGGAAATAATACAGATATGAATCTTAGTAGTGATTAAACTATGAATTATTAACTTAACAAATCGATAAGTGAACACAACAAAATTAAACAAACCTGATTGATAATCACCCGATCGCACCACAACCCGGAGAGAGAGAGAAAGATCTGACAGAAACCAGTTAATATTAGGCGTTGACACACCTGGTAGATTTTCTAATACGCTGTCTCACCCCACATCGATTGTTTTTTCTCCATTTCCGGCTGGACAAATCCACCATATAGAATTTAGAAAAATCAATCACTTACCCGCCATAATGACAGTGGAATTTCTCTCAGAATGGCAGATATCGCGCACATCATCAGGCAAAGTGTGATTACACTAGTGGACAAGCACGGGACACACCCGCCCACAGCAGATTGAATATAAACACATCGATCAGCATTTTTGGAATAGTGCGTTAAATATGAATCCACAACAAGTTTCGCGTAAAAGAAATGCCTCGACCAGAACATCTAGCGAAGGATTGGTACCAGATCCCGATCCACAGATTGTAGGTAACAATTTTTTTATGGTTTCCTATAATATATAAGTAATTTCGCAGATTTAAAAAATCAAGTCTTTGCGATTTAATCATACATAATACTAACGCATAATCATCTTTTGTGGATTTACGAGCATTTGTTTTAAATACGAATTTCTAATAAAATTTTAATTGCCTACTAACTCTTTAAGGAATTTAGCTAGTATTTACGCCACCGAAAAATCTAAATCCTGTTCACCATTGATTAGCACATTTTCCTAAACCCTTAAGTGGAATTATAATCGACCACCCATGGTAGACAAAATGTTTTGTCTCAATTCTATAAACTAAAGTTCATCAGATGCTCATTAAAAACTTCAAATATAATGTGGTATAAAGAATCAAGTTAAATGAAAAAATAGAAATCGTAACAGTGTGAGGTTTATTTTACCAACATTAATCGGTGCGATGGGATGATAGATGACCGATCTAACAAGTTACCTGCTATTGACCCAAAACTTATCATCATAATTATAATAACAATCACGAATGACTCTAAAAAAGGAAAATTTGTTAATTTTTTTTTTTTCTCTAAATAAATATCAGGAGCATTGTATAAAGTATTCTTTATTAAACCTTATTAAACTAGGTTCATTAAATTATATTGCAACTTGCAATTTTGAACACTAATTTCGAGACTCAGCATTGAATGATTGTAATACCCTGACAGCTAGATACGCCTAGTCATGTAAAACAAGGGAGATTCGTACGTATATTAAGATTTTTATCTTTTCTCCACTACTAGTGGATAATTGTTTCAATATCAAAGGAATCTTTCTAATTATAACCTTATTAAGGACGATCATGTCTGACTTATGTCCCCACTCAGGTTGCCGACCAATGGAGGGAAGCGTGGAGGCGGTTCCGACAAGAAGGATGTCCCGGGTCTCCCCAACTCGAACCCCGACAAATCAGTGGACGACCGGAAAGGAATAACCGAAATCTCTAGTCATCGGAACAGCTCTGGGAGGAATGGAGTCCAGCTCAAGAGATCCACGAGCACGCCCGTCGCCTTCTCAACCATCAAAGACAGGTGGATCTACAGGTGGTCCGAGCCCGTCAATGTCTGGCGAACATTGAGGAGGATATCGAAGCTGGCCGGATTGCTGCCGCCTATAAACACCCACTACCGCGTAGATCGATGCACGGCTGTACTAATGAGGAGAAGGGTGAGAATCAGGAGGACCCTCAGATGGCCAGGATTAACCGGGTTCGTAACACGAAACGACCCGTAATGATCATTTCAAACTGCTCCCCGGAGGAATGGGTGGAGAGAGGTTTCACGGACCTCTGATCCCATTACCTTGAGTTGACCTATTTTAATTAATTTTCGTTTGTCAAAAATAAATAATTGTTCTGTTAGAAATCATTTTTGTTTTGCTTGGTGTTATAACATTTTGGCAAGGAAACTTATGTTTAATCACCTTTACACTTATTAATTCCGTGATAATAACCACCCTTTTAATGTCATTAATTCTAGCAATGGACTCCCTGCAAATATTACGGACGGAACTGGCCCGTGCACAGCAAACTAACAAGACCCTATATGACCAGATCATTCAGCTAACTCGAGAAGTACACCAAACCCGAGCCACCTGAGTGGATCCGGCCAAGATAAAACCCCTACACAAGAGACTCACAGCTGCTCAAAAGGGATGGGCAGAGGAAAAGCAGATAAATCAAAATCTTCGAACGCAAATACGAGGACTAGAGGTTGCCCTGTCTGCCAGTCAGGAAGGAGCGGCCGTTACTTACCCTCTCGTTTTTGCACCGGCTCAGTTAGCTTACCTGGAGTCGGTGGCCACTCTAACATCGGCCTCAACCCCAGTGGCAACAGTAACCACTAACTATCGTCCAGGACGCAAAGAAAGAGCCAGGCGCCGAGCCGCTCGATTGTTAACTCAGCCTAAACAAAGTTCGAAGGCGTTGTAGTTCGTAATTAATACATGTTTTATTGTATGATTGCATTAGTTTTATGTATGTGGTAGGCCGAAATCGTGGTAGACTTCCGGTTATTTCATATTAAAATCCAATATTAAACTCATGACATAAGGGGACCAATCATCAAAAATCGAGCATATGTCTTCTAACGACAGCTCGTTGGACCCTGGGATTGTCCGAGCAATTACAGCACTAGTAATAATGCTCACTTTTTGCGGACAATCCACCCACTCGAACACATCTCCAACGTTGCCTAGCAACGGGTGCCGAGTGGTAACTAGTACATATTTATATGGCGTTACCGGGGCAATTATAGGAAGATTCAAACAATCTGCAAAACCCAGTAACTCACCATAGATTTGGGGCTCAGCCGGGATCAACATAATTGTTTTGTGCAAAAACCCAAAAGAAATAGAAGCAGTGTTTAATTGCTAAATAAAATATGTCGGGACGACATTTTGTCGAACCGCTGAGAGATGAAATAAACGATGAAAAACGAGCTCTGCTTGGATGTCGGCGTGGGGGAGATACATTTTTATGAATTTTATTTATGGAATGGATTGTATGGTAACTTTATGTTTTACTTGTTATATACATTAATAAATATTTATACATTTAATAAAATTAATCTGTCGAAATTTTTCCGGCCCACAGCCAACACCTATCGCAAGTCAGTAAAATCAACATATAACTCAGATTCGTGTAAGCGCGTGGAAAATCGCCAATGATCTGTGCCCGTGAAGACCCGGCGTGCGGAACGCAGGGGTTGGAACGTCAATATTATTCCGTATAGAAGAAACGAGAAATAAGGAAGGGGTCTTTTGGCTGCTTCCTCGTTTCTCATTTCTATAAAATCGACCTAAATTATTTTACACACGGCTCAAAATCATCACACCGAGTAGTCCAGTGGGCACTCATTAACTGTAATATAAACATAGAATGCGCCTAAGGCTTATTAAAAGGAAAGGGTACGGGGAATAAATTAAAATGAAATCGTTGATATAGATAAACTTAATTCGTTATTATAAAATAAATCAAATTGGTGATATAAATTTACTTAATAAATTTAATTTGACTATAATGTTTTAAATGAAGATCGCTATGGTGTAAGCTACTGATAAAAACCCTAAACCCGAGACTCAACGCGACTATTTCCATATAAAATCGACGCAAAAATCAAAAGAAACGACCATAAATTTATATTA
Source organism: Schmidtea mediterranea (assembly GCA_022537955.1). NCBI lineage: Eukaryota > Metazoa > Platyhelminthes > Tricladida > Dugesiidae > Schmidtea > Schmidtea mediterranea. The sequence goes on from CM039680.1 coordinate 191,476,554, forward strand.
CTATTACATAAATCAAGTAAAATTATAAGAGTAGGCTTGCTACCGATGTCGAATTAGAACAATTCCAGTTTAGTATAATAAGTACATTCCAAATATCTTTTCAGTAGACGATTAACAATTTTCCATTTCAAAATCCCGATAATATAAACGTAATGAAAATCCAATGTTTTAGATCGCGAAAAACCCTTCGAGGAAAATTTACATTCCAAAAAATCATCGATAGAGTTTCCAAGTATTCCTAGCATTTCGATAAAAAATTATACGAAGTAATTAAAACATTAACCTGCTAAAAACTAAAATTGATCTAGCATTATGTTCTGAATAATAAACGCCAAATTCGTCAAAAATTCCGTAATAGGCCAAATTCGACCAAACCTCATCATTCCCTAAAATAGATTAGAAATAATACAAACCAGGACAATAGACCTACTTGAGTTTACCCTCGCCCCACCGTTCCGTGCTTGTGAAAATTTCGTGAAGTCATAACTAAATTAGAAATATTAATTATCGACGAGTGAAAAATAAAATCCAACCTGAAAATCGATAAAAGTTCAACCGGAAATCATTCTGATCATCGAGATTGATTTGGAATAAACAAATACATCCGCGATTGCACCATCCACTAACGGAAGTGCACGCACCCATATTATATACCGAAATTAGACCTAGACCATTATTGATTTTCGACAATTTTATCACCTTGAACATGGATCTTACCGTAGGAGGGAATTTACTAGAAGGACCAAACTTGCCAACTCAAGGTAGTTTTTTGTATAACTTCTCTTAAATAATTTAATTTTTCTAATGTCATAAATTTTAATAAATGACCATAAATTAGTCCATGAATTAAAGTTAACTATTTAAAAATTGTACTCTACCATATTAAATATAAAATCTTTAAATTATAAATAAATTTATATTAAAATTCTAAGTTTTCCATAAATCGACGAGCTGTAATAACGATGTATCGCAGTATTTTGAAAACTAGTATAACGATCATAAAAGAAATACAGGGGGATTATATTGTGTGAGCTAGAACAATTTCATAAAGGCATTTGCGTTGTACATTTTATAAAGAACCAGTCGCATTTCGTCATTTGAAACATACTTTAATTGAAGATTAACTATTTTCAAATGCAGTTTGATATTTTTAATTGCAATATTATATTTATTGTTTAATATATTAACCCAAATATTAACATAAAATACAGGTTGAAAACGTATGAGTAAAATTGTGTAAATATCGCGTAGACTCCAGAGTATTGATTGTCATAGGAAAAATTTTCATTATTGTTTGATAAAGATGTGGATCCGCGATTGTGATAATTTTCCGAATAACCAATAGCAATTATTTCCAGTTTTTCACGAATTTCGATAGGTATTTCCCTTCATCAGCTTTTACATTAGGAATTATTTTACATAAACCTAAAATGGAATTAACCCAACATTTCAAAGTAATCAATATCTCTCGTATTAAACCTTTATTTTCCCGTGAACCCTAAGTAACCACCCATCAAATCACACCAACGACTTGGATAGCTTTAGGAACGTCCGTGCCAGACGCCAATCAATCGCTATTCGTTTCAAGCACCCTATACGAGTAGATTAAATTGATCGTTACCATTAATTAGCCGACGGCAGATATCATTTGACCTTAAAACGCCAAGTACGATTAAGATAGATTAAAATTTTTATCCCATCATATACTACTACCTAACCGTAATGATATTTTAGAAGACACCATGCCTCTCGAATGGATACCCGCCCATGTAGCAGACGAATGGCGACGGGCTTGGAAGAGAGCGCGGCCAGCGACTATCTTCGAGGAGCCTCAACCCAAAAGGCCATATCCAACCACTTGGCGGATATTGGGCCTGGAAAATGATCCTCGCCGGGCGAATGAGCAGCAATACCCTGCCGAAGAAATCTGCGACCACGCGCGGAACCTCCTCGATCAATGGGAGAAGGTGCAGGAACAAGTCGACCTAAATGTGGTCAAAGCCCGGATGTACCTCGCTAATGTCGAAGAGGACATCCGCGTCGGGCGCACCCACCTCGACCGGCCCGCAATACCCGGCGACCGGTACCCATCATTCCAGGTTTCTCCCCGGAGGAAGGGGTTAAAAAATTCTTCGAGGAACCCTGATTCCTCGAGAAAAAGGACATTGACAATAAATTGTGCTGATAATGTTATTGAACTTTAAAAATTTAAATGTCGTTCGTCTTGATTCTTTTTGTGAATAGATTTATGCGTAAAATTATGTTTGTAGTAATCAGAGTTTTCATTTATTTAAGTCCATAAAGAAATTTAAAGATTTATTTTTTACTGTAGCAATGGCAACTATCCAATTTTTACAAACCGAATTAGACCACGCTAGAAGTGCAAACGCGAATCTACTTAGCCAGATAGTCCAAATAACTCGGGAAGCGCAGCAAATCAAGGCAACCTGGTCGGACCCGAAAAAGACGAAGACCCTCTATCTCAGGCTCACGGCAGCTCAAAAGGGTTGGGCGGAGGAGCGGCAACTCAATCAGAGTCTCCGCACACAAATCAGGGGACTAGAGGTCGCCTTGGCAGTTTGTCGTGAGGGGCAAGCGGTAACGTATCTGCTTGTCTTCGCCCCGTCACAGTTGCCGTATCGAGATCCCCAAACTAATGTCATACAACCTACAAATCCGTCCACTGTTCCATCAAGCAATCGTCGGCCGGGACGCAAGGAGCGTGCCCGACGCCGAGCCGCACGACCGCCAAGTCAATCACATTAACTCATGAATTCACATTCATCGTCAATTTAATTCCCAGCAATCGGCTACAAGTCATGATTTGCATGAGATCATCACCACGAGTACTTACACCGCATCCTCGAACCATCGTTCTATCTCAACTAGTCAACATAAATCTGATTTTAAATTTTCTTACACCAGGGACAGAGTAAAGCGAGCAAAGGTCTTCTATCGACAGCTCGTGAACCCGAGGGTTGTCCGGGCAATTACAGTATTAGTAATAATGCTCACTTTTTGCGGACAATCCACCCACTCGAACACATTTCCAACGTTGCTTAGCAACGGGTGTCGAGTGGTAGCTAGAAAAACATTTTGTATGGCGTTACTGGGGCAACAATAAGACGAGTAAGCAAATAACGAAACCCTGTAACCCACCACAATCTTTATAATTTTAAACATCCTATTTTACTTTTATACCTGAGTTTCGTTTTACTTGATAAAACCTTCATCATTCCTGATAAGAGGTAATATTATTGGATAAATAGGTAACTGCGTCATAAGGTGTATGTTCCTCACCGATCCATTTCTTCTCGAATTTCTATTGAGATCTGGATTTGTTTTTTCGGTGAATGTGCTAGATAATCTGCATTTTCAGTCAACCTTACCATTTGGGCTTGTAACTCGAAAATTTTCAATCTCTCTCTTGAGCTTACATCTTTCTTCTCATAGCAACTTTTTATTAACTATACTTCTTGTTGTGCTTACACTGAATCATTCTGTCGCGTGCTTTTTTTAATGTTTTTCAATTATAACCCTTGATGCTCCATGTTTATGTTCTCGTGGTTGCACACTTCTGAGAATACGTCCACACCTGGCAATTTTGTAGCTAATCCTTTCTGCAATTTTTCCGATTTTTGGACTTATGCTGTATTCATGTTTGTATTCACAAGCTCTTATATTTCGATTTAAGGGTTTAACTGAAATTCTACTAGAGTTGTTGTTCTGCTTCTCCCATAATTTCCATTCATCATTGTTAAGAATTCTGTTGTACAACTGTCTCACTTTTCCATTAGCGCGCTTGATGATGGATACAATCGTTTGTTTTCTCAGCTTTATCGCGTACTTTACTTTGGTTTTGTAAATTACATTTGTTTTTTTAGTTTCTCGGTCTTTTGATGTATGTTATTCGTATTCGTTGGTCTCGTCCTTCTTTTTATGGTACTGAGTTGTGCTTTCTTTGTGGTGGGTTACAGGGTTTCAACTCTTGCTTGTTGTTCGGGTGACCCTAATAACGCCATACAAAGTGTTGCTGATCGCCACTTGGCACCCGTTGCTAGGCAACGTTGGTAATGTGTTCAAGTGGTGGAATGCCCGCAAAAATTGAGTACCATATGCTAGTACTATAGTTGCTCGGACAATCCTCGGGTTCACGAGCTGTCGATAGAAGACCTATGCTCGCTTTACATTGGTCCCTTAATTATAGACTGATTGGTGTAGATGAATTCGAGTCTAACCCATCATGATCAAATATATAAGAGATGATTTATTTAATGAACAAAGGACATGCATAATAAGTTAAGTTGATTGACTTGACGCTTGTGCGGCTCGGCGTCGGGCCCGTTCTTTGCGTCCCGGCCGGCGGATGGTTGGTTGGATAGCTGTCGGGTTTTGGCTTGGTGCGGTTTCATCAACGACGCGCTGACTTGGCAGTTGGGAAGGGCGAAGATGAGCGGGTACGTTACCGCTTCCCCTTCCCGACAGGCTGCTAGGGCAACTTCTAAGCCCCTGATCTGTGTGCGCAGACTCCGATTGAGCTGGCGTTCTTCGGCCCAGCCCTTTTGAGCTGCGGTGAGACGTTGGTAGAGTAGTTTCGTCCGTTTGGGGTCTAAACAGGTCGCCTTGACCTGTTGTACTTCGCGAGTTAACTGTAGTATCTGGCTGAGTAGCTCCGCGTTTGCCTGTCTAGCGTGGGCTAGCTCATTTTCCATTAGTTTCAGGGCCGACATTTCTATGAAGAAAAATATTAATCTTGTCTAATACGGAGAACTCTAATTATTTCAAACATAATCGTAGCAGAAAACTTAGTTAAAACAAAAATTTCTAAGATGATAATTCATTATAATTCATTATTCATAACATCAATAGGATACAAATGTTAGTCATGCTTGTGTCTGGAGGTTCAGGACTCTTCGAGAAATTTCCTGACTCCTTCCTCCGGGGTGTAACCGGGAATAATGGGCACTGGTCGTCGGAGGTTGCGTGCCGGTCGGGCTGGGTACGTTTCTGCGATACGTCCGACGAGGATGTCCTCTTCAACGTTGGCGAGGTACATCCTCGCCTTCACCACCTGTAGGTCGACCTCCGTTTGGATCTTCTCCCACTGAGCCAGCAAGTTTCGAGCGTTGTCGACAATCTCCTCGGCAGGATACTGTTCCTCCTCTGGTCGGTGTGGGTCATTTCCTCTGCCCAGTACTTGCCATAGCGACGGGCACGATCGTTTCGGGCGTGGCTCGTCGAGAGTCATCGATGGGCGCGCTCGTTTCCAGGCTCGGCGCCATTCATCTGCCTCTTGTTTCGAAATCAGATTCGGTAACATAAATTCTGCTGAAATAAGTAAACGTCATATATTCTCTTACTAATTTATGGGAATATTAAATCTACAATCTCGAGTTCATGCAATCTTAAATCATCCGGTAATTCTAGGGGATACATTGACTGGTTAAATTAGCGTTCAGTGAACTTGATAGTTGAGTTGGAATTGTAAGGATTATTGTGATGAAGTGTCTGGGTTCATGTTCTGGTGATTTCCAAGGTTCTTTCATGCTGAAGAAAGGTGATGGGGCAGCATATGTAATGTATGTCTATGCGACTTAGTTATTTGGGATTCAATTCATTTAACGTTACTACTGTTGGGGGAAAACATACTCGTGTAGGTTTAACGTAATTAATAACGGTTATTGCAATTTTAAATGCTCATCGTACCTACTAATAGTTATTGTATTTAATAATGTTTAACGAAATTATCAATAGTTATTGTAATCATTAATGCCTATCGACATTGTCGTAATTATTGATACTTGACTCGTCTATTCATTCCTCCAACGGAAATGATTATTTATATTTCACCCTTTCTCTCGGTGGTAGATTATCGGAACGGATGTTTCTCGCGATGGTCAATTATCGGAACGGATGTTTCTCGCGATGGTCAATTGTCGGAACGGATGTTTGGAATGCTTGATTCTTATCCGTTCACGACATCCGTCCGTGTCTTAATGGTTGATAGTTCGTCGTAATTCAATTGTGCGAATCTACTAATCGAAATCCACTTTGTCTATTACTCTAATGGTTGACGTTGGCATTAATCTGGGTCTAGTTTGTGCGTTCGTTTAAACCGTCGGTACTGTCTTATCGGGGTTTTGTGGTTAGGTAATCTGTTTTTATTTTCTTACTGATTAATTTAATTGTTCATGGTTTTGAGGAACTATGCTGGCTGATTACGACAAATTTTTCGGATGTGGTCAATCGTTGATGGTTCTCGATGTTATTCACAACTTAAATTGTATCGGGAAAACTAACCGTTGGAATTCATGTTGAGGGTTGGCTAGAATGAAATTGCGGAATTGTAAAACTATAGTATCGTGTCAGTCGGTCGGTTTAATGGTTGGAAAAAATTTCTCTTTAGTTCAACGCAATAAATGTTCTCCGTTTTATTGTTGATTTTATAAACTTTCATTTCATTGGATCACTTCGTGCTGGAATTTACCGATGTTTGATGATATTTGTATCATATATTTATGTGGAAATTTTAAAGGTATTATAATTATTTCGATTAGAAGTAAAAATACAGATTTCATTGTTTTAATTCTTAAACTCCTAAACGTCTGACTAACGGAGCATCTCATTAATTCAGCCAACATCTTAGTTTAACGTGACTTCATCTTACTTTCCCCTAATCGATTTTGACTTTTATTGATGGATTACTTTACTATTTAGTTTAATTCTCTCGAAATTTATTGGATCCAATTTTACGATCGATCATCCTGAGTTTTCCTTACTAATTACCCTAGAGATTTTTCTTATCGTTAACTTAGGTTAATCAATAAATAGGTTAGGCAATTTTAATGAACTATTTCTAACTTCTGACTTAATAACTCTAAGTTTTACCTTCCCTTACATACAAGTTTATTTTATTACTATACAATCTGCTCTAATTTTTAATCAAGGTCTTGATCTAAGTTAAACCCGTGAGTCGCGTAAGTTCTCTAACTATCATTTTATTTAAATCCAACTGAATTAAAGAAACATTTACTTTTAATGAAAACTTTTAACTTGATAGCTAAAATCAGTTTACGGGACTCACTGAGTTGCTTACAATATTTATTTTTAAATGTAATTTTAACGTACCACTAACTAGATTATTTTCCAGAATTAGTTTAATTCACTGAATGATATCTTTAAAATTAGTTTACTTTTACCCTATTATTTAATTTAATCACAAACTATTTGTAACTAGTTTTATCTCTATCCGTAACTTAACCTGCTTTGCACTATAAGATAATTGAAGTTAATTTATTTTTTAAGCCCATAATTTTAGTTTAATTCTAATCAATTTACTTTGTTTTTAATCCATAAGGTGATTTAAGTTAATGATAATTGTTTCGAAAATAAATTCAATTTAGTACACTAAATGATCAAATTAATTCAAATTGCTAATTCAGGTTAATTCTATCAATGATTTTAGTTTAGTTTATCCCCGTACCTTTTCCCTTTAATAGATCCTAGGCGCATTTGTGTTTACATTATATTTATTGAGTGCCCACTGGACTACTCGGTGTGATAAGTTTAAGCCGTGTGTACTGTGATTTTAGGTCGATTTTTCTGAATTGAGAAACGAGGAAGCAGCCAGAGACTTCTTCCTTATTTCTCGCTTCAGCTATAAGGATAAATATTTACGTTACGACCGCTGCGTTGCGCACGCTGAGTCTTCACGGGTGCATATCATTGGCGGTTGTCCACGCTCTTACATGCATCTGCACTATGTTGATTTTACTATCTTGCATTAGGTTTCGGCTGTGGGCCGGAAAAATTTCGACAGATTTAGTTAACAAATTATATATATATGAAACAATTTATGCATAGTAATATTTATTAATTATATAAGACAAAAATAACAAGTTACCATTCCCATACAAATAGCATAAATTCAATAATAAACCAAATACCTCTCTTCCCACGCTGACGTCCGAACAGAGCTCTACAGAGATGCAAGGTACGGAGCGTGGAAAGAGGGTTCCAAAATCAATGATCCTCACCTAAAATTCTGAAAATTCAAAAACGCTGATCTCAAATAGATTTACAAAGTTCAAATAATTTGAAATATTTCGAAACACGGTGTGTTTTTCAAAAATGGTTTTTAATCAGTTTGAAAAATGGTTAACTTTAATGTGAAAATGGATCAGTATTTATACCTAAATTTTTGGTGTGTAAAATTTGATGTAATAAAACAAAATTCGACCTTGTTGTTTTCTAGCAAATTCTAATATTTATTTTTATTATTTTTCGATTTATTTTTATAATTTTTTATTTAGAATTTTATTTGAATTATTACTAATTCAAATTTTCCGATTTAAATCTTGCTTTAATGAACTTTAATTGATTTTTCCAATTCGTCGAATTTGTCGTGTTTTCTTGTTGTGTTTATGTAGATATCGTGCGGATCTTGGTGCATTTTGTTATTATTTTAATTTATTTTTATGTTTCTTAATTTATATTTAATTCTTTTATTTCTCAGATTTTATATGGTTTAATTGGTGTTTTGGGGTTTTATTTAAATTGCGTGTTGTGTTTGCGTGTGTGTTTCTGATCCATTTAAACATTTTGAAGGCCATTTGCGTTCTGGCCCAACATTTGTTATATATTATTTTCCATCTCTGTGCTCATCTGTTTATTTTATTTGAAACCCATTTTTGTTTTTTGTCTACCAGTTCTGGAATTTTGTAATATGATGACTCAGTACTAGTTTACATTTTTTCTCTTATTGTTCTTTAATGACTTCTTTTGTAGGAATGAGTGATAATGCATAGTCTATAGAGCTCACATACAACCTGGCTATTGTTAAAAATAAAAAGTGTATCTGACAATATTCAAATTTGTGCACTTTATTCCAAAATCAATATTGCACTTTGCAAGTGCTCTCGTTTCTTCAAATTTGGTTTCTGGCTTTGTCAGTAATATGTTTCTCAATCTTGCATCGCGTTCTTTATTTGTAATGAGATCATCTTCTTTTTACTCGAATTTTTTAATAAAAATTAATTAATTAAAATTGACTTTTAGATTTTTAATAATTCTTGACCTGACTCCAAGGCTTGTTTATGAATTCCAGACAATATAAACTTTTATTGATTAACGCAATTGAATACCAACTTACAACGACAACAATAATCCAATATTACTAAAATGACTTGATGAGTGCTTACATCACGTTAATAATACTACTCTGAATTCACGGCCACTTGTGCAACCTCTTTTAAAATTGTTTTCCAATTTTTCTTTTCAATTACCGTCTGCTTTTCTTTCTTTTAAACTTTTGTCCTTTAGAAATTAAATTCAGTTCTAATTCAATTTGTGTTTTCCTTAATAGTCTGCAATCTAATGACTTTCGTTTAGATCCTTTTTCCCGTACATTCCCTTTGATCATCTCCAGTTGTTTTTATTATCTCTGATAACTGTCGAGATCATATATAATGTTCTCTGCTTCTTCCATATAATCCATTCTATTTATGTGGAGCAAACCGTGAAGTCACATTATATATGACCCATCCTTTCCGGAAACCTTATTATGCCATCTTCCGAGGTTTGTATGGTTATCAGAAATGCTTTGTAAGAGATACGGGCAATATTTAGGACAATAATGTGGTTTGATGGTGTCAGGGATTAAAAACCTCAGAAAACGATTGGAATATTCAACAAATCTATTTCAATGGATTATAAAGACTTGATTCGGTATGAAGGAAATGAGAAATATTACCGGTTGAACAAGAGCAAATGGCCTGAGACCCGAATGATTAATAAACAAGTTAAAAATGCCATCTTCCGAGGGTTGTTGGCGAAATATTTATCTAGGTACCGTACTTGGTTGAAACTAAGTGCCTTTCAATTTATTAATTTCTGTTTGAAGGTGCAAGACTTTTGCCTGGACAGCAGGAACTTTGATTCGTTCGGGGAGTTGATTTAATTCATAGGAAAAGCACTAGTGAAAGAGTTGTTTAAGTACGTCATAGAAAATTAGAAGATTACTGAAGAAACCGTTTTTTGAAAAGAGACTTGTGACTGGATATTGTATGGGAATATTCAACGCAAAAGCTCCTGGATCGATTATTATGAGCCTTTAACTGTCTGGCATACACCCAAAACACGTTATGCTATGAATTTAGTTGGATTGGAAGGGAATAGTTTATTATGAACAACTTAAGCAAGGTGAAACCATCGATTCGGTGAAATACTGTTGCCAACCAGACAATTTAAAGGAAGTTATTGCCAGAAAACTGACAAAATTACCGAATGCCCGACTCCAATCCAGAAATAACTCATTGTCATTTGACTGGGATGTTTACCTCATCCTCTATATTACCCCTTCCGATTATTATTTATCTCTTTCATTGAAAAAATTCTCAACATGTTAAAAAATTTAATTCAAAAATGGTAAAAAATGTACCTTAATCGATATTTTTCCAACAAAACTCGGCAACTCTTGGACAACTTAATACTAATTACATTTTGATCTTGTTTTTGGTTTCTCTTTTCATTTGCACGTACAGGTATCCCTTGTATAACGCGGTCTTATACAACGCGGTTTCGATATAACGCGATTTGGAAAAAAATTCTGTTTCCCCCAAAACGCCCACGCGCAAAGATCTTTGAAGACAGTGAAACAGATTAATTACCATATGAAGTTTGAAGAATAACAATAAAGTTTTTAATAAACCTTTAATTTGTTTTAGTTTGTTTTTTAATTTTTTAATGTGCACATAATTATTTATATTTTGTTTTTTGAATTTTGAAATATGTACATATATGTATTATTATTAATAACTTGTGTTTTTAATTGCATAAGAAAGTCTGAATTTTAGTATTGAGTTGAAATATATGTGCATCTGTTATTTAGTATGTATTTATTTTGAAAGAAACTTATTGGAATGTAACCCCCAAATTTATATGAAAACTATGTCTTAGATAACGCGGAATCCCATAACGCGCACTTATTCTTGAACGTAACTACCGCGTTATACAAGGGATATCTGTATTTCTTTGTTTAATTAAATATTGATTTATTATTTCTCTTTTCAATTTTCATTTCTTGTCCTCAATTATTTCTCTTTGCAGTTCCGGAAAGGCACACTTCCTGATTTACACATTCTCCCCAAGGATTATTTAACCACTTTTAAACAAGTGCAAATTTTTTAGAACTTCATATAACTGTTCCCTTGATACACTCGGCATATTTTAGGATTCTTTTCTCTCGCGTGCTTACAATATTGTGTCTAAATCATCCCGCCAAACATGACTAAAAATTGAAAAACAAACTTGTGATGTATTTATTGATATTTGTGAGTGTTGTGTCCAGTCGGTTCCATTTATGCTGTTTGCAGGGCTCCAGAGCCGATAGCAACAAAACTTTTGAATTTATAACCGACTGTTTCAATATCTTTCAATTAATAATGCAGACTTTTATTGTCGGGTCTCACTCTAACCGTTATCCTGTCTGTCAACTAGGCAATTTCGATTTTCTAAATGAAATGAATGTTGTCATATAATTTAAATCAGTTTATAATTTTGTAAACACAATGTCTCCAAATCTCAGATTTATAATGTTAAAATTGCCCTTTTGATCTCATAAAATAAATTTTTTATCTTTTTTAATTTATTTTGCACTAGAATTTTCAAATCGATTTTATATTTAAATTTCATTTGACACACAATTTACATAGTACCACTAAATCACGAATGTTTTTTATCTAAAATTACTTCAATATCGCTGCTTATGGTTTTAAACCAATGAGATTTCACCAAAAAATTTTCTTTATCGAAATTTTATTTCAGGCATTTTACTGATTTTTTAAAAAAATTCCATTTCAGTAAAAATGAGTTTTAAAAAAAATCCTGGGATATTTGGCCTGTGTATTAACTCTCTCATGTCATTATTTAGTAACAATCGTTATTTAGATATGATATTGATTGATGGATAAAGGGTTGAGCGGTGAGGAAATGATGACATCCTATTAGTGATTTCCAATTCTGTACTCCTGTTTAAAATCTCGATATAAAACTAACTGCTTTATAGTATCATCTTTATGGGTCTGATAACAGCTGCTATGAAAATAAAAAACCAACACAATGAAGAGATTGAGAGAAATTAGTCATCTTAAAATTAAATAAACTGATAGATCTCATGTCAGTTTCAAAATAACACATTCCTAGTGAAATTATCTCGATTTTCTTAATGCAAAATTCATGTTAAAATGCCATTAAAAATTACATACAACCATCACAAGCAATTCACAAGCGGTTATGTTAATAATTTGTTTATAATACGAAATACAGTAAAGTTGTTATCCATCTGCATAAGTTTTCCAAGATTTTAATTATTCAATTCGATATTGTTCACATGCTTATTTCAGAATAAAGAATCCAGGGTTAATAATTCTACACTAATAATCATTTTTATGAAGTATTTTAGAAACTTGAACTTCGAAAAATTTTTCAATTAAATGAGTTATATAGATATTTAGTTATGATATAAATGCATGTTTATCTAATTAAATATCCCACCTATATTTAAATGATTTAAATTAAATCAAGTAAAATGGCTTTTATTATCTACAAAACGGTCAAGTTTACATGAGATTTTGTGGTGGTTGAACAACTGCAGTAGGTTGCATTGTTGGATCCATAATTGAAACTTGATTAATAAAATTGGTCCCATTTATCAAAGCAGGTAAAGTTGTTTCCAACTTTTGAACTTGTTTTACATAAGTTGCTCCATTTACTTGAGAAGAATAGGGTACACTCATCATTGGAGCAACGGGGTTCATAAGTAATTGATGATTGAAGTTTGCCAATTCTTCATTAACCATTTTTTGGGCTTGCTCCTTTAACACCTTTAAATAATAATTTTGATAGTTCTCCCTGTGGAATTTACCTTCTAAGTGAGTTTTTCTCACGGATGGCGAGTCGTGAGTTAAAAACATATCACAGTAATCACAATAATACTTAGGCATAGCTAAAATGTACAATAAATATTAATAAACAATTAAAATCCCGATACACAAAATTTTAAATAAAAAATGAAGCAATTATTATACAAACAAAGTTTTGTACAAATATTGAATTCACTTAAACATATTAAAAAAAATGGAAGTAGTTAATTAATAACTACAGTTTTTTAATTTGTTTATAGTTTACTCAAAATAAGCTAATATTTTAAATAAATTTTTTAAAAATAATTTTAATTACACATAAAAATCAATTAAAAAATGTCATTTTAAATACAAAAAGTAATTATAAAACTTAAGAAATTTTGACTCATTTTATATTAAAATATAAAAAATTTGATTTAAATAAATTATTTCGTCAATTCAAAATTAATAAAGATAAATAAAGCACTTCTGTAAAAGAATATAAAATTCCATCAATTATATTTTATTGAGCATTTTAAAAAAGAAAAATTTAAATAATTTAATAATTTATATTGTGCTAGGCTTACAAACAAACAGACAAGTAGACAGGGATAGGCGACATCTGGCCGAGATCAACAAGGCAATAGCAACAGGAAGCATCCCCAGCACGGATGGGTACGCCCCTCCGTATAACGTATCCTTCAATATCGACGACCCGAACTTGAACAAGGAATCGGAAGCAATGAACATGGTGGTTCTACGAAGAATATTGACCAGAGAGATGAGATACGAGGAAAGACGTCGCCACCGTAACCAAGAGAACCCATACGCTTGCGAGATCCCAAGACAATTCAGAGGCCGAAGCCGTGCGAGATACGATTAACATAAGTGTAAATTGTAAATAAAGTATCGGATTTCATTTTTATTCTCTTATTTCTTATTTATAAAAATTAACAAATAGGGTTATAGTACGCTTAGAATCAGATTTTGTTTAAAATTAAAAGATAGAAACCTGTTGAGTGAAATTTCGTAATGAAAGAGAGTTTAACGTTTTATTCCATTTTGCAGATATGGAACCCCACGAATTTCTACGAGGCGAATTGGAAAAAGCCCAAAGATTAAACCGAGAGATGCACCAACAAATTGTACAACTGATGACCGAAATCCAGCGTATCAAATATAGCTGCGTAGAGCCGAAAAAGGTGAAGGCTCTATATCAGAAGATGACCGCCGCTCAACGGGGCTGGGCTGAAGAAAAAAAATTGAACCAGAGTCAAAAACCCAGATCCGCGGATTAGAAGTAGCTTTATCTGCGTTCCAGGAGAGCAATGCAATAACTTATCCGCTGGTTTTTGTTCCAGCCCAATTGGCCTACAAGAAAGCCACATCGAACACTAAACCAGCCCATTGTCCATCCTCTCGATGTCGTTGTTAAAGTTGTTCTTTTGGTATCCGATAAATTTCGTAATTTCAGAATGAATGACGAGCAGTGATTTTCACGCTATTTATAGTTGCGGGGCGTAACAGCTTACTCTGAAAATTAATTCACCATCAGTTTAGTTAACAAAATCTGACGCGAAAACTTTTATTTTTGCTTGGTTGATTTTATAATTTGAGAGAGATTTACAAATTACTCATATTTGTCATTTTAATTCTATTTGTCAGTAGGTTGGTAATAGCTTGGTTCTTGCGGCCCACACCTATCTATTCTATTAATTACTTTTGGCTGAGTGTCCACCTGGACTCTGAAATAGCAAATAATCCGTAAGCATTATTCAATATTAAATGTGACATAAGTTTCACCGTAGCTGTAGATGTTTCACAGTAATCATGGGGCGTTTTCTTATACCGATTGGGACCTCAGTTTTCAATATTGTCCATATACTAGGGGTTGGATGCCTCGAGTTGTGTACAATCATTTAGCCTGTGTACTTGGCTGGTTACTGCTGCTGGGTAAGCTTTATTTTTATTTACCTCAATATTGTCGATTGGCTTTAACATTTGGGCGTTCTGATCTCTTATGGACTTCTTCGTGACTAGTCAAACATTTTAAAATGTGTCTATTATTTCCCTGAAATAGAAAATCATTACATCTTGATCGAGATGTTTGACAAGAATGATGAGATCTCAGATCTTTGACTTCTCTTTAAACTGGAGCTACATTTCTTCTAACTGGTTTTATTTGAAAGTTTCTCAAATTTTTTACTACAACTACGTATTCAATATTTGTTTTCATTGCTATGACATGGTTGTTGATCTGGTAAATTCCATTATTTACTTTTTCATGTTTCTTGATTTTTCTTTCATTTCTCCGACAGTCTTAAATTCGTTCATTTTAAGATCTTTCTTCATTTCATAAGAAATTAATTCCTCGTCATTCAAATTGTTTGGCATACTTTCCTATTTTTGTACAGAATTCATTGGCTGAATCATTTCCTTGTCGAATTTATAGGCTTTTTGAAAGGATCTTTGTGACGATCCAAATAGTTGCTGTACTCACAAATTGCTTCATATTGCAGATAAAATTTCCCTCTGTATTCTTCTGAGATGTCAATAAGCTCGAAAAATCTTTCACATTCTTGCATAAAATCAACTATATCGGTTCATATTTCGTAATTATTTATAGGCTTAGTAAAACTGGTTCTCGCGTGGTGCCATGTTAGATGAAATACTTTTTGTGTTTATAACATCTATTATTAACGAATTATCATTAAATTCAAATACAAATCAATTTCGTTCTAATATTTAAACAAAACTTTTGAAGAATTTTTTTCAAAGTAAAACATATGGAATTTACATATCACATAAATCCACAACATACATTCATTTATTATTTATTTACTTAACTAATTTAAATGCATTCTCACATTAAGGAAAAATGATAGATGATAAAACGCTATATAAAGGAGGAAACAAGTCACTTAATATTGTGAGTTGTCAAAAAAAAATATTTAACGGAAATTACCAATTAATATATTGCTAAATAGAATTGCTAGACTTTTATTGATCAGTTTCGTTTCATTTTGACTTTTGGTTAAGACAGACTTTCATAAGGTTACTTACTTGATTATTCAAACCAGAATAAAGGACTGTTGGTATAATATTTTTACTACTGCTATTTCTGGTAATAACTATTACTGTATTGGATCTTATTAATTTAATAAAGGACATATGATGTCAGAAATAATTATCTTCCTGTCACAACTTCTAATAACGCAACAATCTAATTTCAATCAAATATTATACACCTGATATATATATTTATTTGTCCGAACTACACAATTCCAACATATAAATATTAAATTTAATTAATGGAAAAATCTACTCAATTTCGAATTAAGTACTGACGATGAAATTTAAAGTATAGCTTTAAAAATATAATTCAGTAAAACAAAATTCTAATTATCAATCAATTGGACAAAATATTTAAATTAATTTTACTAATTGACAATTTTGTTCATACAATGGACTTAATTGGTTAATTCAGAGTCCTCGAGAAATTTAAATAATTAATTTAACACATGAAAAATAAATAGTTTTCATTTCTAAAATATTATTTAAATCATTTGATTACGATATTATTTTTATTTCAAAATTATTAAAATTTTTTTAAATAATTATTTTGAAAAATAAAATTATCAGAAGAATCTTTTAGTTTGTGATCATCTTTGATCTATGACAAAAGATCAAAACTTTTATTCAACGAAAACCAAATTTTCAATTTTTAATCAGAGTAATAAATCATCAGAAAAATAAAATTACTTTTCTGTTTATTTCAAGTTCTTGAATCTTTATTAAAATTTTTTTTATTTGTGACTGACCAGAGAATGGCTGCTCACTTCAGAGTAGTGAAACATTTTAGTTAACGTTTTAAATGAATCTGATGTCTCAAATGAAATAGCAAGTTTTTTCCTAGTAAAAGTAGGGCCATCTTTAGAAATTTCGTGCCCGTGGGCTACTAAAAAAAATGCGCCCCTCTTTGTAAGAAACTTCACAGAATAGCTAACGGGAGCGGGATAATATGTTTAAATAAAGAAATACACCTGGGAGGTGAGTAATACATAAGTGGTCAACTCATATTCAAGTCGCCTGTCGAAGTTTATGGCATCATAAATAATTGTAAAATCGTTTGTCATTCCAGTACATTTGAATATAAAAATCAGTTAAATATTTTAAGTAATCGTTTTAATTTAAAAATACATGAAAACTAATAAAATGAAAAATGAATTTTTATAAAACTAATAACTAAATAACTAATAATAACAAAAAAACATATACAAAAATAATATACATATACATAAAATTGCCGCATTGGAACTTTGGCTTATTTAACCATGTGATTAGGGCGGTCTTGTGTAAAAGAAAGGAATTATTTTACAAAAATCGAAAATTCTCAAAAGAATCAGGAATGATGAATAACAATACCTTTAAAATTTCATGCAAAATCATGAAAATTATTTCAAATACAATTTTTTTAAAAAGAAACATTTTTCTAGTCATATCTAAAAAAATTTTTTTGCTTTTTTTGATAATTCTGGTTTTTCATTTTTTATAGAAAAAGTAATGCAACACTCACTAACGCTGCTCTGCTTAAATAGTCGAGTATCATCTTGTACAGCCGCAGCCAGATGATTCCACTATATTCCAAAAGTATTGGAGAGAAAAGTGTAATTGATGAAATATTTCTTGTGAAGAGATACTTCAGACACAAAATATTAATAACTAGAATTTGGGAAAAATTCCATCTTATCAAAAATGGGTTGTTTATTTACTTAATTAAAAATTTAATGACATTTTATATGCTAAAAGGTTTCGAAACGTATTGCCATAACCAGATACCAGTGCATCGATCAAACTTGTTTATTTTATTATATAACAATCTGTTCATGATTTATATTTTAATTATCAAATAAGACACTACGTTATGGAGAATCACTAAGAAAAACAATTGCCTATTCCAATATATCCTGATAATCATCCATATCTTGCTTCTGACCTAACTGTTCCCATATAAATACAAGTATACTGACAAGGGCATCTTCTGAAACATTTTCCAACCCACTACGATATTTAGTCTTGTCAATGGTCGACCAGCTTTCACTATATCTTGTAAACAAATTCACATCTTGCCGAAAGATGGATCAATTTCTATTTGAAAACGACTTTGCAAAACTAATTCTAAGGTGTTGTGACGACATAGAAAATAGAGTAAATCACGATTAAACATTTTCTAAAGACTTGTACAAGCACCATGCAGTAGACAAGCGTTGGTTGCTACCACATTGCAATGCAGCGCTTGTATTTTCTCTTCAATTCCCCATATTTCAACTGCTTGGTAAACAAATACAACTCGATTTTCTCCTGTAAATATTGTAATTTCAGTTATACTTAATAATTGTTTGTTTCTTTGAAAATTAATACATAATACTAGTCAATCAGGTTTTTCCACGCCAAATAAGGCTGGAATTAGTTTACCATATCCGTTTACCACGAAAAATTCGCATTAGTCTAGATTAAATTTTTAATTAATTTCTGTATACTCCTGTTCTCTGAATTCCTTCCACTGACGGTGAATCGAAGAGCAATTAATTATTAAACTTACTATATTAAAGTTTAAAGTTTCTACAACAACCATTTTATTTTATTAAATAATTGACTAGAAACGTTTTTTAAACAAAGAGAACAAATACGGTAGCTCTCACTAATGTCGAGCTTTGATTTTCATCAACCATATAAAAATTGAATTTTGAAAAATACTATTTCATATGTCGAAACAGCGAGTTTGTTGAAAAAAGCAGTCCACAAAAAATTGAGAAAGTTAGTACTTACGAGGAATTATTGGGCTCTGTAACGAAACTTCCTCTAAATTACCTACTTCAATAAGAAGAAACGAGAAGATCTTGAAATAGTATTTTATTTGTAAAGGAAAAAGAAAAATTAAAAATATATAACCAATGTAATAGTGTAATAAAAATCAAATTCCATCATTAACAAAATCCTCGAATGTATATATATATGTTTCAGAAGTTGGATCTAGAGATTCTGTAATGAAAAGATAAAATCATTTGAATTAAATTAACAAACAAACCTCGTAGGAAGTGTCCGTGGTGGCAAATGCTGTCCCTGTGAAACCGACTCCTCAGGAAGTCCTAAATTAACTAAAAAATTAAATTAAAATTATCTAAAAATCGATACTTACTTTTATTATAGAAATTGAAATTATTATAATAAGTTGATGGCAATAAATGGCAAGCGAAAAAATTTGAAATTGGGTTATCCTCAAATTGATAATAAAATATATAATACATATTGAAGTATCTCCTAGATTTTTAATTTTTAAGGGTTATGGTGAGAACCTGTAATACAAGATGGGAAATTCTTATATATACTAATGTTATCTAAATTATATGAATCAAAATTTTATCCTTTACTATATAGTAATAAAATTTAATTAATCCTATTTTAGAGACTAATAAATCAAATTACTTTATTAAAATCTTGGATGAATTCAAAACTTTTCACATTGTGAGATAATTTTATATATTTTTTCTTTTACAATAGCTATGAGCAAAGTTCTAATTGTTTTCGATAGTGTCGTAGCCTCATAGGTCATGATTCTACGGAAGTCAAATAAGCAGATGGTGAGCCGGAATGATGTCGATTTGCTGGGCCATACTCCTGCCCGGTAATCGCCCTTGCAATTATTTCTCAGTGAAAATGTGGCGAAGCGCTGCACTCTGTTCGGCTATGGTCAGCCGTTGGGCACGATTTTCTATAATTAAATCATCCCGTGTTGGCGAGATCCGAGATATTTTCTTATGGAGCTCCTGAGTAGCCTCAGTGGAGCAGCTGACCATAGCTGAACAGAGTGCAGCGCTTCGTCACATTTCCACTGGAGCACCATGTTCCTTTTACCTTTTCATACTTTCCTAGAAGCTCCTGATAGCTAGTTTCGAGGTTGGCCAGAACCAAAGGGGCCGGTGAGATTTTTGGAATTTTTGATAGTTTCATTGCGAAAAGAATCGTTTTGTTTTCTTAATAATATCAATTATATAGAAGTTAGGAATATCGATTTAAACAATTTAATCACAGAAAAATTTAATTTAATTACCGAAAATTTAATCACGGAAAAAACTAATTTAACTAACTCACTGTTCAATTCTTAAGGTTATTAATCTATGAAAAAGGTTTTCCTTCCGAACTCAGTCGGTGTGGTAAAATGTTTATGTAGCTGATACTTCCACTGTTGTCATATTTTTATTTATTTTCGTTAATGCAATGGTCTATTTACATTATACGTCTCATTTATTGCAAAGATTTCTTTAACTAATCATTGAGTTCTGTTTGTGGTCGTAATAGCTACCCTATCTCTAGCTTCCAAGTGTCAATTAACGTCTTGATAAGATGTTTTGAAAAATTCATCCTAAATGATCAACAGAGAATCATTTTCTTAGTTCCCTTACGTTATGTCGCTCTTCCCGATGATTTTTCTCTGCCCATTCCCACCGAAGTTACCATCAGCCGCCTTGGGTTTTACAACAGTGCCATGCGGGTAAAGTCCTGCGTCTTTCGACCAGAACTCGTCGCGGACAGCCGAGGTATTAGGAGTAGCACGACCAGTAGCCACAACTAACGAAAGTGAACTCGTTAGCTGGACCGCCAGTCTGCCCTCTTAAATTCTATTTTCATACGTAAGTGTATAAAGTTTAAGGGGGGGACTCGTTAGTGGTATCAAAAATACCACGACCATCCAGAATAAATTTAATCATAAGAAATTAAAATTCATGACTATGAAATTGTATTAACATATAAAATTACAAATGAAAAATGAACACAAATCCTTACTTCAATAAGATCGTAAAAATTATAACAATAGTAGAAAAATTGTAAAATAGCATGAATTTGAAAATATGAAATTAGCCAATGTATATATAGTTGTTGTGTGCGTGTGTGCGATGAATAGGCGATTTTTTGCCATTTTGAGGGGTTTTTATTGATTTTAATTATTTTCAAATATTTTTATTATATTCCCCTCATTTTTTCTTATTTTTTGATATATTAATTATATTGTTCTACATTTATTTTTATTATTATTTTTAAGTCATTATTCTTTTTGACCATTAAAATTTTGTTTCTTGATCGCCGCTTCTGCCTATGTTTTTTCTAAACCTTTTTTTGTAAGGTTTTGGCGGTTTAATTTATTAAATATGTGTTTCGTTCTGTGTCTGTGGGTTTTTGTAGATTTTATTAATATTTTTTTTAATTAATTTTGTTATATTTTTAATTCGTTTAATTGGTGTTTTTATTTTATTTTTAGTTTCTGCTTACGGTGCATGTGTATGTGCAGTGGCCATTTTCATTATTTTTAGTTTTTGTTTTAATTAACTACAACGTTTTTGTTTTAATTTTGGCTCTAAGCCCAACACTGTTGATACTTGTTTGTTTAAAACATTAAAATCATAGGTTTTCAGTGTTACAAAAAAACCGAAAAAATAAGATCTAAAAAAATAAAATTGCTTCGAAATGACTTGTCTGATTCTTAAAATAATATATCATTCGAGCAATGCTTTATTAGTAAGAATAATTATAAAAGATCCAGTATTTGGGGATATTTTCAGGAATGCTATTCAGTGAACATTAACAGTTTAAAGCCAGTCAATGAAACAATATATAATATTGAATCTGATTTTTCACATATAATTGATGAATAAAAATGTTTATTTTAAATTATTTATCTTTAAATTATCTGCATGTATAACGTATCGTGCATAAATTCACCAATTCTTCGTATATCGTTGAACACCTTTCAGCTGTCTGAAACAATTTTTTTCCTGACAAAATAACCTTCTTGATAATTGGTAGTAATGTTGCATCTTCCCGATTAACCGCAAGAAGGCAAAACAACGTTTAGTTTTCTTTTCAATTCCTTCAAACACTTAGTGTGTTTTTGGATCACGAACAACATTATATTTGTGCTTACCAAAAGCAATCTCGTCAATTTTCACTGTTAAAGTGGTTAGATCTTCACAAAGTCCAACAATTTTCAGAGATTTTGTTCAGCGTAATTCTATGTTTAAAGTACGTAAAAATTTACATCGATCTAAAGTAGCAACATGACCTGAGATTGCTTATAAGAGTGAGTGAAATGAGTATATCTATTATGTTCTGACAAACTCTATATTATAACTAAACTATGTAATTATAAGTTTTATGTCTGTTGATTAG
Organism: Schmidtea mediterranea; assembly: GCA_022537955.1. Classification (NCBI taxonomy): domain Eukaryota; kingdom Metazoa; phylum Platyhelminthes; order Tricladida; family Dugesiidae; genus Schmidtea; species Schmidtea mediterranea. The sequence continues at coordinate 191,498,678 of CM039680.1, forward strand.
AATAGTAATTGTAAAGCCCATACAAAAAGGGGATAAATAACAATATTGCCAACTATAATAAAATTAACAAAATAACATCACAGTCTCCATAGAAAGATGGCTTTTATAAAAAAATTACCCATGACGGATTTATAGGGAAAAATAATGACTACTACATGACCATCTAAAATCTTCAATGCCTTGGTTATACGTTGAGATTCTGGGATTTTCACCGCATTTCGTACAAATATATGTAGAGGCACATGGATGACCAACTATTGTGTTAGTGCCAAAAATGATCGAATGTCTATTTTATTCAACAAAACAATTTATTACGCTAATTGTTTTTCTTTTATAATTTATTACACTAAATGATAATTATTTGAAAGAAACCTTCGAATTTCCTACTTTTTGTTTTTTCAAACAATTCCCCAGGAGAATTAAAAGATAATTAAAACATGTAAAGCAATGTTGCAAAGATGACATAATATAATTGTTTATTTAAATTATTTATCATTGAGCGATTTCGCCGAGTTATCGTATAAATATAAAACATAAATAAATAATTTCTTACTGAATCTAAGAAGAAAAACTACAAATAATGATGGACTTGAATATAAAGGGAAATCTAATGTCGTAATCTTTGAAATCTTAACCTCTGATTTGATTCATATTGTATAATAAACTAGCTCTTTTATCTTTTAAACTCATCGGAAATCATTTTTAGTGAAATAATGTATTTGTATTTAAGAAACTCTATTTCATAAAGTATTTTAAACTAATATTATCCATTAGCTCGATTTTTCATTTTATTTTTCTTTTTCGTTATCTTTTTCACTATCTTTTCAATTACTACCATCCGCGAATTTTCTTTCCAAAAAATAATGATTTTTGCATTCTTCTAATATTTATTTACATTTGTGAGATAATATTGTAAATTAAATAAATTTAAAAATTAATATTAAAAAAATAAACTAAGTGATAGTATGTTGTGTGTAATGATTGTGAAATGTTGAAAATCTGCTGAGCGTATTTATATAACAGAAAATCTCCTTTAAAAGATTTTGTTTTATCTATCGTTAACTAAAAAATTAAATATTATAGTTTTTGCAAATTATTTAAAATTCTCTTTTGGAATTATGGATGTTTTAAATATCAGGAGTTCCTATAAAACCGGAAACTCTAATAATATTAAAATAAAACTTTGATTAATTTTAATTAATTATAAATTTTAAATTTATACTTAGAACCCTTTCATATTTTGAGCCTCAGCATTAATTTGTGAAAATATAAAAAATTTAAATGTGAAAAACTTTATTATATAGGTTTCCTTATTGCTTTTAACAATGTAAAATTTACATATATTATCACACAACAATTTTATTAGAGAGTTATATTTATGACATGATTTACACCGAGAAATAATTTAATTAAAACTTAAAATCAATAATATAGTGAAATAATATATTTTAATTTAAAATTGTTTTGATTATTAAATAATACATTGTAAATATTTTATTAAATTACAATCTCAACTAATAACAATTTTTTATCATTTAATTTATTTCATTAGGACTATAGATAAAATGTGTGTTACAAAAGAAAATAATTTCAATTATTGTCTTAATGAAAAACATGAAAACAAAACGATCAAAGATGAACGAAATATTAGAGGATTTTATTATATTTATTTATAATATGTTGCTGTCAATTTGTATCCAATAACGGATCAAATATAAGATTAATTGATAATAACACATATTTATTGAAAATAATAAAAAATAATTTCAAATTTGCAGGAAAAACTGTAATTCTTTCCAATGAAATTTAATTGGTCACAATTAGAGAGAAAATTTGAAAAATAATCCAACAGTACACAAAAATTACATTTATTATTTCTGATCAATTATTTAAGACGATGTACTTTAAATTTAGTGAATTTTTTATAATAACTTTAATGTAACAATTCCCGCGAAACAAATTATTCGTTTTATTGAATTCCTATTTTGTTATAATATTTTAAAAATATTATTTAATTTTGTGATAACACATTTAATTTTTAAATCACTTGCACTTGAATGACGTGCTATACATGTTGATTGATATCTGTACTAAATATTGATATGGTGTGCATAGCGCGTCATGTAATCTTTGCTAAGTTGGCGATTCTATCAAAAGTTTATATATTGTATTTCATTGCCAGTGCAAGTGGTTAATTATTTATTCAGTGTTATGCGATTACCGATTTAACTATTTTCTTAGCAAGTGTTGCTAAATTAGCATTATTTAAAAACCGATTATAAAAATCCAGGTAGACTTTTATTATTAATATAAATTTATCCATAAAAAGATATTTTTTGAGTGTAGTTATGTAAAATTAGTATATTTAAACCATAATTATTTATAAGACTTTTATTTCAGAAAACACTTTTAATTCGAATCAAAACTTATAGAAAATTTTTAATAATATAAATCTTTGATTCCTTATTAGAAGAATTTGTTTTTTATACAATTCATCTCTATATTTAATAATCAAAAAAATTTGATAAATAAAGTTTATTTGATATTTTATTAAAATGAAACTTAAAAAACTATTTATTAGATAAAACATTAAAAATACCAAAGTAGTAGGATTTGAGCCCATCAGATACAACCCCCCCATTGGCTTACGTAATTATTACATAACATTTGAGTATTGAGAAGTATTGTACAGAATTTAAATGAACCAAAATTTTGGACATTAAAACTATTAAGAAATTATATTTCAGAATTAATTAATTTTAGTATTCAATTTGAAAATACTACGTCTTTGGTTATTTAAGAGTTAGTTATATTCGATTAAATATTTTTTATCGCATACATCGGTAAATGACTCTATTTATTTGTCTTTTATCAATATGGAAATTGTGTTTAATTAGACTAAAACTTGTAATAAGGTATTGAATAATAGCTAGTATATTAATTTATCATGTTTGTCCACTTAGAATAATATAGAACCTGTTAAATATTTTAGTTTAAATTTAGGATTCTCGATATAGTTTTCATGAATTTTATATCTAATTGAATGTCAATTGATATTACTAAAGAATTTATTGAGAATTTGATGTAAACTTTTAAGAGAACTGTATCAATTTTAGAGAGAGTATTCCAACGTATGAATATTTCAGAGTGTTAAATATAATGGAAAGGTTAGATTTATCACTATGGATTGGGATTTTGATCAATTCTAGTATGCTTTACAAGTTGGAATATCGAGTTTAGATGTAGTAAATTAATAGGGGAAATATTGAGTGAGAAATTTAATCGATTAATTATGACGTAATAATAATTTGGATATCATATTATACAGTGTTAAATGAAATTAATCAAAAGTAAATATTGAGTTTGTGCCGATAAGTATAGGGTTTTTAATGAACATAGTCGGTAATATATCAATTTTAAGGGATAAATTATGGCTAAATATTGAGTATGTACAGATAAATGTAGAGTTTTACTTGAAATGATCAGTAATTTACCAAATAAAGGTGAAAAGTTTAATAATTGGTTACGATTGAGGAGTCTTAATCAAATATTTGTAGGAATATCAGCGCTTATCAATCATCAAATATTGCGTGTAAGAGAAATTCATTAAAGATTCTTACTGTATTTTAATAAATCTAGCTATTGCAGGATTTATGTAATTAAATTTCTATGCGGTAATTCATTAAATTACAGTCACTTTAGGGGTTAAATCCAATGTAAAGTATATGTAAAGAAATCAATAATTTAGCTTTATATGTGGAATCATTGTCAGTAAATTGTAGCTTATTAATGCAATCTTTACTGGTAACATGATAGTGTTTAGGTGAATCGAATATGAATTCAAGGATTTAGTAGATTTATCCTTTTTTGTCGATGATTTGTGGTGTTTATTGCTACTATTAGAGAAAATAAATTATGACATTTGATAGTCAATTTAACCAATATTTGTTGTACATGAAAATTTTCTAGTCGATCTATTTGCTTGAATCGTTATAATTACAACTTTTATATGTACAGATTTGGAAACATTGTTGAAGTATTCTTTATAAGGAAACTTTAGAGTAATGAATTATGGTAATTGTAATGTTTTACAATGCATATAATTAGATTCGGATAAGTTTTAAATAAAATAAGTCTGTTGATTAGCAACAAGTTCAACATTATAATAATTTTAAATGACTTTTGTTGATTTATTTAAAAAGATTAATGAAATTATGTTCGATTGAATAGTATGATTTCCTATCGACTAATCAATGTGGTACCAATAATATTTAGAAAATAATTTGAACATTAAAATTTGAATTAATTTGAGACGTTGTCATTGGTAATAAATAGAATTAACCAATTAAAATCAAGTATTCTAAAATTTCATTTTCAAATTATTATTTTAATGAACACTGTAATTATTTTAATTGATAAATTTATTAGTATTTTCAACCAACCGGTTTTAGTTAAATAATAAGTTTATTGATAAATAGTTTGTACGTTTTCAAATTATTTTCAAGAAAAATTACAATAAATATATCGATAAATCTATTACTTTTCATCTATTTTTAGTTTAATAATAGTTTTATTGAAAAATAGTTTGTACGTTTTCAAATTATTTTCAAGAAAACTGTAATCATTTTAATATATTGATAAATTTATTAGTATTTTGTGTTTAGCGACTAAATTTATCGAAAAATAGTGTCGTTGTCAATAGCAATAGTAACAGCCAATCAAAATCAAGTATTTGGTTTCTAATTTTTCAAAATTAATTTAAAGAAAAGTTATTGAAATATGATTTTTATGTTGTTTCAAGAATAACTTTCTATTGAAAAATAAGTTCAGTCAATAATATTCCAATTAATATTTCTAATTAACAATAGCATTTAATCAATCAATAATTTTACGAATTTATTTAAATTGACGATAATCAAATTTATATATTTTTTAATCTAATTATTAATAGAGCTTTTCAATTTAATATTCTTAAATTAAAATATTTATTCATATTTTCAAACCATTTTTAACAGGTACTTAAAAATTGTCAACGATTTTTAAATATATGTATGTTTTTTACCAATTAAGCAACCACTCGTTATTAAAGGCATGTGTTTACTTGGTATTTAGTAATTATTGGTATACATAATGTTATAACTTTTAATCACATAGGGTTAAAAGTTATCTTTCATTTTTTAGGGTTAAAATTATTAAATATTTCATTATTTTGGGTTAAAATTGTTACTTCTTTCATTATTTAGGGTTAAAGTTATTACCTATTTTTTCACATAGGGTTAAAATTCTTAACCTTTTAAATAAATTTATAACAAATCATGTAATAGTTTATCCACAAATTTATCGAAAAGTATTATAAAGTACCTAGTTTGAATCATAAATTATTTAAATATTTAATAGGTATCACATAAAACCTGATGAATCTTTAATGGTTATTTAATTAATTTTTGGTTACATAAAGCCTTTATGTCCGAAATTATCGGTTACTTAGCATGTTGTTAATGAATGTAAATCTAATTTTACACGTTTTGGTATCAACATTTAATTAGTATTTAGATATTTTCAAAGCTCTTATTAAAAACAAAAGTTTATTTAGATATCATTAGTATCCACTTGACTGATATTGATAATTTAATATATGTTTGTAATAAATTTGCGTGTAAAAAATTGTTTGTCTTTTTTATTGTTGTGAAAGTATTATTATCAATAGCACTATTATTAATTGTGTGAATTTTGTTCGCATTAATCCATTATGCGTAAATTTTTTTAAAAAAAAATATTGATATAAAACTCATGGATCGATTATTCTTTATCAATTTATATAGTGAGCCCAATGACTTTCAATTCTAAGCCCAGTGACTTATTTTCATAAAAACACTAAATCTAAAATAGTTGTTACAACGAATTTAGCTGATCGTATCGCTAATAATTTATAGAGTCGGATGAACTTCTAAATTAAGTACTCTTTTACCTGCAATGGTTTCGGATAATCTTTTGGACACTTCGAATTGGTCATCCTTTGTATTCAAGAAAACTTGACTCAGTAATAGGTAAATTCAAAGATGAGAGTAAAGGACTTGGATATAAGGAATGGGTTTTCTTACGACCAAAATGCTATAGTCTTTTAGGTGAAACTGAAAGTAATAAAACAAAGTGAATTACTTTGGAAGAAACTGAAATAAAGCATCTTTCTTATCTTGATTGTTATAGAAACGTTACAATTTTTTCTGTTCCTCAAACGAGAATAGGAACGAGAAATCATCAGTTGTTTACTTTTAAAAATTGTAAAATTGCTTTATGTAACAACGATGATAAACGTCAATGGGTAAGTAAAAACAAAAGTTTTGCATTCGGGCATTATTTAGGTATCATTACCACTGATGTAAAAGCTTTTATTTAAATAAATGTTGTCTTATATTGTGTTTGTCTTTTTATTCTATTATTATTATTATTATTATTATTATTATTATTATTATTATTATTATTATTATTATTATTATTATTATTGTGGGGTTTATGGTTTTATGACCCTAACCCCTGATGTAAACATTTTCTTGCCCACAATGGTTACCCGTCGCTAAGCAACGTTGGTAATGCAACCATCAGTCTTGAGATCGCCAAAGGTGAGCGCCATTTTGGAACTGCTCTGGCCCGACCTCAAACTGGGTTCAACGCACTACCATTAGAAGGTTTTCTTTCTCTGGTCCCTTACTGAAATATTTTCATTTCTGTGATCGCTTCTAATTTCTGAACATCTTAGTCGAGTTAATTCAGACAACGCTATGAACGCTATTCTCAAACATTTATTAAATAACACAGAGTGATGTCTATGATTAGGATTACACATCTCGAACTTGAGCCGCACGACGTTTTGCGCTCACAGATGTCCTTGGATGTGGATGAAGTGGCCGCCTCTCTATAGGCCAGTTGCGCTGGGGCAAACACTAATGGATAAGTCACTGCCGCACACTCTTGGCACGCCGACATTGCTATCTCTAACCCCTTGATCTGCGTTTTCTGATCCATGTCCCCTTGACCTCTTGGATCTCCCTGGTAATTTGCAGGAGCTGTTGCTGTAGTTCCCGGTTGGTGGTATAGGCCTTATTCAGCTCTTGTTGTAGGAGAAATGGAAAATCCCGCATCCCACATCGCCTGCCTACACCTGGCAGCCGAGTGAGCCGGGAATCAGGCTATTACTCGGGATGCGTCAATCCACGAGTTTTCTAAAATTAAAAGAAACATTAAGGGATGAACGGAATTTACGTTTTATTTGGTTCTGGGGATTGACTTAGGATTTTGGCACGGCGATTTAGCGGTATTGGTGGCGATAGGCTTACGTAGTGTTGAGGAATTCTTGACCGGGTTGCTTTAGTAGGGTTTTTTTAGTTTGCGCAGCTCGTTGACAGAGATCTGGAATTCAATTTGGTACTGTTCTATGGGGTCTTCCCACGAGTAAATTGCTGAGGTTAACTAACCTTGGTTCAATTTGTATTTATAAATCATTAGTTATCAAATATTTAATTAATATTTAACTTAGACTTTACGAAAGAATTCCGTTGATGTTCTTATTATTGACCTTTATCGATATTTCTAATTTAATTTTATTTAATCGAAAAAACTATTGTTTTTATAATTAAAGTGGTTTTTTCCATAGATACTGCCAAATTTAACGAAACGCTTAATATTGATAGCATTCGAGCGATTCTATACAAGTTCTGGTTTCAGATATTAATCATCAGGTTATAAATTTGTAGGGTTTCGGAAGATCATTGGGCCGTTAGTATTTCCCATACATTCTAGTTATCATAAAGTTTAATTAATCCACAAGCACTTTTAAAAAAAAAGAAATTAACTAATTCGTAAGAACTTTTATCTAATATAAACTTTAATAAAACCTTTAATACTTCACAAGTACCTTATTTAGTCTAACCTGTAATTAATTCAGGTATTTTCTTTAATAAAAATTTAATTAATTTACTGAAATTTAAAATATAACCTCTATAATTAAATTAAAATTCCCAAATAACAGTTCATGTAGGCATTTATTGATTTAAATTACCATTCCTTGTGAATTGTGGGTTTGACAAAATTTCTCTTAGGTTTACAGATTCGTACTTAATAAAATACCATGGATTCGTTTCCTCCGACTCTCTGTCAACGACCTGTGCAAATGATTCTAAATTCATACTGTAATGGCTAATAAACGCGGATGGTTATCGTCTGATAGTCTTGGGTTAGTTCATTGGTTTCGAATTTAAATGCTATTCAATCAATTATAGAATGATGGCTCGTCTTTAACTTCAATGGGAAGGAAAAAATAAATTCAATTCGGTCAAAGGAATACATTTATTCTACGACAACGGTGGACATGGTCTATTGATAAATCTTGCTGGTGGGTCTCCATCACGGCGAATAAGTGGCGGGTTGCACCTGGATACTAGCGCTCAAGGTTTTAATTAATAATATGATTGGCACTCGTGGCCTTAGATTCTTCTCTTTCATGCTTTGGAAACTCTCTTGGAGCTTGTATATTTCTTCTAGACATTTTAGTAACGACTGGAGAAATCTAAATTGCGTCAGCTGTTATATCGGATGGGTGTGTGTATTGATTCCGATCGGAATGGCTATAGGTCGCATTGAAATTAATTTCTTTAATTTCTTCCCACACACCAGAATTTAAATGTCCATCGTCGATAATTTCTACATAATAAATTCCTATTTCCGCAGTCGACATAAGAGTGCATGACTGCATGTGTGCACTTATAGTTCACCCATCTAGGTTCTAGGGGAATAGACATCTCCATTGATTTTTTCTTCTTTTTCTCTCTCTTAAATGTCAGCGAATTCCTTAATGAAATCCGATGATTCGCTAAATCTAATTAATACTATCGGATGATCATTTTTATTCAGATGTGAGACGATTCAAGCGGAAACTCGGGTGAATAATTTTTGCTAGGTTGTTTGGGGAGCCTTAAATCGTTTGAACTCGATCTGGAAGGTAATAATGGTTGACTTGTGGTTACAGTTGTGATTAATTAATATCATTCAGGTCTGTTTCTCATCGACTCGGCGGTTTACGTCAATTTATTCCGGCTAACTTGGTGGGCGAAGCAGCACTATTCGTTTATTCGGTCCTGGGATTTTTATATTAAGTCAGCTAGCTCTGTGTGAAGTACTGTTACTCGAATGGACATGCCTCAGGACGTTTCGTTCATGTGATTTTTGTTAAATAAAATTTTATGATCGTCTATTGTGAGTGTACACTCAATTGAATTTTTGTATGTTATTTATTGGGTAAGTCGTTGAATTTATTTCATGTGTCTGGGGTCAACTTTTCGATTCTAATATCTTAATTAATTTTTTCCTACTTTACTCGGCCATTGGAAGCAAAAAAAATAGGTTGTCTACCTTGGGGGTTAAAGATCTTCGCATACTGAATTCTCTAAATTGTTTCCAGTTGATAGATTTATTGTTTAATTGTTTATCGATTAATTTTTTGGGAATGTGGAAAGAGGGAGGTCTGAAATTGATCTAATTTTACGATTATTCGTCCTAGGGTAGAGTTGATGATACAATTAACAAGTTTAATTTTGATTAATGGTTTGCGATACCTTATGTCAAGAACGTTTAGTTAACGAAAATTTAGATGTCTGCTTGATCGAAAATGGTTTGATAAGAACAGATTTTAGGGTAAAAAATTCGAATTTATTATTATTCCATTATTTTACTTTTATGTTATCGACATAGCAATGGTTTTTCGCATTAACCCCCGTCACCTTCCCCAAATTTGATCTTAAGATGATATTGTGTTTATATTACTAGTTTAGGTGTGCCCTCTGGACTACTCTAGGTTTTTGATTTTGAGCCGTTTGTGAAGATAATTTAGGTCGATTTTATAGAAATTGAGTGACGACGAAACAGCCAAAAGACTCTTTCCCCTTCACCCATTTCCTTTATACGGAATGATATTGACGTTTCAGCTCCTGCGTTCTCACACCGGAGCCTTCACGGGCATGAGCTATTGGCGATTATACACGCACTTACACACTTCGATAGAGTATATAATATTTTAATGACTTGTGGTGTTGTAGCGGCTATGGGCCGGAAAAATTTCGACACGAGTAAAAACTTATTTAACATTTTGTTAAAAATATAATTAGCATAACATCATAATCAGTATAAACGTCATAATTGGCATAACCATCATAACTGGCATAACATTCAACCTTTCCCAACGCCGACAACTCAAGCAGAGGTCACATGAGGTTGTCCGGGTGCGACGTGGAGGAGGTTTTCTAAACACTTCTTCACTCACATTAAAAATATGGATATTGACTTTCTTAAGGCTGCTTCCAGAAAAACTGATTTTTCAGATTAAAACTGATTATACAGAGTAAAACGGATTAAAATTATGTGAAAATGAATCGGTATATATATCTATTGTTAGACCCTAACCTTGCGTGTTAAATTTGATTTAGTAAAACAAAATTTCACCTTGTGATTTTCTAGAATATTATAATCTTAAATTTTATTATTTTCGTAATTTAATTTGACAATTTTACTTTTGATTTTTTAATTGAATTGTTTCCAATTCAAATTATTTAATTTTAGTTCCAAACCCTTTGTGAAACAAACTTGTTATATTTAATAAAATTTTAAATAGTACTAGTGAGTGATTTTGTTAAGTCTACGACTTAGTAGGTGTGGATGGGTACGGATCGGTGATGTGTGTGTGAACGGTTTAAGAACTGAAGGTTCTAGAAGGTAGGTGTGTGGAAGGTTCTAAAGGGTAGGTGTGTTGAAGTTGGTAGGTGTGTTGGTCCACAACTCTTGACATAATTACAGTTAGGTAATATGTGTGTTGGTCCACGTGACATAATAAGGGTTAGGTAATAAGTGTGTCTCCGGGTAGTGACTGACCAGTGGTCACGTTACATAATAAAGGTTAGGTAATAAGTGTGTCTCCAATGACTGACCAGTGGGCACATGAAATAATAAGGGTTAAGTAATAAGTGTGTGACCAGTGGTCACGTAATCATGAGGTCAGTGGACAAACGTCAATTACTAATATATTTATAGAGATAGATAGATAGATAGAAATTTTTTTTACTTTTTTTAATTAATTAAATTTAAAAAACATACAAACAATCAATTTAAACACTTAAGTTAATTTTAATAAGGAACTGATTATGTGTTTGCTTTGTATATTAATATGTTCATTTTTCTTTTTTAATATAGTTGTTTTTTTATAGTTTTTTTTAAATGTAGTTTTTTTTATTTGTTAATATAGTTTTATATGAGAAATGCAATAATTACATAACTTTGGTTGTGTAATAATGTACACTTAATACCTAGAATAAGCACATTTAATAAAAGTTTTTTGTAAAAATATTCGGTTTAGTATAGTTTTTATGTAATAAATTAACCAATCATTAAATAGTAACAACAATATTATCTACAATAATAATAATAATAAAACACCAATCCAAAGTATATATTCAGCTACAATATATTTTGACAGACTCACTGTCATCGTCATGTAGGAATTCGACTGCCGGTTTTTGCTTTTTAATGGCTCGTAAAATATAATTTTTTTGTTCATTTTTGCTTTTTTCAAGAAGCTACATATGAATTGTTTCGTAATTCATTTTTCAAGATCATGTTCTACTTACAACTTACACAGAACATAGCTCACATATAGCTTTACCATCTTTTTTTGATAGCCCCGTACATTTCAGTCCACCAAATCTGAAACTGTTTAATCAAATTACTGCTACCAGTTTCGGCAAGTTTTTGTTTTGTAAATTGGAACGGCCATTTTTGTAATTTAAACTGATAAAATTACAATTATTATAATATAAGAATAACAATTTATCATAAATAAAATACAAACCAATTATTATTGAATTTAAACTCCAGATATATTTTTTACTATGTATTAAATTCCACATTTAAAGAATTATGAATGACTAATGAAAAATCACTTTAAATTTTAAATGAGTACATATCTAAGTAGGCTTTGCATAATAAGCACAGGTTATGTTCCCAGAATTATATCAGAAATTAAATTTTTTAATTTTTTGTATTGCGTTTCGATGCAAAAATATCAATTTTAAAATTTTCTAAATAACGAAAAAAAAATTCAAATCGAAAAAATCTGAAATCCTAAAAATTTCGGGTGTCATAGGTTCAACATTACTGATCTAGATAATATAATTCAATACCAACATTTTAAATTCATATTAAAACCAATTCTACAAATGTTATTAACTTTAATTTTAAAAATTTTTCTTTAATATATTTTCATTACAAGTTAAAATTTATATACCCTAGATTAAAATTTAATCATAAAATTTAAGCAAGAGTCGAAGTAAGAACATTTTTGCTGACTCTTCAGTACTGATTAAAACAAATATTATTGTGATTAATAATACTCTCGCAAAATTCTGAATCGCTGTATATTTACTTAGTCTTCGATCATAACTATATTGTGAGATTGTCACTAAGTTAATTAAAGTGATTAATTAAATTAATTAATATTATTAACAATATAATTAAAGATGGTGAGAATGTATGTTTTTATTTGATGCCATTTGTTGATTTTCTTATTTATACATTCCTACATTAAAAGAATTTCCTCAGAAAATGTTGTTTAAATGATGTTTATCGGGAAGATTATTATTTTGAATTAAAAAAATTTATTATGAACACTATCAATACCAAAAAATACTGTAGTTAATGTTTTATATTATTATATTATTAAACGCTAGTTAAAAAAAATAGAAATAAAAAAAAAATCAAATTTATTACAGCGTAAATGTGAAAACTAGACATACAAAAAATGAGATATTAAAATTATTTCTTAATATTTTATTTATATGAATCCTTACATAGAATTTACTCCTCACTCTCTTATACGGTTTATGCAAGATTGAAATAAATTAGCTTAATTTTAATATTTAATATTTAAATCAAATACAATTCTAATTTACAATTAATTATGTTCAGAAAAATTATATTATCCAAAATTCCTTATTAGAGAATTCATGTAAATGTCTGAGAAATGAATATATTTACATTATAAAATTCAATTTACAATTTGAATTTATTCTACTTTATTTCGTGAAATTTACATGCAAAACTCTACGAATTTTCCAATGCAGCAATTTCTCATCGACCAATCAGAAATTTTGATTCCATCCATTCATGTGAGATTTCAATAAATATATATCTCTCATTGAAGAAATCAGTAGAGATAAAGAAAGAAAATCCACATGAACATTAGCGAAACAATAATGCATGCCTGCTCAGCATAATCGACACCATTGTGTGAGTGTGTGCATCGAATGAAGAAGTTTCAATGGAAAACTGTTTTTAATTACTTAGGTAACCATTGTTGTTTTGTCGCTGTTGATCTGTTTCATTAATAAATTAATTTTTTTTCCAAAAATTCGATTCATTATCCCAAAATGGATTACAACTGAACATTTGTAAATTGAAAACTAATTAAAATCAACATGAAGAAATCGGAAAATAAAGTCGAGAGAAAAAAATATTCTCTAGATTCATTTCCATCATCGGTGTTCTATGAGGCGAATGAGTTTTTGGAAATTGAAAACGAAATTGAATGTCTTGACATCCTTCCACAAGACAATAGATCTCGACGAGAAACTCTCATCGGAAACAAATCGGATTTTAATCTCACAGACAAATCGAAAGCTGATCATTGTCAACAAGAAACCAATGGAACTCCAATCAATCCTAATGAAAGTTTGATTTACCATGGATTTTACGCGACTGTCTTTCATATTTTCCATCAGAATAAACATCCAAGAGATTGGTGTTTGAAAATAATCACTTGGCCATATCCTTTGAAACTGTTTCAGATAAGAATATTAAATTAATCTCAAACTATTTATATTGTCGTATAACTTTCAAATTCAATTGCAATTTAATTATAAAAAAAACCAATAAATAATAAAAATATTAAAAAAAATATTTTTAAAACAAAATGGAATTTCCATTATCCGGAATAATTTTATTAGTTAGCTAATATGCTATTTTTTGATAATAGATTAATAAAACGTTTACGAATAATTAAAATTTATATCAATTTTATTTTCATGAAATTCTTATTCCCAACAAAAACCTTCAAGAATATATTTAGATTTATTGATATCAAAATAGAATAATTTTAAAATTTCGTTATATCGATTTTAAATAAATTATTAAAGTAATTTAAAGGTTTTTTTTTATTTTCGATTTAAAATTTACCTCAATCAAAAAATTTTTTTTAATAGAGTTCTCTTTCCAAACAAAAATTTTCAGTAATATATTTAAATTTATTGATATCAAAATGGAATAATTTTAAAATTTCTTTATGATGATTTTAAATAAGACATTAAAGTGACTATAAAATATTTTTTCTCGATTAAGTACATTAATCTTAATGATATGCTTAACGTATACCTAAAAATACCAATAAACTCTGGTAGTTTGGTCAGCTGGGAAAAACTAATGATCAACTAATTGTTTATTAATTTAGTTTAAATGGATATTTAACTTTTTAAGCACAATTTTATTTTAATTAAAATTTATTATGAATTCTTAAAGTCATAACCACATTCGAAGGTTATCAGAGTAACTCAAATGATCAAAAGAAATGTTGGACAGTGGAGTAACAACTCAAAAAAGATCTTATATCCACAAGGTATTACAGATATTATAAAGTATTAAATTCAAAAACATTTTAATAAAATTTTTAATAAAGTTTTTAATTATAATTTTATACAAACTAAATGATACACAAGATTTATTATTAATTTTAAAAATAAAATTTAATCCACTTCAACTGGAAACTGACAACTTTGAATTGATGAGGTTTTTTCTTTAAACTCATTTATATACTCATTTATTGTCCATTTAATAACGGGATTAAACCTGTTGCGGTTTACAAATAGAGTAAACTACATATAGTCTTCAAAATTAGATCAAACTACGCGATAATCAAGCCTTTTGGACCAGCTTCGTTTTCTCATTTTCTGATTTTATTTTCTCCAAGAACTTCTCAAGGGAAATCAATCAACTTTGAATTGAACTTTGTTTTTGTTGATTTATACTAGTTAATTAAAAAATTTTTATGTTATAACTAATTAATTATTATTATTTTTACATTTTAAATAAAATTATTTAATTACAATTATTTTTAAAATTTCTACATTGCCTTATTAATTCCTCTACTATTTACTATTTTAAAATTTGATTTTTAAATATTTTAATTCATTTAATTTGAGAATATGAATTGGCAAATCTTCTAAGTTTTTTCACCTCTGACTCTTCATTTTGCAATGACATAAAGAATTTTTTATTGTTTGACTATGAATCAGTAATGATATCAATGTTTTATTGATATTCACAAAATCAATTGAAAAAGGCTGTGCCGAAAATTTGTATTTTACACTCTAAACATTTGAAGAATTAATATTATTTCTGTCTCATAAAAAAAAGTACATTCAATAAAAGTTTGTAATATCATTGTTTTACGTAATTATCTTGAAATAATTAACTTTGATTTTCAAAAACTATCAGGGAAAGAGTATCAGTAAAAATTATTAACTTAAACAAAAATGAAGTTAAGATCAAGAATAACCGATAGCCATTTATCATCATAATTACAAAATCCATTCTTGATCCCAAGGGAAAAAACATAATTTCAAAGAACTTATTTTACAGATCATATATTTCCCGAATGAATCATTAAAATTATTTTTATTATTTTGTTGTGTGTTAGAAAAATATTATATTAATTAGTTTTTAATAATCTTCAACAATTTTATGACAGATTTTATTTGTAGGATCTGCGTACTAATTGTGTTCGAGAGTTTTTCAAGTTTTTTATTCGTGAACCCAAAAGGTTGTAAGTTCCTGGTTTTGGGCATCTAAATAAAATTATAATTTATTATGTAAAATAAGTATCAAGTGTACAAGTGTAAAACGACCCAATGAAAAATGTTTTAATCAAGATTTGTATTTAAAGCTGTCTATTCTGTTAGTGTTCAATCTTCAATCTTGCTATTTACATTTTTGTTTTAATCATTAAATTTTGTGTTTTTAAGAAGTGCTATCTTATTTATTTTTGAAAACTGATTTTTTCTTTTCATAAGTCGTGATAATAATAGTTTACGGTGGAAAAGATTTAATCCTTGCAAAGAAAATCCTTTTTTGTGTAATTTGTTTAGACTCCTTTACTGACCTGACTAGACTACTCGTTTGCTTTGACCACTGGCCATTTCGTGCTTTTCCATTTTCCTTTTATACTCCTGCTCAGATTGTTTTCAGACAATTGTTAACAACATTTGCTGCCATACTAAATTATTAAAAATAATTACTTCCCACAGACCACCTTAGCCAAAATTTGTCAACAACGTTTGCTACATTACTAAATTACAAATTAGGAAATAATTACCTCCCCATAAATCAGTGGCCCCCATTTAATATTGTTTAGGCCAATTTACCCTTTTATATTATTCCGTCTACACGCCGGTTTTTCCTCATCACTCGGGTTTCCCATTGCCTCGGACTTCCCATTGACTCTGGCTTCCCATTAGTAATTAATTTTTTAAAATTAATTTGTTTTTTGTTTTATATTATTTTCTAGGGACCCATCACTAAATTTTTATTATTATTTCTGGACTCGTCTCTCAATTTGGTGTTCAATCATACCAATTTCCACAGATCAATACTACTTTCGAATTTTTGTAAATTTTTTTAATTAATGTTGCACTTTTATCATTTTGGTGTTTTATTGATTTTACCGTGCTTTTTCGTAATACCCCAACAAATAGAATTAAATAAAATGAAAAAAATAAAATAATTGGATTAAATAAATTAAATAACATTTATATAAAAGCTGTTTTAAAAATTTGGATTTTAGTCTCATTCAATTAAAACAATTCAACTAAAAACAATTCGACTAAAACTAAATTCAATTTAGACAATTTAACTAGTTACAATTTGGCTGAATCAGTTTGTCTACAAATGTTAACCAATAATCATTATAAAAAGTATTATGAAATAAAATATTCAAATAAAATAACAATATTAGGTTTATTTATATAAAAAACATGAAAAGTAACAAAAATACAAAACAATTATGAATATTAATCAATAAAATTCATTTTTGTTGTAATAGCTATTTTTTCATTTGTTCGAAAGGATCAATTTTATCAAAGTTAGCTACTAAATGAGATAAATATTCAAATGCTTTTTATATTTCTAATGTTAAAATTTTAAAAGTTTAATTGCTATTTAGTTGAAAGGTTTAAGTTAAATTGTCATGGTTGAATTTTTTTAGTCGAATTGAGTTTTAGTCAAAATGTTGTTAGTTGAATTAGTTTAGTAAAAAAGGTTAATAACGAAAAATTTGTTTTAAATAGATCATAGTGAAAATTAATGAAATTTATAAGAATTAATTTAGGATAATTACTAGCAGAATGATGCCATCGAACAAATGTTATTTTTAATTGCAAAATGTGCCCGTTATTTATTTTTTAAAAGTTCTCTTAAACATTTTTGTTTCAAAAAATGATGCTAACCCTTGCCTTAAACCCACTTAACATTTACCGATTGTATTAATAATACTATACTATGTGAACATTTTTATGCAATTTCAAATAAATTTTATTTTCACAAAAAATTAATAGTAAATATAAATTTTGATAACTCAAATTAAAATATGGCGTTGCTGGGATTTGTTATTTTAGCAAGCCTCAACAAACAAACACTGATTGTTATTTTTAACGAAATTATTTTAGGAAGCATATTAAACTTTAATTAAATACTTTATAATAGTTATGCAACATGATTTCAGGGCGTATTTTATTTATATATTTTGATTCACCCGTTTAGAGAAATTCTATAGAAATATTTGACAAATATGTAATTCCATAATTAATTATATTAAATAATATTTTAATAAATTACTAATTTTCATTTTTCACATTATTTATAATTAGCATAATATTATTAGTTACAATATAAAATATTAAAAGAGTTTGTCGTTTTGAGGCTTATCCTTCTGTGGCAATACTATTGAAGCTCCCTGTTTGAAACAAAGTCAAAATCTAGGGTATTTAAGTTAAATGCATATGAAAAAATAAAAAACCAAATATGAAAAGCTTCTTAATATATAGAATAGATCAAAATGAAAACAAACATAATTGTTGTTTTATATATAAGATAATACAGCATATTATTCTTCAAATATTTAATAGATTCAATTGGTTAACAAAATTTTAATAAAACAAAATATATATTTGATAATTAATTAATTAATTATCAGTGAAACAAATTTGAATCATTTAATTTCACAATTAAACAAGTTTTAACTAAACATTTTATTGATTATTTAACACTGAAACTGGGTTACAAAAACATTTTTTAAGTATTCATTTCATTGTCCCTTACCTTGTTATATTATTAATATTATTATGATAAACAACGCTTAAAACTTAATGTTAAGAATAATTATCAAAAATAACTTAAAAATGGTTTAATTTTTTAAAAATCTATTCTATTTTAGTTAAAGAGCTTATTATTCTATGAAGAATTGGTTCACTTTGACATGTGCCACCCGCATACTCCTGCCTGGATTCTACTATTTAAATATCATATTAACATTAATTATCAAATTTGTTCATCAAAAATAAAACTTTTTAAAAATCACATTTTTTGGAAATTAAATGAATTTAAAATGGTAGAGAAAAAATTAAACAATTTTTAAGCCAATCAGTTAAAGTTAAATTTAATCAATAACTATAAAAATAAAGTTTTATTGATGATTCTTAGAAACAAGGGCAATATAACTTTAACCGTTAGAAATCATTAATTCATTGCATTATTTTACAGTCAAATTAAGTTTTGAGAACATTTATGATAAATTATTGGAATAGAAACAAATTCATCGCCAATAAGTTACGCATACAGATAGTCAAAGGGGGGTAAACAATCTATCATTAGACAATTTTATTACAGCCTAAAAAAATATTAATAATAATAATAATAATAATAATAATAATAATAATAATAATAATAATAATAATAATAATAATAATAATAATAATAATAATAATAATAATAAATAATAATAATAATAATAATAATAATAATAATAATAATAATAATAATAATAATAATAATAATAATAATACATCTTTAGACTCCCATAGAAATTTATCCAGTGGTAATATTAAAAAATCACACCCTCGCGTACAAATACATATCTTGTATAATTAGAGCTTAGAGAACTTCTCACTCACTGATCCATTAATAGCTAATGCGGCAATGTGGACAGAGCTTCATAGATTGACCGTTCAAAATTTTATAAAAATGTCAACTAATATTAAAGCAGTGTTGTTTCTTACCTATTTTACCACATTAAAAGTTAATTGACATAATTATATTATTATAATATAATTTTTTATACTACTTATATCTAATTATTAATAAACAAATAAACAGAAAATAAACCGGAAGCACAGAAATTCTATCAGAAGTGCGTGACAAATTCAATGCTATCATTTTCATAAAAAAAACTAACTTCTCTGAATTTTCTGAAATTCATTTAAAATTGGGTCTTCTGGAACGTAATTTTTTATGTAAAAACATCACGATATATATATTATTAATCTGATCTTGAATATGTACTTATAATTTTTTTAATGAATTTTTATTTTTTCAAACATATTTTTACATATATCCTTCAGTCAGATAATTTACTGAAATTGATAAACTACATTTTGTACATTTGCTTTATAAACGATTAATGTTTACTATTGAAGTCTTTAGATTTCTTTGATTGACATAATGTAAAAATGACATCAGTAGGTAATGTTGGGTTATTATGTAAAAGTCGGTTAATCTATGACTCCATGTGTTCCTTTTAATAAATCAAATAACCAAAGTTGATTTAAGTTTATACTCAAAGTTTATTTATTTTGCTTCACTGACCTACGCTCGCTATTCCTCAATGATTCTTTTGATGCATTTTAACATAAGTAACATATTTGAAATTGAAAATTATTACACATATCTACAGCTTTTATAGGAAAACTCTCGACGACTATAACCATAATAGTCTTTGTACTAAGTACGGTTATTTGTTTTATTAATAAAAAATTATGTCGGCTATAGCCATCATTTGTCTATAACATCACCAAAAATTGAACGGCTATAGCCGTCCTGTGTTAATTGAATAAACAATTTTGATAAATAATTTTTATTAAAATTATTTTAAATTTAGTAACATTAATTTAAAATTTTAATAATATAAGCATTACTAAGAATTTTTAATAAAAAAATGTAGGTGAAGTTGTAATTATAATAATTAAATCAAACTCGTTCTTTCAAATATTTTTCAATTTCAAAAAATTTCATCTGTTTTTTCTTGAAATTATATTAAATAAGTAATATTAAAAAAAATTAAGTGTTTAAATAATTGAAATCACAATTTTTTATAATTATTCTTGTTTGAAAATTTCTTTCTATTTTGATTCATTAATTATTTATCAATTATCAACATTTTTAGGAATGTTAAGTCTTTCAAAAATATATTTTTGTATTTTAAAATAATTTATTTTCACTGAAATATTTGGAAGCAAACGATTAAAAAACTACCATAACAAATTCAGTTCCATTTCAATTGTCATAAAGTTTTCTAGAAGTCCTAAATATACCGATAAACTAGTACCTAATTAATCTAAAATAAACAATATGTATAATATTAATTTTCAATTTGTTGACAAACATTTTTGAAAAGCTATGACGAAAGTTTGTGGATACTTATAAAAATTAATATTTAATCTACAGTCTCAATGGAAATAAATGAAATAGTAACGCAAACAAAATGCGCCATGTTAAGACACAGTTTAAAGGGAATCAGATGGATAGCGCACGGAATATATATTTCGTATTTTCACATTGTCAAATGTCAAAATAATACATAATATTAATTCTGTTTTCTTAAAAATTGAAAATCTCATCATTATTTGTAAACTATTGAAAAATTTTCCAAAAACATTTACAGAATTCTGAAGAAATGTTTGATAATTACTTAATGCAGTGGTTTCCAAACTACCCGCACCCCTTTTTTATAAAATTTTTTTGCACCCCTCAATTTTCGTGAGAATATAATAAATGCGCACCTGATATTGTAATTTATTTAATGAGTTACAAAATAATATACTATATTATGTATATACATCAAATATTATTTATAAGTGATATTAATTTTAAATGGAAGAGAAACAAATTTTATAACAATACAAAAACTACAATACGTGTAAAAATTAATAAATCATAATTATATTTTAATAATGTGATGGATGAGATTGTTTTTCAGCACATATCTTCTCAAACCACGGTATTGGATAAACAAAAATGTTTATTTTAAAATTTTAATTTTTAATATTAAGATTTATTTAATTAATAAAAATATATTTTTTGTTAAAGTGAATTAAAATGATTTAAAAATTTAAAGGAAATATATATTAAAATATTAAAAAGTTAATAATTTGTTTAGATATAAATTCAAATTCATATTATTTTTTTTGTTGTTTTTTTTACTTGATGAAATATATCTTAAAACGTGTGTTTGAATATCGTTTTCTTGCAATGAAATCATTGTCATGTCTATTTCATTATTCATTTAAAACTCATGTTTCTGATGCTTCAAAATTCTAACGGTTTATGAAGATTTATAGTTCCTTCAAAAGAAATGAACCAGGCATTTATTTTCTTGAGACTAGTTTTCCAACGTAAAAGAGCTAAGCTTGCCAACATTTAACCGCCAGCCCATACTAACTTCACTGTTCTACATGATTGATCAGAAGATGAATACTGTATTTTTATTTTTGGATGCGACGACTGATTTAATTGACTGGAATGTTTTAGGCCGTGGCTTGCAAATAAAACATTTGCAGTAGTGCCTTAAATTTTCTTTATACTATTTATTTTGAGCTCTGACCAAGCAATAATCCAATTAAAATATATTCACTTGTTTCATATAAACAATGATCTACGTGTATCTCACATAATAGTCCAGGTTTTACTTCTTGTTACAAGAAGGAAATCGAACGAAAATTCTTGTAGACTCTGAGACATCTCCAATGTTTATGATTATCTGTTGCTGTAATAAACCTTTTCGTAATAGGCTGTCAAGTGATTGAATGTTACATGAATACATATCTATACACTGAAAATTCTCACTTAACCAAAATTGTGTCTTTGGAACACATTTCAACTTTATATCACTATATTTCCCTTTAAAAAATTCTTACAATCCATTTTTGAATGAATTTATGAATGGTATTATTAAATTTTATTTATTTTCTCATACATTTTTTATATGTTTCCTAAAGACACACTTAGGCTCTAATGTCTCAAAATAACCTGTAATAATTAGGGTTAATACAACTTGCAACAAAGGCTTGTCTTGTCATTTATATTTTAGCATTTTACTATTTTTGTTTTAAATATCACTGTTTTAAAAATTAGTCTGTAGATTGAAACTTTAAAAATTAAATTATTAAAGTAGAAATGACCAGTTAAAAGTAATCTAATGTATTAAAAGAACTTTTTTTGTTTTTCACCTCTAATTTCTTTATAAGTGACATAATATTTTCTACAAAATTTCACTATGAATCAGATTTATTTAAGGTATTCACAAATTTTCGGCACATCCTTTTTCAAGTGATTTGAGTTCGGTTCAATGGTCTGCCGAAAATTCGTGAATACCTTTAATAAATCTGATTCATAGTCAAATTTTGTAGAAAATATTATGTCAAACCTAATATATATTTGTATTTTCAGACAATAAGAAATTTACATGAAATTTAATTCCACTGCTGAAAGATGGAATTGAATCTTTCCCATTGAATATCACGAAGCCTGATAAGACGTTTTATATAGTGTTAGTAATGTAGAGGAGCCAACTTGGTCCGGTTCGGGCAGACCGTTAGTTTGTATAATACATTCTAATTTTTTTAATTGAAAAATTCAAAAAAAAAACTGGTTTAACTATTTTTTTACCGAAATATATAAATATTATTTTACAGTTGAAGCGGGTTAAGGGCTTTTAGAACGGTCATCAGCTCTTTAGATTGTAGTTGGTCATGAGTCAAAACTGAAAGGCCACTGAAATTTTAGAATTTTGATGCTTCTATATTTTTAATGGCGAAACTTTTGTTATTTATATATTGTTTTTAAAATTTCTAAGTATAAATATTTTTTAGAATAATTAATATTTATTAAAAAAAACAATAACGATTTGAAATGAAGCGTTGTAACTCGAATGAAGTGGAGTATAAGAATTTCAAAGGGGTCAGAATAAAACGCCATCAACTTACGCGAACCCCCGGTTCTAAACCGATATTTGCAAATTTCCCAAAAACATCGTTGCATATTTAATAAATAAACTAAGATTGGCTGACAAACACTCGATAAAGTGTGCAAATAAATTAATTGATCTAGTGTTATTTGCATTAGAGCTTTAGCGATATTTTCAAACTAACAATTTTCTTTAATCAATTAATTAAAAAATTAACAAATAAAAAATTGATACAATTAACTTTTTAACAATTAATCGATGATTTTAATTTGTTTTTTCATTCACCATTGAAAAATGCGAGTTTATATTCCGTAACAAATTTGTTGAAAATACTTTATCAATCTTAAATTGAAAATAAAATAATTCAAATTTAAGCCTGAATTTTCCAACTAAAATAAATATCAATTAAAATTATAGATTTTGTAATTAATTTTTCTTTCATTATTTTTTTTTCTTAAAATACAGTTTTTCTAATTAAAATTCACGACTCTGTTTAGGCAAACGCAAATTATTACCTTTGAGATATAAGATTTAATTTAGAATTCATTTTCAGCCATTTTCATTTTTTAAACAAAAAACATTTTTTTAGTTTTAGTAAACACCAAGAAATTCAATTCAAATCGTAAAATAAAAAGTACAATATCGAATTAAAAATTATTTTTAAAATTTTTAATGTTAATAAATTTTAATATCACAAATTAATAAAATCATTGGATCATTGGTAGAAGTAAATAAAAAATTGTTATTTAACGTAGTAAAATATTTGACGAATAACTTAATGTATTTTCAGTGTGCAGAAAAAGTTGTATATTTATATAAGTTATATAAGTTTTAATTTTAATTTTTAATTCTCATCTTTGTTCTTTTCTTTTAATTGCTACATTTTTTTATATCGGAGAAGCTTTTGTAGTGGTTTTAATAATTTTTGTCCCCTTAATCATAATGTGTTAAGTACGATGGCTCTTTTTGCTTTGCAATATTACAGCGCTGTGTTTTACAGCGCTGTGATATTTGATATAATTTCTAATGATAAATTAGATTTGAGCTTATTTGGCACTTATACATACAATGTAAGAAACTAGATTCTACCCAAATTCAAATCTTGTGATCTTGTAGTTAAGCACGAAAATTTGACCACTCTACCAACGGATTACAATGAAATTGATATTTGTACTACTATAATAAATTTATAATATAAAATATAAAATAATTAAATAAATTTTATAATAATCTTTGTTGCATGTTTCAATTTATAAATAACTAAAATGAGATTCTTGACAATAAATGAGCTCTCATCACTCTATTTCATAATCGAACGTTCTCATATTGTTTTAATAAACTTGAAATAATAAATTAATTACTTTAAAAGGAAAGAACAATCATTAATTTGGTTATTTGAGTTTTATTTTGGGTTCATGTTTTTCAAATTTTATTGAGTTTAATCTATCACTGAAAAATTATTTATTTAAGGCATTTATTTTTCAATTATCCTGTATATATTATATCCTGTATATCACTGCAATATTCCTATTATCTTGTTAATATTGTCTTAAATTTTAAGGGCTAAACATTATATACAAGTTTCAGACAATAACTAATTTGTATCATATTTTAGAACGTATGTTTGAATAATCAACGTAAAAATATTTTTAAATTTTATAATAAATGACAAAAAATGTAAATCTACAAATTTAGCACTTACTCTAAAAATTTCAAATGAGAAAAAAATTGAAAAAAACACTTGTAAAAACATATGAATATAAAAGGACTATATTTATTATAAGCCATTTTGAGTCGACACTCACAAATTTGAAGTATTCTTAATCACTTACTCGGCCCATAATTATTCAGTGCATATATGGCACTAGAAAAAAAATCACATTTTAAAAATTTCAATTTGGAAAAAATATAAAATATATTCAGTTTCATAGGTAATTTTATAAAACAGAAATTCTTATCAGTGAGTAAATACTAAAATGTGAATAGGTAAACAAACGTCAACAATAAAACAAAATATCAAGTAATTAATTTCAGGTTTATCAGACCGAAATGACTAATTATTGGATAATTTTCCACTATTGTTTTACTTGAAATTTATTTTTATTTAGAAATGAATAAAAAAACGTAAATTTTTTAATTATTATTCATTTTCTATTAATTAAAAATAAATTTTTTTGTTGATTTTGACACTAGGCCATTAAAACTCTTATCAATGATCACTTTCTACACCTTTAAATTGATTATCCCAAAGTATTTTATTTCGCCGTTTCAGATTCAGAATAAACACTTAATAACTTAAAGTCTTGATGGACACATGGCCTGTTATCTTCAAACAGTCTCTTCACAAGACCGTTAAATTATTGGTTATTTAACAGTTCGTACCTCAATGTCTTGCTTCATCTAATAAGTCGGGTTTTGATACTTTAAATTTAGGAATGCAAATAACCGCCTTACGATAACACATGATTCAAATACAACAGTATTTCTCAACCGTTTTTGGCTTGTGTATCTCTTAGCACTTCATTATCCTTAATTGTACTCCTTACATTAAAAAAATGTTTATAATTTAAATACTCGCAAATTTTTTTTATTTTGAACTTGTTCTAACACTTAATAAATAGTAATAATATGTCAAGGAGTATGCGCAAAATGTTTATTGATTAATACTAATATTTTCGATAGATATTTTACTTGTAAATAGTGAGCACTAAAACAATTTTTTTGTTCACTGGTTGCTCTGAAACTAAATCGAGAAGAGAGGAGAATAGTATATTTTTAACATCCATCATTACTAATTTTTTACGCGTCACACTAGGTGTCCGCTTACCACAGTTTGAGAATCGCTTATATATGACCAAATGCCTATACTAGGCTTGTGAATTAAAAGCCCCGATTAATCAAATACTAATTAAATATAATAACTATATTGAAAATTCCATAAATATGCAATGAATATAATAAAAACATTATTTTATCGAAATTCAAAATCCAACAAATTTTAACTGTCCGTTTATATGTTTTTTAAAAATTTTATTTCAAGCATAGAAAATTTTCTGTTTAATAAATTCTAATAAATATATGAAAATGAAAATTTATTCTTTTGTAAATATTTCATAAATGCAATTAAATTCCATACTGAGAATCTGCAATTTCTGAATAACCTGTGATTAATGATGATAGAAATAAATTTTATATTTTAGAAATTCACCAGAACGATTGTTTGATAGTGATAATAAATTAAAATTTACAGTTCTGCGAGAATGAAATATTAATTTTTAAAGAAGGTAGAAAATATTATTCCTAACCTGGAAAAATATTTCATTGAAAATATATTGTACTATTAAAATGTTCTGAGTATTTTCAGAAAAAAATTATTGATTTAAAAGTGAATTGAATAAAATAAAATTTTTATAATAATATTAAATTAAAATTTTTGGCAGCTTTTCATCTCAGATATTGCCACACGCATATATATATATATATATATTTATATAAACTCGAAAACACCAAATAAAAGAAATATATTTCGAGGAAATTATCCTCATCTTTAGTCTGCTATCATAATCTCTGATAAATGTTATATACGGAAACAATAATGATGTAATAGTTACGATTTAATAATTTAATTAAATAATCTCAATAAATTTTGTGCTGATTAAATATTTATTTAAGGGGATTGTGATTTAATCACCAAAGTCTCACATAAAATTCTTTCCCACTTTTATTGAAGTTTTTATATAAAATTTTAAAATCTTTTAAATCAGTTATGCCTTTGCACATTTTTATATTCTTAATAATATTACTCACACCTCTCAATCGGCTATGTTCCTAAACCTGTAAACATTAGATCAGAAACTAAATCTATTGGGGTTTGAGATTTATTACTAAACATATTTATTGATTTTAAAGATTTTGAAACTATTTTAAACAAATTTGAATTGTCTAACGATTTTGTGACATACACTTTAAAATTTCTAAAACCTTACAAATATGGAATTACCAAAATATGCGATTTCATGGGTTTACCATCATTAGGTTGGCTATGATTACCATTGCTTTCATCAGGCGCAATCATAAGGCGATCAACGGTTTCCTTAGTCAGTATTTCTACAAACGCCTTGGAATATCCATTTTTATTCAAAAGAGAATATATATATATATATAATAAAAACATATTTTTCTACCGAAATTCAAAATTCAAAATCACTTTCACTCATTTTTATAAAGATAATATACAAAAAATCTTTTAAAATATAAAAAAATAATAATCTAGTCTAAAAAAATATCAATAGTGAAAATGATTGCGACGCTCTATTTTATTGAAAAAACTTTGCTAATAAAATAATTCACTGAAATTTAAATATTCTGTAATTGGATTAAGAATTATAAATAAATAATTTGAAACAAAAAATATATTTTCCAAAAACGTTTAGATATTTGTTTAGATTGTATTGGAACATCATCTTTTGATGTCTTTTTATCCTTTTGAAGGCTTTCCTTTGTCTTCAAGAGAATATTTTAAAATTATTTCTTGCTTATTTCATTTGAATATTTCATTTTAGCTTGATTTAGATTAAAAAAAATTAATAATTAAATATTATTATGTTTCATTGTATATATATAATCAATAAAGTAACTAGGAAAATTTTTAAAAAAATTGTTCAACTAAATAAATTTGAAAACAAAAACACAATCATTCACTTGCACGCAATTTAACACCCAAGCTATTAAAAAAATTAAAAACAAGTGTTCACAACATTTTACAAACTAATTTTTAGATCCAATGATCTTATCTACATATTAAAAGTTCCCAATAATCATTAACATTTATTAATAAGATTTTTAAATCAGACATGATTATTTTAGTCATACATCCTTGCTGATAATATTGGTACTTGAGTACAGAGTTCTTGAACATTATTGATCGAAAAAAGTTATCAATATTAGTGAAAACAATTTGGAATGTGTGGGTAAAATAAGCAAGTCTGATTTTAAAATTTTACTAAAAAAATTTGATTGAGTTATTGTTAAGATTAAAATTATTGTACATATAAATAAAATATCATTTTAAAAAATTTAAATAAAACCTATAAATATGTTTAATTTGAAAAATAATTAATTATTTAAATTGAATTGGAAATTTTTTTCAAATAAATAAAATTTAGTAAATTTTTATTAAATTATTAATATCTATAGTTCTTTTTACCCTAACTGATGATGAGGGGAACACTGTCAAAATATATAGTGAAATTTGAGTGGTGCTTTCTATTAATTAAATAATTACCATGCTTATTTAATTACAAAAATATTAATAATTTATTTATTAAATATTTGATATATAGAGTTGCATTTATATCAAATTTTGAAAGCTTTTAAGATAATAAGCATAAAATAATTATTTAAACAAATAAATATTTTTGTAAATTCAATTTCATATATAATTACAACTTAATTCAAGTTTTTAAAATTAAAATACTTCGAATACAACATTAAACTTAACGTTTTAAGAACCTTTACGTTGTAAATCTGATAATAATATTGTTTCTCGTAAACCTTTATAAATAAAATATAATGTTTATAAGCTGTAGGCTTCGAGGATATTTCATTTATAAATTAATACAAATGAATTAATAATATTAATTGAAAAAACACTTGTTTTATAAAATCTATATTCTGATAACAAAATAACTATTAAAACAAAGTTATTATAAATAATATTTATGATAATTAGTTATCAGTTAATTTATTAACTCTCCACATATTTAATTATTGAATCGTGATAGAAAAAGCCTTACAATCTCAACTTCGTGTTATTCTTTGAAGTATATGCATTCTAAATTTTAAAATAATTATAAATTTAATGCTTTTGAAAAATTTCAATAATTAAAGAATATCTTTTCTTAAAATATTATTTTATCTATCTTAATTTTATTTTCAAATAGTTGTTTATTCTTCATCCATTAGGTATTATTTCTTTTAACTGCAGTTGTAAAATTGTAACCTTGTTCTGTCAGGAATTTCTTCAAATAATCTGTCAAATCTCTTCCGTCCAAATTCAACGCATTTAATTCATCCTAAGCATAATTGAGTTTATAAGTAGTCATCATATTTGAGTCAGATCTTAACATGTTATCAAAAGCAACGGTATAATCTTTTACAATTTCTTGTTCGCAGTATTTCAGCAGTATTGACATCAAAAGTTTTGATTTTCAAAATACCTTGAAGCATTATTTTCGTTTAACCTTTGCTTCTTTGTTTATTTTCAAGTTAGATTCTTATTATCTACTACTGACACACTTTGATAATCAAAAATTGATAAAATGTAACATTTAAACTGTTGATTTAAGTGTGAAAACAACTAGGAAAATTTTATTTTAAAATTCCATAAAATTCAATTAATTCCAAATTAATTAAATCTCATTGAAGCCGTAAAACAAAAAAACCATTCACATACTGGATCACTGTGAAAATACATTGTTTTAGATAAATTTAATTGTGCTCATAACATATGATAATTTAAACACGGCTTTATATTGGAATGTGCATTCGTGAGGCTTCAAAACATTGCATAATTTTGTAACCCGATTGTTACATCACATCTGGATCTCAATTCCATAATACATATAGAAAATTTGGAATTCAATCAGTTATATATTTTAAAATTGTGCGGATATTAACTGTAAGATTCGCATTTGATTTCATTTCCCTCTAATTCGTCAGAAAATCAGAAAACCAAAAAAAGAAAACCCATTTTCACTTTAAATTATATTTTAATTAAATAATCATTTAATTTAATAGGTTTCAATGTTCATTCATATTGAAAATAATTCCTAGATCAAAATTAATCGAATCTGCCAAGCGTAAAATGACATTCATGGCTATATTTAGCGGTTTTAAAACTTATTTTTGTTTTAACTATTCAATTATGCAATTTACTCGTTCTTGCTAATGACAGTCATTTAGGATAAATTGTTTTAATACAATTTACATAATTTAAATATTTCATCGAGCTTCTTTTATAATTTATTTCTGACATTATAGAGCGTGTTCCAATTTATTTTCCCTCGGTTTTGATTTTGCATATAAGTTTCTTTCATATTTTAAAAATTTTTTAATTGTGAACTATTGGAAATAAATTTCAACGTGTAAAACTCTTCATTTTTTCTAGATTAATCACAGACAATAGCCTAACAAAGATTTTATTTTCTTGTTTTTATTTTTTTTAAAAATACGTTTAACTAATAATCTTTAAAAAACAAGTTTATTTTTAAAGTGCTTACAATTAAGTTTGCAGGCTAATGCAACGTAATAAACTGTTTTGATAATATTTAATAATAATTTTTATCATTAATAGCTGACAATTAAAACAATATGCAAAAAATTCCACTTGAATGATAAATGAATATAATTAATTTTTACTATATTTGTGTTAATTACTGTGAATTTTTAAAAAAATACTACGACAGTATTTTTATTTTTGAAATTACTATTCAAAAACAAAAAAAATTCATTTTCTTCCATAAAGTTTTCCATCCAATGAAAATTTCTTCATTTGGATAACCAGTCAATCTAACAGTGAAACTAATATATGGCTTCAAGGCATAAAATTACTATTGATAAAAACAAAATTTTGAATTAATCTAAACATTTCGATTGGTTGATTCATATAATTAAAAATAATCAACCTTATAAATTTATAATAACAAATTTACATTAATAATTTGCGTTTAGAAAAAATTATTAAATTCAGTCAAAGATCCAATTTCTATGTTTTAATTTGTTAAAAAAAGGAAAAAAATTAAACATAATCTATTTGTTGACTTTATATATATTATAGATGTTTGTAATAATAATAAGGTTGTGGATTATTTTATTTTTGAAAATAAATAATTTACTGTAGCATTAATAATTTCAGGTAACCAAAGTTTGCGAAATCGAAAATTTTTTTTTAAATAAATGAAAATTTATTTAAATTAGAAATATTGAACAACTAGCTTTTGATTTTTTTTATATTGTTATGTTTTTTGTAAATCTGTCAAGTAAAGAATAAGAAAATTAAAAACAAGATACATTTATCTTGCATCACAAAATTGTGTTTACTAATATCAATCAATTTGCTAAGTTGAGTGTGATTGAGACCTTGAGACGCAGCATGAACATAAATGTAATATAGTTTTGTTTTAAAATTTTAAAATATTTAATTGAGAATTTATTAAAATTTTGTTAAAGTCTCGGTTTTATAAACTTTTTTAAAAATAAATTTATTAAGACTTGAGATTTTTAAAAACACAATTTTTAATATTTAGTAAAGTATTTTTAAAATATAAAAGAAGAAAATTGTTTAAATAAAAGTAATTTATTCTATAAAAAAGAAAACACCAATCCAAAATATATATTCAGCTACAATACATTTCAACAGAATCAGATATGAACTTTAAACTATTTAGAATAAACCACTTCTATTTAAACAAATTTCTGCTTTTATAATCTTAAAATATTTTAATAAAAATTAAAAATTCTGATTTTTTATATCACAAATTTTATAAAATGTTAAAAAAATTAATTTTGAAAATTTTGAAAAACTGAGATTTTAACAAAATTTAAATAAAATTATCAACAAAATTTTCTAAAAATTTTTAACAAAGCTATTTACATTTAGTTTCATTATGCATCACAAAATCGCGCTTACCAATATCAAACAATTCCATCAGTCGATTGTGATCGAAAATTTGGAAGCGGAAATGACGGATAGTCATTCCAATGTATGTGCCATCGCACCCATGACATGTATATTGAAAACCAAGATCCGAACAAAGCAAGACTAAGAAAGTACGTAGGACTTGAAATCTACATATAAACACAAATTCAAGACAACAATCGTGCTCACGAATATTAATCAATTCTTTCAGTCGACAGTTATCAAGAAATTGAAATTCTTCTCATTCTAAATAGTTTCAAGTTCATATCAACCTGACGATAACAGTGAGTCTGTCGAAATATATTGGATTGACGCTTTATTTTATTTAATAATAATAATAATAATAATAATAATAATAATAATAATAATAATAATAATAATAATAATAAAACTAATAATAATAAAACTAATAAAAATAAAAATAATCATAATAATAATAATAATAATAATAAAACTAATAAAACTAATAAAAATAAAAATAATCATAATAATAATAATAATAATAATAATAATAATAATAATAATAATAATAATGGATTTAATTTCCTTAACGCTACAATTTCACTTGGTTTGAGCAACTGAGTATGACGATTATTGCTGTAAATTGCATCACATTGAGCATGTATCAGCCATGTGGTGATCAAAATTGTGAAACATCCAAATGTCAAATAATGCAAGCATTTGATTATATTATATTTGCCTTTTTCACTTGCGAAATGGTTATCAAGATTATTGCGATGGGATTTCTAGGAGATTTGGGATATTTCGGTGATACTTGGAATCGGTTAGACATGTTCATAGTAATTGTTGGGTAAGTTCCTTTGGTTATTTTATATTTTATTTTGATATCTACTAAAGTAACACTTGAAAAGCCGTGCCGAAAATTTGTATTAAATTATAATAGAATCTTAACTTTAAATTGTGGTTGAAAAACTGAATTCTAATTTGCTAATAGTGAATTGATTGTGTTTAGTGTTTTCCTAAGTGGTATTCCATGAGACTTACATTGTTGGTTTGTGGCACAGAAGGATAGTATTTGAGGGATCAAAAAATGTACAGTTCTATAACCCAAATTCTGAACTGAAGTTCCTGCACCAAGGCAGCTGAAATCAATTAGGAAGCTGTATCAACGTAGTTTCAACAAAAAAATATATAAAATTAACAAGGCATGCACATTTATCAATTTTTATGATATATTTTAAGTCATTAAAAAGAAAAATAATTAATAAAATTAGCACCGATTTCTGATGCAATAGCAAACTGTATAGCAGTGGTTCTTAACCTTTTTAGCTACAGTCACCCCTAGAGTGTTCAAACAAAATTTTCGCATTCCTTACCGAAAATAAGGAATTATATAAATTGAAAAAAAACAATGCAGAATATATTTTTTATTAATATTATGTGCATAACAATTTTTTAAAAATCTTCACAACAATTGATTAAATAAAGAAAATATAAAAATCACTTTAAAAACGCATTTGAATTTTTTGAATCTTGGAAAGAATATATTTATATGGGTATTTCTTATTTTTGTTTTTTTATTTAAATTAAATACAAAAAAATGTTTTAATTTCAAAATCTTACTCGCCAAAATGAATTTTGAAGTTTAATCTTTTTTATTTTTACAAGCGGACTTATGTACTCTGTAGTACCCCGAGTTCGAATTCCTGGGATGAGTTATTTATTGAAATTTTGAATTTTCTTTCTTTATGAGTTTGAATCATGCATATTTATTTTTTTTGAAAACCTAATCCTAAGTTAAAAGTGCTAAAATATTGGAAAATAAAACAGGGTTAGGTCAGTTCTGGAGCTAAAAAAATTCAGTTAGGGTTAAAATTTTGCAAATTTTTGGTTTCGAACCCATGAGGTACTAAAGTGCATAAGTACCTACTAGTTACAGTGAATTTGTAAAATTGTTAACTCGCACACCGAGGTTGCGAGCACCCCTGGTTAAGCCCCACTGCTGTAGAGGATAAAAGATCTTACTAACTATACTTAATTGTAATAAAAACCATTCTAGAATGAACTGAATCAGCATGAAAACGTAACGACAGAAAGCACCGAAATCAGAATTAAGGAAAAGTCTAAAAATCAATAAAAACATATCTAAATTTTTAACAAGCCACCCATCGAATTTATTATGCCTTATATTGAAATTAAATTTTGTTTAATTTACTTCAGTTTCATTTCTTTTGGGAATTTGTTGAAAATTACTCTGTTCCAATTCTATTGTTCAGAAACCCCGCCAGATATGGAATGAGAAATTGACTTGTATTCACGTATAAAGTATTGTTAATTAAAAAAATATTTTTAAAAGATCTCAATTCAATGTCACCAATTTTGAAATTACCAAAAACGGCAGGCATTTAATAATTTAACCTTTTAATCATCGTTATTATTATTATTATTATTATTATTATTATTATTATTATTATTATTATTATTATTATTATTATTATTATTATTATTATTATTATTATTATTATTATTATTATTATTATTATTATTATTATTATTATTATTATTATTATTATTTGTATTATTATTATTATTATTTTAGTTTGTTGGCATAGGAAACTTTTTACAAAATTCTGGTCTCAAATTAGCTTTACTGCCGTTAAAGCTTTTAAGGATTTCAATGTTTCTTTTTTTCCCAAGTTTCTATAAAACATACTTTATAAGTTTAGCAGTAGTGCAAGTCTGAAACTTTTCTAGAATTTCTTTTGCCAATCGGCAGTATTTCTCACAATTTTATTTCTTGATTCTTCTATTGCTTTACTGTCTTCAACATGACATTCTGATGCAAGGGTTGCTTTTTTTCTCTTTTTTTTAATCACGATGTCCAATTTTGGGTTTTGTTTTACTCATTTGAATTTCAACTCTTTTGGTTTCAATAATTCTGTCAGTGATTTCTGGATTTCATTATGTTTTACTGCTTTGAGTCTCTTTCCGTGATCACAATTATTAAATACATATAGCAATTATTCTTTTGTAAATGTTCGTTTTCTGTATTTTGTTGATAGTCTATCACACTTGGTAGATAATATCAAAAGGTCGTCATGAATTGTTTAAAAGGATTTAAAAAAAACAATATACTCATAGTGCAATCTTTTACGAATGTTAGTTACAAAAAATATTTTTATTATTTAGAATGTATTTTGAGTGACGAAAATATAATCGGATTATTACGGTAAGTATTTAGCGGTTCACTTCAAATATTTTTGATTTTTACGAAATTCTTTTAGAGAATCTTTGTAGTAGTTTGGATTCATAATTTCAAATATTTCATTTCATTAATCACTGATATTTTTCCTTTTGTTTTAATTTATTAAATAATTATTAATTTTACAGCGATTCTGTAAGTAATTGGAAAATCATACGTTTGCTCTCATAATCATTCAATTATTTCGGAAAAATAAGGATATATGAAATTATACAAAGGTTTTAGACGTAATGAAATTGCCAAAATCACGTTCCAGAATCCGCATATACTGACAAAAAGTATTTAAATCAATTTTGTTTAAGTACTCAATCAAGATTTTATATGCAACACATGCAACTTGTGGTTGTGAAAGAGTGGACGAAATAATTAAATTGAACAAGATACGGATAAGTGTCCGTTCATGAAGCGTAAAATCATAATTGTTCAAATACTTCGAAAAGCAATTAAATTTTTACTGAAATTAACTAAAAGCTGCCATTTTCTCTCGTATATTTAAATAACCCAAAATTTTTTTAATTTTTGGGAAAAATAAGCAATAATAAAAGTAATATAAATATATCACTTGTATTATGTGGCCCATTGCATGATTTAGATTTGATTATAAAAAAAAGTAGATTTAACTACGATTTACTAAATATGAATATATAAATATTATTATAAATATTATTGGTAATAAATCAAAAAGAAAATGACTATATAAGTGATAGTTATTAAATAAATAGTGCGGTTTAATAAAACAATTTTTTATAAGCACTTAGAGGGGTTAGTATTAATGTATTATAAAATATTATTATAAGGTTGATTTCTAGCCTTTATTGGTTATTTTAATACAATAGTCTTAAGTTTTCAATGGTTGGGTATTTTTCGCACATAAATTTTATTTTGTCCACTTTAATTTATAAAATGCTTTTATATTGACACACAATTTTACTACAAGCCACACAAATTTAGAAAGTTATTAATATTAATTGTTTTGAGGGTTCTATGCAAGATTTTGCGCTTTAACATCGTCTTAAATTTTATAAAAGAGTGACAATATTAAAAAACAATGCAAAAAAAAGATGTTTAAAAAACTGTTGGGTATTTTTCGCACATAAATTTTTAATTCGTTATCATTTTATGCTAAAATCCAGTTAATCTTCGATTTTTTGCCATTTACCCTATAATAATGTAAAATTTTAAAAAGATTTCGAAATAATCGGGATGATTAATGTTAATAACTTTCTAAATTTGTGTGCCATGTAGATAAAATTCTGCGTCAATATAAAGGCATTTTCTAAATTTAAGTGTCAAAAATAAAATTTGTTTGTCATGAAGTAATTTTATGTAAATCAAATAAAATTTATGTGCATATATATTTTTATCCATTCTTCAATCTGTCCTAGGTTATTATATTTTTTAATATCGTAACTCAACAAATAATAAATTTCATTTCCTCCAACAAATACTCAAATTTTGAGTGATTTTGACAACTGATTTCAATTTAATTTCTATGAAAAAACCTTGGGGTAAATTTTTCTAAACATGCTCACCCCAAACAGTATTTTTATGCAAATAAATGTGCTTGAAAATGTAATAATAAATTCCAATTCAAAAATTTTGATTTAACTTTTAGCCAGTAAATATCCATTAAACAAAAACGGTTACGCTAACAACCGAAGAAAAATTTTGAAAATGTTTTACGCATTAAAAATTATTTACCTTCCCATGCCAAATTACCTAAGAAAAATATTCGATGCTCATATTTTTGACAAAATGGTATTTGTCACAGACTTTGTCAGAGTCGATTAGAATATGCCGCATAAATGTAATGTTTAAATCTCATTTTATCATTAGACGTAAAAACTGACATATAATAACTTCAAAAGTTTCCGAAACCAAAGTATTATCATTAATTAATTAATTAAATTTAAATATATTTTCAATTCCATTTATCTTGTAAACAAAAACAAATATAGATATTCATGGCCCTTGAGGCAATTCAAATTTAGCTTTAATAAAACAAAAGTTTCAATGATTAAAAAATTTATTTTAATTATGTTTGAATAACAGATTTATTTTGATAAAAAAATTTTTAAGAAAAGTATATTTTTATTAGCAATTTATTTTTCATTTTACTGCAAATTATATTTATTTCTAAATTTCAATAAAAAATTCAAATAAGAAATAATAAATTAATTCAAGTCTTGAAAATTTACATAAAAATTTAATTCTCTCGAAATTGTTCCCTAAACGGATTTTTAATATCAATAATTCAATTGATAAAATTTATTGATTATTATTATTATTGGATTGGTGTTTTATTGATTTTTATTGAGTGCAGTTTTTAACATTAAAAGAAAGACATTTAATCTTTTGAGGGAGGATAATAATTTCAGTGAATTCTTTGAAAGTTGAAAAATTTCCAGTCAAATAAAAATTTTTATCTACTTAAGGAGTAGTTTTACTGAGTATAATAAAACAGTTCGATAAATGAAAACGAAACAAAATAAAAGGAAAAGTACAAATTTAAACCAACAATATATTTATAAACAATGAAAAATAAAGAAAAGTTAGTCTTGTTATATATATTTTTTGAAACTGCAAACAATAGATTGAAATATAATTAAGGAGTAAAAAACATTTCTATATAAAACTTAACTTAATTCTTCAGGATAATTATACAAAATGACAATGAAAATATTAATATCAAAAAAGAAATAATCAAAGACGTAGATACCCTGACGATCATCGCCGATAAAATTAACGACGAGACTTTCCTTACAATCTGTAAAATATACAAACATAATAACACGTAAAAAGAAACGTGAAAGTAGCCTTGAAAGAGAAAAAAACAAAACAAAATACTAAACGCATTGATTAAAATCCAAATAGAATTGATTCGGTATTGGCATAAATTATATCCTTGAATGAGCAATGTAATCATTCAGTTGATTATACTTATCTTCTTTCTATTAGAAATAATATCCAAATCACATTTTATAAGCATGTTGTCTTCATTAAATTCAATATCGTCATGCATTCTTGCAAAACATTGTCCCAAAGTAATATTTTAAAAACATCTTTCCAAAGCTACTTGTTCCTAGCAACAAACTAAATAAATTTAATCAAATGTGCCTTAAATAAATAACTAATTGGGAGATACAAATAATTTAATGTGTAATCTAAAAATTTGATACTTCTTTATATATACTCGAACAAAGAGTAAAATATTCAGAGACAAATTTCCATCTTTTGATTTCCGGTTTTCATTTTCTTGTTTATTATCATTTTACTTTTAATGTACCTAAATAAAATATTATATACAATGTAATATTTAAAAGAAAAACCAAATTTATTTTGTTTAGCCACTGAAGTTGTACTTGAACCAACTATTTATATATTTTCGATGGTAAACAAGATATCAGGTAACCAGTCGTGAATGTATATCAAATTTTATATTTATCAGGATAATTATTCAAGTCCAACACGACTTATTGTAGACATACACATACTTATTTTAAAGTTAAAGGTTAATTAAGGTAATAGTATTTCAAAACTAATACAATTTCAAATCAAGAATTTTAATTTATCTTTATTCTTTAACCTATTTTTTTTTAATTTTATCTTATTTATTTTTCTTATTCAAAATATTACAATACATTTTTCACAATTCAAAAACTAATACAGTAGATAATTCTAGTTTCTGTAGATTCACAAAACGTGCACATTGTACAAGTATCCATACAACTAATATATTATTGATACAAAACCACAATTTCTAACATTTTCGGTATAATATGTAATCAAAAAATTCTTCATATGAATTAATTCTCAACATCTATTCCTGATATTTTGTAAATGTTTAATGTTAATTAAGAACTTTGTGTTTTTATTTGAAATTATGGATTATGAAACCATCTTGTGAATTTTGTCTTTAAAGAACAAAAATTTTGAATTTATTATCGTTTTTTTATTGATTTTTAATATCAATTGTTTTTGGAAATATTGCCCAATTAAAAAATGTCTGCTGAAATTATGGCTAATGATCAAGGAAACCGCACAACTCCCGATTATGTTGCATTTACAGATACGGAACGATTGAGACACGATGAACCCTAACGATAAGAGTTAGGGTGTTCAAAATCATTTCCATTAATGAGGAGGAAAGAGACTGTGGAAAAATTTAAAAAGAATTTTCATATTTAAATTTTATTTGAAAATTTCCGTGTGTAATTTTACTAAATCAGATGGTGCCGTAAATAACACCAATAGTACATATAAGGATTACTTGCCTATACATTGGAGAGACTTCCAGTCATCGTTGTACTTGAGTTAAGAAACAATGTTCGACGAAGGCATCAACTAATATGGAGGGTGTATAAATTAAATTTTTATTTAAAAATTAAAACTTATATTCGTATATATTCGCATATTAGCCGACCTATTAAAAATGGAATTTTGGGTAATATTTAATTTATTTCAAATTATGCAATTCACTAAGAATCATAAAAATTTAACATAACAAAAATTATTTTTTAGAAGAGACTAGCAAAATGTACATTGCTAAAATGTCATAGTAAATGTCCATTTCTGAATCTTCTGACCATTGTTTTTCACCACCATCAAGTTCATTATCTGGATCAAAAATGAAATCATCTTCAGTGCCATTCGATAAGCAAAAAATTTAACTGATTCAAACAATAATTTAATTTAATTTATTCTGTATATTAATTTACAAAATATCAATTAGTAATTGAAAAATTACATTTATTATCAATAAATTATTGAACAATAATTATTTTAATTAAAAGTAGGTTGCAACTTTGAAAAAAAAATTAACCCAAAATTACATGGCCTATGCTTGAGTGTATATGGTATTGGAAACGTGTGATTCGTGAAGCGTTGTTGTTAAGCTCATTGTATCCTTATAATGTTTATTTTGAATGTTTTTAAATAATTATGGCGGAAAAGGTGTCGATAACATTTTTTTGCTATTAGTAATACATGTAAAAAATAAATTTTGGTCAAAATTTTAAATTAACATTCGGTTGAATGAATTAAATTATTTTTCAAAAATATCATGTCTGTCTCTATTATCAGTTAAAGCGCTCTCCTGAATCCAATGAAGCATGAAATAATTATCAAAATTAGAAATCTTGAAAAATTGAAAAATAAATATTTCATCGATATGAAATTCTAAAAAATTGTATTGAAAATTGAAAATATTTTGTTTAAATAAATGAAATCAAAAATTATTCTATTTATCAAATTTAGAATTTTTTAAAGAAAAATATTCTGAGAAATAATGCTTAAATTTTTCCCTCTTTTAGATCAATTGAAATTCTTCCTTCCACCGGTAATAATATTGGCCTCACAGCAATCAGAACGATAAGAGTGCTCAGGCCGCTACGCGCCATCAACAGAATACCAAGTAGGTTTTATTGTCAATTTTTTAATCCAAAGAACTGAATGAATATGATAACATAAATGCCTCTGAGTTAATAAATATATCTCTAAGCTAAAACAAAAACACAAAAAGCTCTAATGCGTTTTGCAAAGCATAAATATTAATTGAGAATTATTCCCAAAATGCAGAACGTTTTTACAAATCAAACGAAACAAGCAAATCATTAGCTTTTGGTATTTTTTATTTAATGTAAATTCAATGCGATTCGTTAAGGGACCTCCACAATAAAGTTACTATGAGATCCACATTAATAATTCACATTCAATGACTTTGTCCTATTTTTAATTATTCATAGAGCATTAATTTGATAATATCCCAGAAAATTCTCCAGCTGATCTAGGAATGTCAATTAAAAAATTCTTGAAAATAGATCTGAAAAAAGGTCGAAATAAAAAGAATGTCAATTTAAAAAAACAATTAATTTTTAATATAAATTTTATTTAAAATTCGAAAGTAAATAGAATCGTTTTGGCAATTTTCTATTTAACTATGAAGTTGGAAAAATAAAATAATTTAATATAAACGGAAAATTAATGAGTTTAAAATGCAATGGCGAAAATATGAGTTAAATTGTGGTAATTTTGATTTATTCTTTTTGTTAAATGAAATCAAAAACAAATCAAAGGTGAATAAAGAATTAAACTATTTTTAAAGAATTAAATCATTCCAACAATTTAAATAAAAAAACAATATTTTTTAAAATGTATTTTTGCAATATATTTCGTCAGTTCAACTGCCACAATCATGCACTAAACAACTTCAAAAAGGCTAGTAGAAATCTTTTATCTTTTATGCAATAAAACATAAAATAGTTCATCTTTTTAAACGAAATTAAAGTAAACTTATTAATATTTTTGACATTTTATATGCTTAAGTATTTTGAAATTCAAACACTTTCTGATAATAATTGGAATATAATAATAGAATGACGAAAATAAAATATTATTAAATACTGTCGGTCTAAATTTTTCCTACATTAAATTTTTTCTATATTATTATTGAATCGACGAAAATTGAATTTTTCTCGAGTTAGTAAAGCAAAATTTCTCAAGAATTGAGAATTTTGCTTTCGAAATGAATTATCGACATTTCTAAACCAAGAAATTGGCACATTTAAACAAAATTAATTGTTTATAATATTATTGTATTGTGTAATCATCGAAAAGAGTAAAATAATTATTGTTTAATTTGAATTTTTAGAAATATATTAATTATAATTTAATTATTAATTATACTTTACAATTTAATAAATGAAATAAATATTTGTTGTCTTTGCAATTTATCTCTCAAACCTAATAATGATAAAAACCTAGTGATGATGATGATGATGATGATGATGATGATAATAATAATAATAATAATAATAATAATAATAATAATAATAATAATAATAATAATAATAATAATAATAATAATAATAATAATAATAATAATAATAATAATAATAATAATAATAATAATAATAATAATAATAATAATAATAATAATAATAATAATAATAATAATAATAATAATAATAATAATAATAATAATAATAATAATAATAATAATAATAATAATAATAATAATAATAATAATAATAATAATAATAATAATAATAATAATAATAATAATAATAATAATAATAATAATAATAATAATAATAATAATAATAACAACAATAATAATAATAATAATAATAATAAATAAATAAATAAATAAAT
Organism: Schmidtea mediterranea; assembly: GCA_022537955.1. NCBI lineage: Eukaryota > Metazoa > Platyhelminthes > Tricladida > Dugesiidae > Schmidtea > Schmidtea mediterranea. Next base: position 191,541,131 of record CM039680.1, read on the forward strand.
AAATAAATAAATAAATAAACAATAATAATAATCGTAATAATTTACAAATTGAGCATTAAAACAATACCTCATACAGCAATATCGACAAAATCGCGAATTAGTAAATTATCTGAAATTATGATCTCGTTTGAATAATAATTATTAAAGAAAAATTAAAATAAATTATTTTAAGACAATTCTCGATTTATCTATATCACAATTTTTATTTTTTGTCAAAAATTTAGAAAAATCAAAAAATCATTCTGCGAATCTAGAAGCGATTTTCAAAGAGAAAATTTATCTAAATTTATGTTGATTTCAGTTGAAATAATTTATTTTACTTTGAAATATAATTTCAATTATTTTCTTATATTTAAATATTTGAAAATGATTTAATTTGTAAAGCGAGAGGCGAAAAAGTTCAACTGTTCTTTTAAAGTTCATTTGTTTAGAAATTTTGGTTTGAATTTTCAAATGAATTATTTATTTACTAATAAAATCATCTTTATAGTTCTAAAAGCAATTATATCATTTGATAATACATAGCAAAATAATTTTTTTTACGGAAAATTATAATATACATTATAATATACATTCTCTTCTTTCATTTTATTCAGATTTTAATCATATTTGTAAGTAATGTAAGTGCAACTGTGAGGAAAAAATTTTTACAATTATTATTAAATTATTATATTTCGAGATTTTACTGGTTTTCCGACTTAACAACTTCTTTCAAAAATAGATTTATACTTTATGAGAATCATAGGAAATGTTTTTTTTGGTATAATCCTATTATAAGATGTTTTAAAAATTGATAATTATACTTGATCATTTAAACATTAAATTTAGAACTTCAATTTTTTAAAACTGTTAGAGGTTAAAAATTACACGTAACTGATATTTATTTTAAGTACAGACAGTCGATTCTGTTTAAATGCGGCAACGGTAGAGGAAAGACTTTGTCGGTCCCACATAACATTCAAATAATTAGGCTCATTACAAACAATTTATTATTATATGCAATCTTGATGCCTGATAAAAACAATATGAGAATTAAAACAAATCACCAATTCGTATCATATAGAAATATTCAAAGAAATTATATTTATATTGCTTAAAAAAATTTTTGTTTATAATATTAAAACAATACATTTTCTAATTATTTCGAATCACATTTTTCAAATCAAATTACGTTTTTTGTTATATCCATAGAATTCCCTGTTAAATAAATTCCCAAGGTAAATTTTCTTCAGTTGCTGCATTTCATCTTGTCCAGACTTCCACTTAATATATTATTATCATTTTCCCATTGCAGGATTAATTCTAAATTTTAGTAATACTGAATTGTTATAAATGCAATTGAAATCTATTTAAATTCTATAAATTGTTTTATTATTTATTATTTTTATAATATAAAATGAACTATTAAGAATCGTAATCAGAAGTCAGTTAAACCTTCAAACTTTGGGATTAAATTAATAAAAAATATTTTTAAAAATTTAAGTCAAAATCTGAAATATATTTGTATTACTATTTTTTCTGAAACAAATATAATAACGACAAAAATCATTATAAAAGAGCAGAAAAATATTTTTGGTGAGAAAAATAATTTACAACAGCCATATATTAAAAAAATTATACACGAGCTTACAAAAACTGTATGTAATTTGTGGATGTTTCAAGAGTTTCATCACATTCCAACTTTTCATAAGTACGAGAAAACCTAAAAAGAGCAATGCAAATAATAAATTGTTTAATAAAATTACAATGTTAAATATTTTTAGAAATATAAACAATGTTAAAAAAAAAGCATTGAAGAAAATAATTTCTAAGTGAAAAAAAAATCATTTTTTAAAATATTCAGAAATTGATAAAACAGATTGATAAAAGTCACGGAACGAAGAGAAAATTACTGTAATCTCATAAAACAAAATTAGTCTAAGTTAAATGAAAATGAAAATATATTTGTGAATAATCTTTATTAATTTTATTTTGTAAAATTATGTCTTTATTATTTTTATTTGAATATTTAACATCGAAATATTTCTAATAAAATATACGAATAATAGTCAAAAATATTTTGTAATTGGAACTAAAATAGCCAAAGATAATGTTTACTAGTTTCAATAGTTTACATGTCTTTTAAAGTTTCTAATAAATGTTTTATATTTTGAGAAAATTAAACTAAATTTTTAATTAATTAATTAGCATAAATTTATTTCATAAATTCATAAATAAACTTTAAATTGCTTCCATCTTTGAGAAACGAGTTTAATATAATAAATAATATAAAATAAAACTTGTTGAATTCTTATGAAGCTGGCAACCATTAAAACAATTTATCATTAAGGTATGCGTATTCTCGTCATGTTACTGCTGGATACTTTGCCAATGCTCGGAAATGTACTGCTGCTATGTTTCTTTGTTTTCTTTATTTTTGGAATTATTGGAGTTCAAATGTGGCAAGGCGTGCTCAGAAATCGTTGCTACCTAAACCTCAACGAATCCTTTAGACATCCAGGGTAATATATTAATTATTTATCACAGATTCACTTAGATAATGCACTTCATTGATTTACTCAATTTTATCAATACATATTCTAGAAAATCTTTGAAAATAATTTTATATATTTACTTTTAAATTTTATTTCCAAGTTTAAATGATAACATATTTACATCAATTTGCAGCCAATTAGACTTTGAAACTTGTTTTAATTGATATAAGATTAGATCATCCTAAAATTGAATTTATGTTTCATGATAATAATAATAATAATATCAATAATAAAAATAAAAATAATACTAATAACTATAATAATAATCACATAAAGAATTTTTCTTTTTTTTGACAATGATGTCGATATTATTACATCGATATTATTACTGGATTCATAGTCAAAAAATAAAAATATTCTTTAATGTCATTGAAGAATGAAAAGAAATCAAATGTGAAAACCAAAATAATAATAATAATAATTATTATTATTATTATCAATAAATATCTGAAATTTGAAAACATTTCACAATTATTATCAAAATTGAGAACTGTCTATTTAGTTTGGCTAAATTCACGTATAATATGATAAATCTTCGTTTATTAATATATCTTTTCATATATTAGTATAATTACTTGTTCAGTTCTATATTTTCTTTGATATAAATAATAAAATTTAATGAAAAATCCAATTTAAAATTTGAGAAAAATAAGTTTTGATGTTTAAATACAAGTTATTTATTATTTGAGATTTCAAAATATATTTTTCTTTATAGAATTTTTTGATAGTGTAAAATTTTCCTTTCATGAAATATGTTGGAGAATCCAAAAATCAGTTAAATTCCCAAACTTTAAAATACAACTTATAAAATGACATTTTCATTTCATTAATTAAAACACGTAAAACTTTAAAAATAGAATGAATATATTTTTAATGATTATCTCAAATTCGTTTCGTCCTTGGGTATCACTAAATAAATAAATAAATGACTAACTTTAAGATTTATTGATATTTGTTTACATTAGTGATCATAAATTAACCACAAATTAAGGTCTACATATTAAAAATTTAATTTATAGATATTAAAATAAACACATCTACTTGAAATAACGACCAAAATTATTGGCGGTCTGTATAAATTAAATGAATTTATTATAGAAAGGCTGAAAAATAATATAGATGTAAAAAAATACAAGCACACATACACTGCACACAACAACCTGATAATAAAAGTGACACGGTAGATCAAAGGTTTTGGACAGCAATGATTATTAAAATATGCAAATGGAGAATGTTTCCAGAGTTTGATCAAATTTTATCTTTCACGAGAAGAACATCAGATAAATGACATGGCTTCACGAGCCAAATAAATTATCTATGTGAAATTTTATTTTAAAAAAATTACCGAGATTAATAATTTTCAAACGTGGAAGATAAAATGGAATATCTGTAGCAAAACACATTGAGTTGGTCAAAGATATGATCTAAAGGTTTAATGATTAAGATATGAATAAAAATGGATAAACTTTTTTTAATTTATTTTTGAGATATTAGAATGATTATTAATGAAATTAATAGTGAAAAGAAAATATGTCGATTAATGAAAATGACCTTAAAACGACCATGACCTACTTTTTTGACCTTGAGCTACTTATTTGACGTACTTTTTAAAAAAATTTACCTGAATATTTTTTCTAAGGGGGTTTGACCTATAACTGACTGATTCACATCATACTACTACTAAACTTTTCAAATCTGTTAAATTATATTAGCCATTGATCTTTTTTCAATCTCCTTTATCTTTATTTCATTTTTATAATTGTGTAATGACACGTTTTTATGATAAAATCTTTATTTTCAAATTTCAAATGTTCATTTAAATTATGAAATAATTTGTAAAATTAAAATTTTAAATAGAAAATAATAAAACTAAAAATGTTGAAAAATTTCAAAACAAACATTTTTTGAAAATATCGATTTATTTTTTAAAAACGAAAATATTTGTTTAAATAATATTGAAAAAATATGGCAGAAAAATATTTTGGATTTAATAAATGTTTTAAAAAAAGAAAAAACAACCAGAAGCTGACTATTTTATTGCAGTTAACCGTAATATCTATAAATTTTTTGTTTTTTATGTAGCTTAGTATTAGTTGGGTTCTTGTAATTAATTACTTAGTTCAACATCAACCTTTTCTGGACCTATGAACATGTGGGCTAAATCATACAATCTTGAAAATGTAAGTTACTTGTAATCCTACACCAGGGGTGGAGACCCTTTTCATTTTAAAAGGCCACATTCAATTATCTAATTTTTCCACTAGTATATAAGCCACTTTATATGTTACTGTAGTTATATTATTTACTGAATTCATTAATTTTTGAAAAGAAAATTCTTGATTCTTCTTATCATGTTTTAATTTCATTAAAATAGTTTTTCGCAGCTCTCCTTCTAATTTGAAGTACTTGTGGTCGTTATAAGTACTATAATGCTGATGAGCATTGAATTTCTTTAATGTTGATATAATAGTTTCACAAAATAAACAAATCATTTTATCTTAAACAGAAACAATGTAATACTCCGATTCCCAGTCCTCGTTAAATAATCTGTTTTCGGCCCTCTTGATCTTCTTTGTTACACAAACCGAATTATTCTAATTATTAGAATATAATTTAAAATAAAAAGAAAGTATTAAAAATATCACTGTGTATATCAAAAGGCTGCACTAGAATAGCCAAAAAGCCCTAGGTTCTCCACCTCTGTCCTACACCAAATTTGACTACTCAAACCCATTTAATGCCGAAAAATATTGTGTTACTTCATAGGTTTTTCTGATTTATAAAATAATAAACCTGTTTGAACTGATTTTTATATTATAAACTATTATTATAATTTCATTTATAATTCGTCAAAATTTTAGGCTCAATCTTTCATCGTTTTATCAAATTAACCGAACTCTATTTTTAAATGCGGTCGACAAGGATTTTATTTGTTCAACAGACAAAAACAATGGAATTTTAAAATGCTCAGATATCCCACCAAGTATTATGTTGTTGTCGAACAATTCTCTTCAAATCTGCAAGCAACCCGCTCGCCCTTTTACCGACAACTTGCCTACGAAGCACAGTTGCGTCAATTGGAATCAGTATTATACAGACTGCCAGCCGGGTGAAAAAAACCCTTATGAAGGAGCAATTAATTTCGATAATATTGGATTTGCTTGGGTGGCTATTTTTCAGGTGAAATTTTCATTTCAAAATAATATTTGCAGTTTTTATTTATTTTTCTGATACGTAAGCTGTGTACAATAGTTTGAGGGAGTCACAGTAGAGCTTGCATGAGTGGCTTTATCAACAAGCTGAAACAATAAAATAAAATCCTCAGGATTGCAACAATTAATATCCAAAACATAAAGTTACGAAAAGCTTCACGCTTTGCTTTTATTTATTGCAATTTATTTGATGAGATGAATTTCTTTTTTTATATAAAAATAAATTTATAAAAATAAATTAAATTTTTACAAAAATTTTTGTAAAATTTCTATAATCCTTTCTGAAATATTTATTAGCAGAAATAGATGAAATATTTTATTATATAGAGAGAGAGGTTCCGATTAGGCTTCAACAGGCTCCGAGTCAAACAGATTTTTTGTTATTATATTTGTCCGTTTCTGTTTTTTTTACACCTTTTTTACACCGTTTTGATTTAACAGTCACGAAAAATGGAAACTGGATGAAAACGGCTAATAGCCGATTTTATTTTCAAATGCAGTGCTGTCCAGTCGAAAAGAGAAAATCCTAATCTTGTTGAAGATACCACAGAGAGAACCTCACAATTGGAACGTTATAATAGCACTTCATGTCTTTTTTTTACACGGTGTAATCCAATTTTGATATTATAATTAGTTAATTTTCCCTAAATACAATGCTTGAATTTTCATTTTCTTTTTTTTTTATTTTATGGGTTTTCTGTAAAAACTAAAGAGAAAAATCATTTTCTATTTCAGCATCAAACGTATTTCTATTTTAATTTCTATTGTAAATTTTTATTTCAATTTCTTTTCACAGCCGTCTCAAGTTGCAGATCTCACATGGAAGTCTCCACTCATAGAAGGATTTTTTTCGTCTTCATCCTATTATGATGATGAGCAACAGATAATTAACAGAGATGTTGAAAAATTTGATTTTATTTCTCTCGTGATCAGAAAATTATATTATAATTTAATATATTTAAAAGAAAAAAAACTATACGGTAAATGAATAATTAAATTGTTGACATGGTTCAATGGCTCTCAAGCGGGAGACATCAGTTTATTAAATTTAACAAGCATTTTTAATGTCTTTAAACCAGAAGGATTAATGACAAATATTTTTAATTTGTTTTAATTTATTTTAAAAATAGTGAAAGCTTCTATTGTAAAACTTATTTTGATGACTTATAAGCCTCAAGGGGTCATTCAAATTCAAGAGCTAAATAAATTTGAATGAAAATTGACACGTCCAAATGTACCTTATGTACATTCCTAGCTGTGGGGAACTAAGGATTAAAATAGCCAACCTACAAAATATTCATTTAACGAAAAGGAATTGTGGATAAAAGCTTAATCAAATAATTTATATTTAAATTAAACTATGCTATATATATATATATATATATATATATATATATATATAATAAAACTTTTATTTTGTTTGTTTGTTCGATCTTATACTAAAAAGATTTATCGAAAATCAAAAAGATATAATTATTCCAATTATTCAAAAACTTGCGATATCTGACGTTTTAAAAAGTGTTATAGATTTAAATATATATATATATATATATATACAGAAAACCAATACAGGTAACCCCTGTTCATCGCGACCCTGGCGAGTGCGGATTCTTTATATCTCTACCGAAAAATTTAAAAATAATGTTGTCTAAATGCTGGTCTTGATGTTTGTGAGAAATTTTCATAATGAGTGACACTTCTCATACTCACTTGCATATACGTATATTTACTTTTAAATACAACTTCCATCTCACAGCCTACGAATCAAGGCGTAATAGAAGCCTTCAAAGCTTATTATATAAGAAAACCTGATGGAGATAATAAAGATGCCACGCGGCGTTTGACGACTTCAAACCTGTTCCAGTGCAAAATTTAACTGTTAAAACCATCTAAAAGGCCATTTCTCTTCACAATAAATGTGAGGAGTTGTTAGAAGAGAACGATGAAGACTACGAGACAGAAAGGGCATTACTTGAAAGAATTTAAAAGAATCATAAATGACGTGATGAAACCTGTTAATTTCTCAATTTTCAATATAACTGAAATATAATTTGAACTTATTTTAATTTAACATAGGTAATCAGCATGGAAAGTTGGGTGGATATAATGTATTACGTACAAGATGCTCATTCGTTTTGGGATTGGATATATTTTGTTGCGTTAATAATTGTAAGTTTTATATTACTTTGATCTATAATTAACAATTAGTTATATAATTTTTATAATGTTAAAATATAATTATGAAAATTTACAGTTTAGTCACACACACACTATATATATTTAATTAATTAATTTATTTATAAATTTCATCTGGAAATTATTATTATTTTTATAGATATTCCTAGTATTTTTAGGATTATAATGATTAATAAAACCAAACTGAGCAACGACTTTTTTTTATTACTATTGTTTTTCAAGTGCATTCAAACATTCAGAAAATCACCTATTCGACATTTGTATCAAACATATTTTGATATTCTCTACTACTCACAGAATCAAGATAAATTTATCACTTTTTCAATCACCACTAGTGTTTGATAATAACAATTAAAATATATAATAAAAATTAACAAATTTAAATTTAACTAAAACACCAAAACTTTTAATTGACAACATTAAATTCCGAAGTCTGACAAATATATTAATATAATGTTTTTCATATTAAAGAAAAACGATATTAATAAAAATTTTTCTAAATTGATTTACCACTTTTATTATGTGACAGCAAAAAAGCAAAAGTGGAAGTAATCGGATCTTTTTTCAAATAAATTAAATTCTACAAATAAAATAAATAATAACCAATTAGAAATCGAATATTACCAAAATATAAAATTTCCCTCCAACTTAATTATGTTTATTGTCTCTTGCTTTAATTTATATATTTTCCAACTTTTTCTTCAGACTAATTACTTAAATTGACTTAAGTTAATTAATTAAATTATAATTAACACCAATGTTCCGTACCTTTTTTTTAAAAAGATAAAACTGCATGCATTTGTACTACATTTTTATTTTTTTAAATTGCTAATATTTCTAATCGAGAATGCCTTTACAAATATTTCCACTTGCAGATAGATATAAAATTTATTATTAAATATCGTAAAGGAATATAATTTATCACATAATTTGACATCTTCACCAATAATTTCATTATTAATTTAATTCCATATCAATTTATGTTGATATTTGTTTTATTACTTAGAATGAAATTGTTAATTTTTTAATGGAGAAGAGACATAAATATTTGTCAAAATTAATAAAAATTAAGTTATATCAATGAATGCATTCACATATTTTAAGTTTAATGCATATGCAATAAAAATTGCAAAATGAATTTAATAAATTAGACTAAATAGTTAGTTATATTTGGGCGGAATATAGAAATACAAAAAATAGATGGTAAACCTAAATAATTATAAATAATTTATGAATCAAGGACAACCACAGATTTAAAAAGAAACAAAATTTTAGTATAACTTTTACATGTTATCAATTCCTCCATGTACTAATAATTGTGATGTTGGAGTTTTTTGTCATTATTTTACATCAGAGTTATTCAAAGAACATTTTTTAGTTATCACTTGTAAAAAGCTGTGCTGAAAATTTGTGAATATCAATATAATTTCTGATTTATAGTCAATAAATAAAAAAATTCTTTATGTAATTGCAATAAGTATTTATTACAAAATTCTGAAAATAATAACTGCAAATACCATTAAATATAAATAATTTATTATTTTTTTAACCAGTTTTTAACGGAATTATATACGGACTCTCGGTTGCAAATAATTATATAAAATTATAAATAAAATATTTTGTAAACTAGTTAGGCCTAGATTTTTTATTATTATTTTATCACTTCCGACTAATAAATATTTCTCTTTACTCTGACTTTATACTTTATGTTTTTTGAGTATATAAAAACTTAATAATCAAATTTAAATAAAAGAACTTTTTATGAAAGGTTTAGTGTTTTTAGATTAAATTAAAATTTTAAATAGATAATCTGAGAAATATCTGCTAATACAGGGAAAAGATTTTTATTATTTTTTTATTTATAAATAATTTCTAATTAAAAAATAATTAAATTCAGTCTCAAGAAGAAATAAAGAAAAATGTAGTTGAATAAAGCATAGAACATAAGAATAAAAAAATTTAAAAAAACTTATTTTTGAAATATATCTAAAATATTAATAAGAGAAATTAATAACAATAGCACATTTAATAAAGAATTTTCAAGACTACAATGTCTGAAATACTATGAAAATCTCGAATTTATATCACGAAATATTTTCAATAAATAGATATATTTTAACCCTTTGAGTCCCATTGGACAATATGACCAAAAAGCGGATTAGAAAAAGCCAATATTTCAGGTTTGCTTTACAGTCAAAATATTTATTCCAAGTAGTCAATCCCTATCTGTCATACCATTCTAGAGCTTCAACAAGTTTGTACACGTTACTTAATCAGTATTAGTGTTTGCTTTTACTGCTTATATTATAATAGGTTTTGAGAAAATGTTGTAGCATTATTTTTTTAAACAGACAAGGTGAGAGATAAATGTATATTTATACTACACCTGTTTGCAGTGAATAAAACCATACATAATACAGATTTGTGTGCAAACCTTTTGATGATTCATGATATTTTAACAATTTATAATGTACAGTTAAGAGAGGTTATAGATTTTAAAAAATTTGTTTGAAATTTTTTAATGAGTATATTAAAATTCTTAATAAAATACAATATTAAAAGTTTTTTAATAGATTTTCTTTAATAAAATTAATGTATTTAATGTTCTCAATTTATTTTAAGATTGGCTCCTTTTTTATGATCAATTTGTGCTTGGTCGTTATTGCCAGTCAGTTTTCTGAAACAAAACGCCGAGAAACCGAACGCATGTGGATTGAAAGAAGAAGATTCAATTCAAGCAATTGCTCCTCGATTTCCAAAGACGAACCCCAAACATGTTATTTGGAAATAATCAAATTAATCACTCAAATCATTTGCAAAATTTATAGACGAATTGTCAAATTATATAATCAAATGCAAATTCGACATTCTAAAACTGCTCAAGGAAATTATCAAAACAAACTCAAAAGACAAAGAAAACATTGTAACGTGTGCTTAAATTCCCGAAGTCAATTTCCCATTGATGATCACTGCCATCTTTATTCTATTGTCAATACAATTAGTGGGGATAAACAACACTATTATGCCATAAATAAATATCCTATTAATTTTTCAAATATTCCCCCGAAAGCCAGTCCGGAATTATCTGTGATTGATGTTCTCAATTCTCCTAGACATCCTAATCACCTTATTTCTGATATCTCATCAAAATCTGTCTCCACTGAAACAAAACGAAAATCTCAATATAATTCCCAAATTTTATTAGAAATTCCTTCCACCCCAGCTAATCATTCGACCACGAGAGACAACTATCGATGGGAATTAACAAATAATCCTTTATTAACTTCCAAAGATAAAGTCTACCCCCAATCTGTTGCGAGTAGATCTTCGTCTATCAACAGCTGCGCATATCAAATTCCTCGATTAACAGATAGTTCTAGTAAACATCGTAAACCTTTTAATAAAAATCAAAATAAAACGAAAAGAAAAAGTAATTTTTTAAAAATGTTAATTAACTTGAATGATTTTGAAATGTAAATTTTAAATAACTTCAAAAAGTATTATTATTATTATTATTATTATTATTATAACTATTATTATTATTATTATTATTATTATTATTATTATTATTATTATTATTATTATTATTATTATTATTATTAATATTATTATTATTATTATTATTTTTATACAACCTAGAATTTTTAGTATTTCGTTTTACTTTGTATACAAAATAAAAGATGTCAATAGAAATAATATCACGAGTGAAATTCAACATGAACAAACGAAGCAAGATGAAATTATTGAAAAAAAAGCGTTTTAAGTTTAAAATAATGAAATTTGTAAATTATTTTAAAGTAATATAATACCATAAATTAAATCTTCATTAGTATCATATCATTTATTATTTTGTCATTATTGTGTCAAAAATTTATTTAATAATCTTTCAATTCTCTAAATTTTGACATCCATGACTTTTAAATCTTTTTTAAGAAAATATAGTTCTATTTAAATTTAAAGGAAATTAATTATTTCAAAAAACAAAATATATTTGGAAAGAATTTTTATTTTAAGGATGCAATAAATTGTTTTGTCTTAGAAGCATTTTTTAATATATTCAATTTTTTGAATTTAAATCAAGATGGAACTGACATATCCTATTTTATTACATAGGAAAAATTAATATATAATGATCATAATTATTTGAAAAATACTGTTCCGAAAATTTGTGAATATAAAAGAACATCGATATCTTTACTGACTAATTGTTAAATATAATGTCATTTGAAAATGAAAAGAAATCAGTGGTGAAAATTAAAAGAATTTCTTATAAAATATTGTAAGAGTCGTAAGCTCATTTGATAGAATTATTTTGGAAAATATTTTTACAAAAGTTGCAATATTAAATATCTAGATAAATTAACTTACTCAATTTTTAGTAAAAATATCTAAGAAAAGCATTAAAAATAATTTATAATCAGTCATATGCAACAAGAGGAAACTCTTCAGGAATTTAGAGTAAGTTTTTAAGCAGAGGATGGAAAAGCTAGAATTCTGAAAAAAAAGAGAAGAATAAAAATTGTAAAGTAAATATTTGAAGATTACATAGTCAGTAGCTTTGTGAAAGGTACAGGGCCTCAGGCCGCAAAAATTAAATTTGGAATTTTTTTTTACAGAAATATTGGCGAAAAGAGTAGATATGTATACTATAGATTGTATAGCCGCTGATTACTCGAAAATTTTTATTTTCCCGATCTGTGACTTTTGCCTTTTCTTGCGAACTGTCTGTTTTTAGTTTCTCATGTATTTTCTTGCCAAGTTTACGTCTCTACATTTACATAAACCTATCTTTTCAATACAAATTTTACATTTTCCTTATAATTCGTAGTTTTTGATTTATTCATAGTGCGGCAATTAACATTGTTACACCATTGTATATACTTTATAGAGTTGATTCTGAGAATTTAAACAATTTTATTTATTTAAAATATTTATTATTGCAAATATGAAACATTTTATATTAATATAATGATTAATTGTAATTAAGATATATTTTTAAAATAAAATTTCCTATTTCTTTAATACTTTAATGGAGCTTAAATTTGGTTCTGTCTGCATGAAAGACATTGTTAAAAATGTTTTTGATACATTTGGTTTGTAGAAAAATTATTTAAATTTATTCAAAAACGTTTTTTAAATTATTTATAATTTTATTGATTATTATTAAAACATTGCCTTCTTTCTTTGATTATTTATTATTATTATTATTATTATTATTATTATTATTATTATTATTATTATTATTATTATTATTATTATTATTATTATTATTATTATTATTATTATTATTATTATTATTATTATTATTATTATTATTATTATTATTATTATTATTATTATTATTATTATTATTATTATTATTATTATTATTATTATTATTATTATTATTATTATTATTATTATTATTATTATTATTATTGATATTATTATTATTGATATTATTATTATTATTGATATTATTATTATTATTATTGATATTATTATTATTATTGATATTATTATTATTATTATTATTATTATTATTATTATTTTTATTATTATTATTATTATTATTATTATTATTATTATTATTATTATTATTATTATTATTATTATTATTATTAGTATCTTAAATTAAACATCATAAAAAGTAATTGTAATGCTTATATTGTAACGCTTGTTATTATTGCTTACCTTTTCAATTGTCGTTTTTTTGAATGCGCGTTTTTGAAAGTAAATCACTTATAGCATTACTTCAACCATCCTTAATAATGATATTCTTTTATTCAAGACCATATTTCTAATTTTGAAGAAAGTCTATTAAAATAATAAAAAATTATAAAGCAACTCGTCAATTTTAAGACAACTAAATTTGATAAAATTATTTTTTTACAACTTAATTTTGTTTTAATTGTCAAATATTGCTTTTTATCTGAAGTAAATTTTAAAATTTCATATTTCTCTAAATTGTCTATTTGTATTAATCAATTTTATTTAACTGTGACATTTGAGATCCGAATAAAAAAGTTTTATTTTAATTAATTATAAATTTTTCATTAGTGTGATTAAATGACTTTATAATTGAGCATTTGTAAAGCTTATTTTAATAATTTATGATTAAATAATGAAAAATTTTCAATATTTTATTCAAAATCATATATATGATAAATTTATGTAATTAACATCTTTTGGAAAATATAAATATCTTCGAAAATGTTAGATATATATTTTAATACCTGATGTCTAATATTTAAACAATTTTTATTGCTTCATTTTAATTGAAGTAGTTGAGTTAAACAAAAAGTAATATGTTATTTTTTATTTGTTTGTATCTTAATTTTAAAATAAATGACAATTGCAAGTTATTGCATGTGGGTCAAAAGTAATTTATTATTTCATAAAATATTTCAAGCTATATTAATTTGAAAAAAAGAATTAATTGATTTGATTATATAATTAAGTCTTTAATGGAAATCCCAAAAGCAGCATTTCCAGACAGTCACAATAAATTATAAATTATTATAAATTATTAAAAGGACTCTTTTTGTTTTTCACCTCTGATTTCTTTATAAGTGACATAATATTTTCTACAAAATTTGACTATGAATCATATTTATTCAAACCTTGATCAATGACATTAAGCGTTAAAAAATAGTTAAAATAAAATTTGTTTTTTGGAAAAACCTGAAACCAAAACTAGGAAACATAAATTTATATTATCATTGTTGTTGTTAAGAGACATTTATGTACATTATTTATTCAGGTGACAAATCTCTGCACACTCGTTTATAACTGTTCGTTGCATAACTTATAAAAACGGTTTATTAGTTTACTAATTATTGATACAGAATACAAACGCAAACATACCAACATCCAAACAACACAAACAAACATCATAAATAACCGCCGATCTTGAAACTAGAATTTTTACATATTGGTGCGTAATATGTTAATGTAATTTAATTAATTATAAAACAATCATTAATTATCCTTCCTTACTTTCCACTCCTTTATAAAAAGCCTTGAATCATTCCACGTTTCGAATAATTTCATTTCCGTCTATATCTCTATATGATGAATCTGTTCTATAAATTCATACGGTCCTTTATAACGTTCATATATCTTTGTTATAATTTCTCACTTTACTAATATCCAATCTTGATATTTCTAGAAGTTACTGGCATTTTATTTACTTCTTAAATTTATTTATTTATAATTTTTTCTCGAATTTCTTTTCTTCTTTTGTCTAAATTGATACTTTTTAAATCCAGGTTTTCTGGATCAGTCCATTGATGCATATCGTTTGACCAAATATTATTTCTGCATGTGAAAATTCCATTGTCTCTTGTATTGTTGTATTTACCATAAATTCAACACTTGGTAACATTGCTGACCAATTGTTATATCGATTTTCTTTTAATGTAATAGTTCTAAATTTTCTATCTATTAACCCATTTGTGTGATGATAATGGCTTGAGTAACTTATTTTAATATGATGTGAGTTCAATAATTTCAACTGTAACCGAGATTTAAATGTTCAACCTTTATCTGAGTGAATTTTCATGGGAGTTATAAATTTCAATAACAATCGTTGCATGTACCTTCTTTTTCGATATTCCAGCTGTAAATTCGATTCCATTAAATAATTTATCATTTCTGGAATTGAACAGTAATGGTCTTTTTTGTCTTTATCATAAACATTATTTTTTCATGGCCAATTTTTCACGTAAATCTTTTTCCATATAAATAGTTGTTAGAATACTGATTGAAGTAATAAATTGTTAGCTATTCTTTTCCGATAATGTAATATCCACTTTTATGTATGTTTATGGCCTTCGATTCATATGCAATCACTTGTTTCTGTCCTTTATCATTTATCTGAGACAAAAATCCTGAAATCCTAGTATCGAAGTTGATATCAACATATTTGAAACTTGTTTCACATTCTTATGTTCATATCAGTTTATCTATATTTGACCTTCATTGACTTTCTAGTAATCTTGCATATTAATCTATGAAAAATAATTTGTCAATCCTAAAACTTCTCAATCGTTTGATACATTTTGGTTTTCGTATTACTGTGTTGCATTAATTTTTACGTCATTTGTTTTTTTGTCATTTTTATTTGTAATATTTCCTAAAAAATTGTATCTCTGGGTTTTGAAAATGAGATTTTTTTAAGCTTTTTTTAATCATGCTTCTTTGAATTATTTTTGTACACATTTTTTCTTTTTTGTGCTCTTATTCATTATTTACTAATATGAGAATATCAGAAAGTTAAACTACTGCTTCTTTCCAGAGAAAATCGACCAATACTTTGGTCATTAATTTTGCAAAAGGTAGCTGGAAGCTCCAGACTGGAGCAGCTTCAAAAGGTTGTTTTAATCTTTGATTATTCATCCAGTTCTTCTTGGTGATATGTATTACCAAGGTCAATAGTGCTAATAGCTTTGTATATCTATCATCTCATCAATATTTGGAATGGGAAACTTTCTTTCCGCTATAGAAATTCATGTATAAAAATTTAGACATATTTTTATATCTTGTTTTTCTTCAAAATGCACATTAACAGACTTTTCCATACTAAATCACACTTTTTTATAATATCTGATTTTTCCATATTTTTATAAAATTTCTACGATTTCATCCTGTTACATGTATAGATTTACGCCTAGGGTTAATGGTAACTAGATTTATATTTGTAACTATTTTGTATTGAATTATAGGTCTTATTTCCCACATCCAATTTATGTTTGATAAAACCTTCCGAATACTTATCTATATTTTGTTTTAATCTCAAAGTCGATATCTTAATTCCAAACTAATTATTTAGCTTATTTTTCTATGCGACTTACTTGCAATTTAATATAGAAATAATTCATCATTTATACTTGTGCAATAACACTTGAATCAATTTATTTGGTCACAAAAAAATCTAATAATTTGTTCTATTCCTGATAGTCGTACATTTAATAATATTGTCCCAATAATTAAAAAGGTAACTATCGTTCTCGCAAGTGACTTTCATGTTAGAGTTTCATATTTTATCTAACATTTTCATCCTTTCATCCATATTTTCGCTAATAACATTTATTTTAGCTCTTGTACCTAGCAAACACTCTAGCTTAATTTTTGTTTTTTCTATCCAAATACTTACACTAGATCAACCATTTATATTTTCATAAATAAGGTTCGGAAAACATTCCAATTAGCTTTTACCAAATATTTAACTTATATTAACTACTCTTCCATTGAAATATCATAATTCAAAATTTTACTCATTTTATTATTAAGATCAGGCAAACTGCATCATAAATTACTTGCATTCCCAAAATACATACCATACATTGACAGTCATTCAAAATCAAGTCATTAATCCTTAAATTATCAGCTAATTTAAATTCATTCATCAAACTTTAAAATTATATTCATTCAAATTTAGATATTCCGTATCAATAATAAACTTAGTTAAATCAAATTTATGGCTTCTAGCACCTTCCTTGAAACCGCAGTCTCCTTTTTATAACAATTCGTCATCATTTCGCCTTTCATCTTCAGTTAGTGCGTCGTATTCATCTATACAGTCATACATTATATTGCACATTGTATTGATATTAACCTCTGTTTCTTAATATTTTATGACCTCAAAAGTTGTTGGTTCTGCTATGATATTTGTCTTCATTGTTCAACGTTCCACTAACATTCAAACATTGATATTTGATATTTGAAAGAGTCAATACACCAACACTGGCTGCAACTGAGACATGGATATTCAGCTAAAACTTGTCTTTCTTTCCGACATGCCAAACAATTAACACTCGAAACTGTCTGTCTGCACTTCTTGCATTGTCATATTTTGAACTATGGATCTGATTTGGTGAATTAAACATTTGTCTGAGTTTTTGAATCGGATTTAGTTGCGGCTTTCTAACCATTTCTGTATATGAGTTTCTTTCGTATAGCAAAACCAATGATTGCTCACTGGATAATTCTTTCTAAACTTATTTAGCTTTTTTCATTGACTTAACTTCTCTCAATTTTAATTCCTTCTTTGTTTCTAAATCTTCAAATTGCATGTTGTAGGAGTAACATCATTAACGCTGACTTTGTTAATTTGCGCCGCAGAATATTGTCAACAAGTTTCTCTATCTTTCTAAAAGCTTCAGTACACCCGTAATTTCGTATTCTATATCGTAACGGCCATGGCTAAATTATGTCTTGGCACAAAGTCGATTTTCGTGCTTAATATTGTCTGACTTGATTTCTTCATATTTTGGAATCAATTCCACCGACAAAAAGGCATTTTTAGCGTTTGTTAAAATACCGCAGGCTGTTGAGTGATTTTAAAGAAACTTTTTTCACTGAAAAATAAATAATTCAGTTCCGAGCAACTTGATGGCTTGATAAAATTTCAAATAATATTTCAGACAAATTTGAGCTAAGTAAAAGAATGACAACAAAGATTTCATTAGAATAGTAAAAACTGGTGCTATTAAAATCTTTCCTTCGGATAGTGACTTAAAACAGTCTTGTCTCATTTCGTTTTTTTAATTATTTTAGTCCATAGTTTGACGAATAAGCAAAAGGTGTTCTTTAAGAAAAAGCGAGAAAATTTATTTTATTGTTTAAATAGATTTGTCCATATAATTCTGAGGCAATCCCCGTATCTCCGTATTGTGTTGAGCTATTATTCTGGTCAAATAATAAATATAAACAATAAAATATCTTGTAATAACTCCAAAATACAATGAGAGTTAGTATTAGGAAATATAATGTAATTATGACATGTTGTTTTTTGGTATATAAATAGTGTAGAAATATCGGTTTACGAATATGATATCTCAAAAATGAACATGAATTTTCTTAATGAATCTTGATGTAATGAACCTGACTATTCTTCAAAATATATAAACAAGTTCTTACCATTCTTATATATTTATATATATACCATTCTTACAGTACCTGTTCCCACCAGTGAAAATAAAGGTTTTCTATTACCATTCAGGGAGATGTTGGTTAACTAACCTTTATGTCGATACGATCAAAGTGTAAAGGTCAGTTGCATCGTTAGGAAATGAAAACCATGAAGGTTTCAAAAATATTCCGGGAAGACAAATGAATACTTAAACAATTATTTATTCACCACATCCAAATTTGGTTCCGGTAAGCAAATGATGATTATACACTATGAAGCGATATAATTATTTTTACTAATACTTTTTTTATAGTTATTTAAAATGATCTACTTATAATTAATATTTCTCTAACTCGACTTTTCGATTGAAATAATACATTATTTTTCTAAATCGTAAACATTTTTCGGGGGAGATTTTACAAGCATAAATTAACGTTGCCCTGATAAGTTTATAACTCTCCTGAGACGGACTCAGAGACACAGATATGTAGGAACAATTAAATTAATAGAATATATTTCTGGTTATAATTACAATAATAAATATTTATTAATGAATAATGAAAATGAGAAATTTCTAAAAACGTAAGTATTAAAAAAAATATTTATTTGCTGAGAAAATATAAAATTTTATAATATTTAGATTATTTATCGATATGTCAACAGAAAATTAAAACATTGGTGAATGATGTTAAATTTCAGAGAGGGATTCTGATTGCAATTCTTATCAATACTCTTAGCATGGGTATAGAATATCATCAGCAAGTATTATTATTATTATTATTATTATTATTATTATTATTATTATTATTATTATTATTATTATTATTATTATTATTATTATTATTATTATTATTATTATTATTATTATTATTATTATTATTATTATTATTATTATTATTATTATTATTATTATTATTATTATTATTATTATTATTATTATTATTATTATTATTATTATTATTATTATTATTATTATTATTATTATTATTATTATTATTTAAATAACAAACGAGTTATCGAAATAAATTATATAAATAAATTTTTTAATTACTTTAGCCGGTTCAGCTGACGCAAACATTGGAGTTCAGCAATATTGTTTTTAGTATCTTATTTCTTATCGAAATGATTTTGAAACTGATAGGCGAAGGCATTCTTGGATACATCAAAAATGGTTTCAATTTGTTCGATGGAATTATTGTCGTTTTGGGGTAATTCATTTCGGTTTTGTTTGAAATTGATAATTAAATGACTAATAAAATGAATAATAAAATATTTTAACTTTTTATTTCCAAAAAATTTAAATTTCTTGTTAATATGTGATATAAATATTTTTTTATTAATAAAAGTTTTAATTAAATTCAATTCGTTTTATAAGATTTATTTTGGTTTCATTTGACACTTTTATTTTTTTATATTAATAAATATACAATTCAAACATTCAACAGATTTATATTTGGTGCCTAAACAATATTTTATCAATAAATAAATTAAATAACGGATTGATCAATATTACAGACTTATTATAAATAAAATATTAAAGATTATAAATAAAATATTATTAATTATAAATAAATATTTTAAACTATTACATGTATATTTATTTTCAGAAAAATTATCAAATTGGGAAACATATTTTATTTAAATATCATGGAGACTACTTCCATTAAATGCAAGATCTAAATATTTCCTCGTGTTTCGATAAAAGTTACCAAAGGACAGATTTTCATCATTATTCATCAAATAAATAACTTGATTCACATATTCAAAAACATGTTCTTTGTTTTGAGCTAGAGGTCAAATTTTATGGTACCTACTTTTAAGAGCCGAAAATATATCCTCTATTGGATTCATTTGTGGACTATATGGTGGTAATAAATCATGCAGCACTGAGTTGTTCCTAAGCCAAACAACGACCACACATGATTTGTGGAATTTCACATTGTCCATAAGAATAGTTTTGTTCCTCAAAAAAATGTTCAGATTTAAACATTCTTGTAAAAACTTAACAAATGAATTAGTGTTAAATGACCCTTCTAAAATCTTAAAATGAAATAGTTTCTTATTTGATGTTATCACCAGTAGACTTATATTCCTTCTTCTGTTCGCTGGAACAATGGCACATGCAGGGGTATTTTTTGGAGAATAACCATAATAACTAGAGGTATGTAGGTTAAATCCAATTTCACCTAGTTATAACAAACTAGAATCATTAAAATTGCAATATTTAAGTCAAACCTTTCCTCTTTGCAATAATTTCAAGAGACATAACCCTTCCACTAACAATTTTCAACCCTTTTCTTGTTAAATCCAATCTCATTTTGAGTATAAGTTGTATCCTTCTGAAAACATTCTCCGACTTTCAAAACCATTTCGGTTATAACTTTGAGTTTGGGTCCTGACTTTTTAAAAAATCATTCAAATTATTTGTTCCATTTCCTGAATCACGTTTGCACGTTACAAGCTTTGATAAATTTAAATTTATAGCGATTTTTATTGGAGGATCGCCACCATCGCGCATATTCTCAATGAAGCCAAGCATTTCTTTTGTTATTGGTTTTCTGATTTTTCTTCTACTTTTTCTATTTGATTGCATACTTTATTAGTTAAATTATTTATAATTAATAATAATTTATGTATAATCTTTAATATTTTATTTAAAATACATAATATTTTATATATGATACTTAATAAGTCTGTAATGAGCACAAAATAGACTGTATAAGTAGAATAGGTATTTCTGATTTTAAAGTTTTATTTAATATTTTTAATATTTATTGGTAGCTTTGGTAAAGCGTTGTTGATAAGATCATTAGATCCGAAATTTAATGTATAAAATGCCGTGAACACTTTTGTTTTGAATGTTTATAAATATTCTGGATAATAAATTATAAGTATAAAAATTGTTCTTATTGTTTTCAGAAGTATAATTAAAATAGTAGAAATAATTTTTAAATTAATAAAACATTGGAATAGACACAACATAAAACGAAAACAAATAGACTTTGGGAAGATGTTTGAATGGAAAATAATAATTGAGAAATGTAAAAAAAATTGGAGAAAATTTGGACAAAATGATATTTAGCGTGTGAATTATTTATTTAATCAAAGAGGATAAACTATGAAGTCAAAGCAAAGAAAACAATCAAGTTAATAGATCCGAGATGAAGAATGAAACCAGTAGTCAAGTGATTGTGATTAATAAAAAAAAGACTAAATTGTAACCGTTCTGATTAATAAAAGATTTCATTTTGTTTATCTAATTCAAAGCATTCATGTATTTAAATTATCAGTTGTTAGTTTATTATTTCACTTACAAACCATAAAAATATTTTGTTGATTTTGTGGTCAAACAATACAAATTTTACATAAATTGTTAATCTTTTTTTTGAATTTCAATAATTTTTGAAAATTTAAATTCCTTTATATTTCTTTTCATTCATTTTAAATGTTATTTTTATTATGTTGAAGAGGTTTTTGTACAGAATTTCAAAAAGATGCTTTCGGGAGTTTTTTATTACCAATTGTTCCCTTCATTTACGGGTCCGAAACATAGCTACAAAAACAATTATATAACTAATTTGTGTTTTCGCAAGAAAGGATTTGGTAATTTAATATAAAATGTATTTTTTTATATATACACGGGTTAATTCTGGATGATCTACATGGGTGATTCCATGCTATTTTTCAGATTATATTGAGATTAAAACAAAATAATTTTTATTTGTTTTATTGCTAATAGAATATTTACAGAAAATTTTCAATAGAAATCTTTTAATTTTATTACTGAAGCAGAAAACTAATTTATTTTTGTTTATTATTTTTCTATTGAAATATGTAATAATTTTATTTGAGATTTTATTTGTTGATTTTCAAATTATTTGTTATAGGTAAATATATTTATTTTTCAATAGAAATAATTTTACGCTTCTAGAATCCAAACATCATAACTATTATTATAAAACTTAGAATGAATTACATATTGCATAAATAAAGATAATTTAAAACCAAAAATTCTAATTATGAAAAAAAATCATAAGCACATGTGATAAAATATAAAATATACTTAATTTTACAATCGTTATAAATGCAATTCATATTAAATATATTTTTTAAATCATCGTTATACGTCATTTCCAAATTCCATGTGATGTAAGCAGAGAAATTTATACTCTTATATATGAAAAAAATCAATAACCTTATATTACAGATACATACAAACTTACCTGTGAAGCGCTGTAATTGGTTCGAATGAAAGTGAGAAGAAAAAATAATTTTACACACAAATATATCACATAGTAAAAAATACTAACAAACTTTCTTTATGTGGAATTGTTCGAAAGAATAATAACTATGATTAATAATAATTATGATTATATATTAAAAACTTCAGTTTAAAATTAATCTGACCTATATATTTAGAAATTCAAATCTCATAAATAAATTCCTAAAAATCTAAAGAGCTATTAAAAAGGCTGATCCATAAATTGCAGAAAGCTTTCATAATTTTCAGTTATTCTAGTTGTAATCAAGTTGGACTTACGCACCAATTTGTGTAAAAAGATTTTTTTGTTCAGTCGAAACAGTATAGCAGTTATATTAACACAGTTAATAAAAATTTCAAAATATGGTAGAAAATTAAATGAAACATACAGAAACACGACACACTAAGTTCATTATTGCGAAACCAAACTTGCACAGAAGCAAAAAACTGCAACCCTAGTAGAAAATGTTAAAAAAAAATATTAAGAAATCCCATTGGTACGTTTACTCGATACAATAAAATCGCTATTATTTCTTTGTGACTATTACTGTCAGCAAGTGCTATCACATTTTTATTGATTGGTTTGCGGTGTAAAATAGAAAAAAAATTAAACGGCGTTCAGCTAGATCACCATGTAAAGAGAACTGTGCAAAGCGAGACTAACAAATGCATGGGAAATATGTTCTTTTTAAGAAATATTAATGAAATAACTTATTACTTTTTAACATCTATTGAAACATATTATGAAACATAGTTAAAAAAATACAATTCAATGTCACTTTCTAAACAATTATTAACATTTCTTTTTGACTGAATGTCATCATAACTATTGTTTTCAATTACACTTCCGTCATGTTTAGTCTGCCGTATCGAGAACTCATTTATCCGTGGTTGTCTATGTTTTTTGAGATTTTTGTAAATATTTTCATATTTTTCAATGCTTTGTTAAATTTGGTGACTTGATTCATTGTTGGTTGATTGTCTTGATTGAGTATGTGATTGAAAATTCTTTTAGCCTTTACTCCAATTTGTATACATAATAATTTTTGGTTAGAGCATTCTCCATCTTATATATGTTTACATTGTTGTGGGATTCGTATATTTTGCACTTATAAAAGTTCCCGCGATTATATTTGCTCGAATTCGTTATTCATTTCTTTTAATCTTCGCTCAAATTAAATTTTTTTGCCATCTCAGTCTTACTCTGTCTTTCTTGACGAAGATCCAAAATTTATATTATTATCACTAGTGAAATTATCTTTCAAGTTAATTTTGGCTTTAACATAAAAGATCTGAAGAACCTTATATGGTTTTTAAAAATTAATGTTTCCAATAATAAAAATCTTAGAAATAGGAAAATTGTAAACGTACTTTTAATTATTTATCAAATCATTATAATAATTCTATCAGCTACTTGGCTTTAACAAGTGATCCACTGATAAGGCAACGAGAAACTGTCCATTCATTCGTCCAAGTGCCCCATAACCGTTTTTTTATCTTTCTATGCTTTGCCAGCTTATCCCTTGGTATTTTATACATTATTTTAGAAAAGATAATTAAATAAATGTAGTAAACATTTAAACAAAATATGATATCTACAAATATATCTTTACAATATATTTTGACAGACAAACTGTCATAAAATATATTAATTACTGCTACTTGATTAATTTTAATTAATTGGTTTTTCATTAGTTTTTATTTTGATTATTTTTATCTAATCATTGTATTAATAATAAAATATTGGATAAATACACGATTACCTGAATATTATAGTTAGGCTTTCCAGGGTTGTCCTATCCAGTAAACACTATCGTTAAGGCTTGAAAATCTTTGTCCAAGACCCTTTTATCTTTGTAAAATCTATTTTTCCTCGTTCTTTTCTTTCGTTTCTCAAATGCAAACTTGTATTTATCAGACGTAATTTAATTAATTTTATTATATTAATTAATTAATTATAATATTTTTAAAAGAATTTTCAAATATGAATATTCGCAAAACAGGAAATAACGACACTAAGTGTTATTTGAGCTTTAAAATCCAAACTGATTTCGTTAATGAATCATGATTAAACAGCGCAAAGAAATAGCACGATTATGTGAACTTGTATGTTTTGCTTTAATGTAGAATCGGCACAGTTGGGGATAAGGGGCCTACGCTACTTTAAAACCATTCTCAAGAAATTTATTAATAAATCACGTCGTTTTGATTTGTATTAATAATTTCAAGTAAAAGGTAAATGCCGCAACAAATTTCGGGTCAACTTATTATGTTGTAAAAATAAAAATTTAATTCGAGATTTTGCGCATTGCTCCATGAACAATTCAACTATTTTTAATAAAATTGAAATATTAAATTTATTTTACATTTAATTATGATTGAAGTTAATTTACTGTCCTAATAGCTTATCATATATGTGTAACTATTAATTGAAAATTGAGACTCCACGGCTTTGACGGGAGCCACTTTTATCTCCTATCGTTTTCAGATTTGTCAAGTAGAAATTTGATTTGTTTTCATTAAAACATTTTATTTAAAATTTTATAAATTTGTTAATATATTATTAACGAGTAAAATATGAATAAAGTAAAAAATTCTTTCATCTTTTACATCATTTATATTTTTTTCAATTTTCTTTATTTACATTTCTTTTAAGCTTAAACATCAATTTAAAAAAGGATATCGAAAAATAAATAATTTCAAGAGAAAATAAAACGTAAATTCCGAGATTATGCAAAATTGTAAAAATAATTTCAAATTGGATAAGAAGCCCAATTATGAGATGATAATAAATTATAAAATATTTATTATAATAATTGAAACTTTCGTGGCGTTATTCTGTACAATAAAACAACGGAAATTTTGTATTTTAATAAATTTATGTCAGTAAACTTGGTTTTATTCTTAACGATTCACATAATTTTAACATAATTTTAATTTATTAAAATTATTTTAATTAGATAGATTAGCGTTAAATAATTTTATTTAACTTTTGAATTATATAACATTTTACATAATGTTTTATAAATTCAGGGTTTGATTTATTTAATAGTAACCGATTTAAGTTAAGATGTCATTCAATATCTGTGTTTTTAAATGTTAAAATATTTTGCCCCATTTGAAGAACATTAGAATTTGCATATTAGCAAATCAGAAAATGTCAGAAAAAACTTATCATTAGATCAATTTTAACTTTGGAGCATCAGATAGTTGATTTGCAATAACTTTTCCAGGGTGTCATTAGTGGTCATATTGCTTATTTTAATGTTTTTAAAACAAGCGAATAGTGGTATTAATTATGAATTATCAATAAACTTTAAAAATTGTATTAGATGGTCATTTTGCTGGTGCTTTGTAAAAACATGAAATAAGAGGAATTTTGATATTAAACTAATTTGATACAAATGTTTTCTAGTCACGAAATTAACAACGTGTTGAATGAAAAAAAGGTGGTATAGTATGAAATTTTACCATATAAAATATTTACTAAGTTAATTTTAATAAAAACTTAGGAAATCCTAAATAGACTCACTAGGTTACGGATGCTTGGTTTCAGTTATAGAACGTATAATCCTTAAAAATAAAGAATTAAACATTAAGACCGCAACTGAAATAATTTTTCAGAAAGGAACTAAACTAAAAATAGTATTACAGTTGGGAGTTTTTCACTTCACCATTCATTACATAATAATCCCAATAATGAGGAAAAATAACAGTTACTGCAGTATTTGAACATGAATGCTTTTTGTTTTTCCATCAATTCTTATTTACGTTGCTTTTGTAAAGTCTTATTTTGTATGCCTTTGAACTATCCAACATGAATAATAAAATTCTTTTCTCTATCGTTTTAAAAGAAATGTTTAAAATTAATTTTGACACAGAAAAAAGCTTTAGCACATATTGCAATTGCTGTTGAATTAATTCAATAAATTCGACGACCTAGCTGAACTTTTACAAAAATGTATCTGATTCCTTATCCTTATATTTGGCAAATTATCTTCAATTTTTTTTATTGTGAATCTGCCTCGTTTGAAAGACATTTTATCACTTATTTATTAATTAATATTTAAGTGATCAAATTTGTAGAAATTGAAATAAAGACTGCAGAATTGTGGAATATTTAGAAAGTATTGAGAATATTATTGATGCAAGTTGTCATTATTGTTATAATAATATTTGCTTCTATTATGAATAATTATATTAGTATTTATTTTTTTTTCATATATGCTAACATTCATGAGAAAAAATTACTCTGGGTTAGATATTGTTGTTTAAAACGTTAATCATTAAAAATATTTTTTATTTATTTATTTACTTAAATATAATAATATTAAGTGTGATCGAGCTTTGCCAGCAAGGAGGGACCTCAGGTTTATCAATTTTAAGGACGTTCAGGTTACTAAGAATTTTAAAATTGGTAAGATTTATGCCTGCTCTTCGACAACAATTATTCGTAATGATTCGAACAATCGACAATGTCGCTACATTTTTTGCTCTTTTAATATTATTTATTTTCATCTTCAGGTAAGATTTTGTAACGATTTCATGAAAAAATATAACTCATAAAACATTAGTATTTTAGGAATGAGCCTATTTGGTTGTAAATTTTGTACGATAGAAAACAATAAACGAACTTGCGATAGAAAAAATTTTGATTCATTGCTTTGGTCAATTGTAACTGTTTTTCAAGTATATACTGTTTTTAATTAATTTATTTTTTATTACTGATTAGGTTTTACAAAATATTTAGTTTTACCTCATTACTTTGTTTTGTCAAATTGATTTAAACTCTAAAATGAATCAAATAACAAATAATTTTAAGATATAGTTGCTAGAATTTTAATTTTAATTTTTATATTTTCATAATAAATATATTTAAAAATATTAAAATTAAAAAATTGTAATAGCTAATATATTATATCATTATTATATATAACTATCATAAAATTTTATATAAATAAAAATTTTTTTAAAAACAAAGTGTTATTAAACTCATATAGAAAGCAGAATAAAAGTTTTAATTAAATGTTACAGTTATGATATTATCAATTTGATAAATTAATAGAGAAATAATAATATTTATAAAAAGGGCTGAAAGCACTAAGAAAATTCAGCATTTTCTTTTATTAGTACAATAAATTCCATGTTTTGATTATTTAAATTAATATATTCTAAATTGTTTGAATCATGTTACCATCAAATTTTAAATTGTTTTATAAAGTGCAATATAGCATTATATAGTACCTACACAATTTATAATATGTCGTGAGAATGTTGGTTCACATCTTATCTATACCAGTATGTGTTTGCAATAGTATTACTATACATAACTATGCTAACGTCAAAAAAAGTTAGACACGCCAAATATCTATAACGGTAATTAAATACTTTGATTAAATACTGAGTTCATTTATTTGGAATAATTATTTAATGACTTATTTATAAATTTTTAATCAAAGTTTTACTTGTATCCAAGAATATTTAATATTTAGGTTTTACATTTTTAAAAATATTTTTATTTTGTTGTCTTTCTAACGGTTAAAACAACAAAAAAATTTCAAAAAATACAAGCACTAAAACCAGTATCAAATTTGCGTGTTTGGAAATGCATGCCAAATAGTTGTATGAAAATTTATAAATTAAATTTTAATCTAATCTAATTATTTGCTGTTATCTATTTATTAACAAACAAAAATGTTATTTTAATATTTTATTAAAATTTTGGTATCGAATGGTTAAATTATTAAGTTAAATGATTTTGTTTATAATAATGTAAAGGTTTAATGGTAAAATTTATGTTTGAATGAGCTACCTAATATTTTATATGTAAATAAATTAAAATTGCTATATTTATGTATGAATTTTTATAAGGTGAAAAACGAAACAGAAAGTTATTTTTTTTAAAAAACAAAGCTTTTTAATTATTAATTGAGGTTAGGATTTTTAATTATATTCCATTTTTTTAATTGAATAATCTGTTGGCATAATTTTCTTCAACGAACAACTATTTCAGGTTAATAAATTTTGCTAAATATAATTTATTCATGAAATTGTTAACGAGACTTGAAGATTATTATTAATGGAACATTATAAATTTGCCTTCGAGTTCATTGCTGATTTTTGTCTACCATAAAATTAATTTTGCCATACAAAATGCCATGTTGTCGACGGAGAAAGTAAGATTAATAATTTATAAAACTGATATGGAAATTAATATTTTTTGTTTTCATTTTTTTTCTTTTAGTTATAAATAAATTTAAAAAATACAATCAGCATTTTTCTATTTATTTGGTAAGTAATATTTTACTTACAAGTTAAAATTACATATTTAGAAAATTGGCTAATTTTTAATATTTATTTTCTAAATATCAGTAAAATCCGTTATTTTTATTTTTGTTCTATTCTTCTTTTTATTAACATTCTCCTTACAACCATAGTTAAAATAATTTCATCAATGTAACACAAATTTTTGGAAGGGTCTTTTTTTATCAATCTATTATATTAATCAGAAAAGGCAAATATTAATGGGCATTCAATAATTGTTATGTGATGCTGAAAGTACTCTCAGAATCAAATTAGAATCAAATTCTATCAAAACACACACACACACACACACATATATATATATATATATATATATTTGAGCAATTATAAACAAAACATCACTTAAACAATTTTTTTCATAAAACATTCTATTCATTGGGAACCAAATCAAGTTCCTGAATTTTGCATTTAAATTCGTAACAATTCCATGATTGTATTTCATTTTCAGATTCTAACTCAAGAGGATTGGAACACTGTGTTATACAACGGAATGACTAGAACTTCATCATGGGCTGCACTTTATTTTATTGCTTTGATGACTTTCGGAAATTATGTTTTATTCAATCTCCTTGTGGCAATATTAGTCGAAGGATTTTCTTCAGAAGTAAATGATATTGCATTGTTTTATTTAAAATGACTTTTATTTTTCTTTTATTATTATCACATATATATGAATTTAAACAAACTTAAAATACTTTTAAAATTAAATAATACAATTTAATTTTCCAATAATAAAATTTGTATAAATTTATCAAATATTTAAATTCTTTTGCTAAATTTTGGTTATTCAAAATTCTGTCATTCATATAAATTGTTAAATACCATTTAAATTTAACTAAATTAACTAATTAATAATAATAATAATAATAATAATAATAATAATAATAAGATATCAGATATGTGATTAACAAAATAAGCCCTTGCTGCGAAGTAATAATTATATTGTTAAAAAATATTATTACTTTGCAGCAAGGGTTTATTTTGTTATTCACTTATCTGTTATATTAATTTATGCTGCTACCAAGGAATCACCGTTTTATACTTATCCTAATAATAATAATAATAAAAATAATAATAGTTAGTATTGTTATTATTACTATTATTATTAATTAATTAATTAATTAACTTAAATTGATATTTCAACACTATACAAATAATTATTGTTTTGATTTTTTAGGTTATAATTCTTTTATGAATGTAATTCGAAGATATTCGAACAAAATTGAAATTGTATTACAAAACTGCAAACGTCAGAAAAAAATTGAATCTAAATTAATTTATCCGGTTGAAATGTTTAGACTTCTGTTTGTTTTCTTGATTTCGAGTGAAAGAACTGACTGGTCGCCTAATAAGTTTGTAAGAAATTTCGTTTTCTAGACATATGTCGGGCAGTTGATAATACAAAATGAAAATAAATGAAAATAATTCTTTTTTAAAATTTAGATACAATTTGAGAAAATAATAAAAATCTAGAAAAATACAATCTAATATTTGTTTATATAAGTTTAATTAGGAATAAAATATCTTTTAATGAAAATTATATCATATAAATATATTACTTTTTTTCAAATTTACATTTCTATGGTTCCATGAATTATAGAGTATTATAGAATTATTGAATATTCGACAAAAATATTTTTCATCAAAATAATATTTATGGTCAAAATTATATATAAACTTTTCAGTATGTTTTAATTAAATAATAATAAAAATAAAATTAATAATAATAATAATAATAGTAATAAAAATTAATTAATAATAATAATAATAATATTAATAATAATAATAATAATAATAATAATAATAATAAAAATAATAATTTCAATATTTAGAGACTGGATGAACAAAAGCTTCTGCATAACTATCGACAATCACTAAAGAAAAGGAGAGCAAATAATAAACAACTTAGAATCATGCAACATCAATCAGAAAATTTAGTACTTCTTACGAATTCAATACAAAAAGATCAAACGGGCGAAAGTGCAATATTATTATTAATTATTTTTAAGTTGCTTAGTTGGATCTTTAGATCAAAAAATATCTAGTCAACCACCAGTTATAATTCATACTGCTGCTACCCCAATGCCTACTCCACGGAGTAGCCCTTATAATGAATTGGTAACAACTCCTCATACTACTTTTCCTCATACGAATACCTCAAATTCTCAGTCGATTCTTTCTATAAACAAAAGTTTTGAAACTGTGAGTATTAATAAATTATATATATATATATATATATATATATATATATATATATATAAATCATTTAAATTCACTTAAAAAATATATTTTATTTATTAATTAAATTTTATTAATTAATACACCCGAAAATCCAAAATTTACGAAGCAAACTATTTAAAAGCATTCAAAACATATGACTCAAAGCACTTTGCACAAATCTTTTGGATCCAATTAACTTATTAACAAAACTTTACAAATAGATATGATATCTTTTTGAATTGTGTACATTTACTTTGAATTGTTTTATGTAGAATTTTCCAATGTTTTCTATCGCATTATGCCACCCACAAAATCATATATTGCTATTGGAAATATCTAAAACATTTTAAATGCATATTACCAATCTCATTACCTTCGAAGGTTTATTCACTTTATTGCGCTTTAAGTATTTAGACATAGTTTCTCTCAAATACAAACTTTGTTTACTTAAATTGATTATAGATTGCAGTAACAAAATCTTAGTAGCATTAAATGATACCTTTATTTAGACGTCAAGTAGAAATATAAACACCACCATATTACAAGAGGATGCCTCAATAATGCCCAGAATGAAAAATTCAAAGCAAAAGTTTGTAACTATTATTTCAACTTTTGTCTTCTATTCATTTTCATGCTTCAGTTTAGATAGTACATTATTCGTTGAGCATCACATCCCTGTGCAGAAAACTCC
This sequence comes from Schmidtea mediterranea, assembly GCA_022537955.1. Taxonomy (NCBI): domain Eukaryota; kingdom Metazoa; phylum Platyhelminthes; order Tricladida; family Dugesiidae; genus Schmidtea; species Schmidtea mediterranea. Next base: position 191,573,463 of record CM039680.1, read on the forward strand.
CACATCCAATGGCTTGAACGTTAAGCTGGTTTCTATTCCGATTCCTTATACAACAAACCGATCTAATTTTATCATTCCATCCAGGTAAGCCGAAATTTGTTTTGCAAAAATTATTATTATTATTATTATTATTATTATTATTATTATTATTACTATTATTATTATTATTATTATTATTATTATTATTATTATTATTATTACTATTATTATTATTATTATTATTATTATTATTACTATTACTATTATTATTATTATTATTATTATTACTATTATTATTATTATTATTATTATTATTATTATTATTATTATTATTATTATTATTATTATTATTATTATTATTATTATTATTATTATTATTATTATTATTATTATTATTATTATTATTATTATTATTATAAGTTGTGCCGAAAATTCGTGAATACATTAAATAAATCTGATCCATAGTCAAATATTGTAAAAAACATAGGCATTTTTATTTTTTTGTTAGATATTATTTTATTCCAATAATTGAAAATTTACAAATATATTTTATATGTTTTTTAATTTAAAATAAAATTTTAACACTAAATTTTGTAACACTAAATTTTAGAATGAAATTACTAAATTAAAAATGTATTTCAAGTCTCTACTTTAATTTTAATCATAATTTTAAATTTTGAATGTTTTTTATTAAATTGATGTACAAATCTTATTTCAGTATTTTACTACGTCAAGGTTCCATCAACAGTTTCATGGGAAGTGTCAACAGTGATCGAAGCAAAATTCTTTTGGATGAAAAGAAAAGTATATCAGAAACGGATGAAAAATCTCTAAGTCGGCAGTCGTCTTTCAAAAGCTTTATGGCATATAAAAACAAGATAAATCAGTTAACCATTCCGTTTTCTAATAGATATAGTCTTTCATTAGATAGTGAGGGGAAATCAAATTACCAATTTAAAATGAATTATCTTTTGGCACGTGAAAAAGCACTTGAAGAACCTGATGATACAAATTCAGAATCACAAAATTCTTCTAGAATGAATAATGTTGAGGATCCAGATGAAGAAGATATGGAAGCAATGGTAATGAAAATAATAATGTATATGATCATCTTCCGCAAGCATTAAATTAAATTTTGATTTATATAATTATTATTACTAAACTTTTTTTAAAATTGTTAAAAAGTTATTTTTTACTATGGCAAATGAATCGGTGAGCGGAAAATTGAAAACATTTTATTTACATTATTTTAATTATTTTTAATTATTTTTAAATAAATAGTTAAATAAACATCAAACCTATTTAATTATTAGAATGCACCATTTAAAGATACGTTTCACGATATTTCGATATATTTTTTGACAGTTTTTATGTTATTATCAAATAGGATAGATTTAATTGACAAATTAAATTTTTGAAATAATTTGGTTGATAAATGAGTGCATGTGAATTGTTGTTGATGTTTTTATGTGTATTGAATATTTAAATTATTAAGTTAAATAATTTTGTTAAAATTAAAATTAAAAAGCGTATGAATAAAATATCATTTAAAAAAAACTTTAAATAATTTTTATGAAAATAGTGTTGTTTGAATAATGATTAATTGTTTAAATTAGGTTCACGAACATAGCCTGTTGAGAGACGTGGGTAACATTATTGAGCATAGAAAAATATGCAAAGGCACAACTGATTTAAAATATTTTAAAATTTTATATAAAAACTTCAGTAATAAATGGGAAAGAATTTTACGTGAGGCTTTGGTGATTAAATCACAATCCCCTAAAATAAACGTTCAATAGGCAACAAATTTATTGAGATTATTTAATTAAATCATTAAATCAAAACTATTACATCATTATTGTTTCCGTAAATACCATTTCACAAAGATTATGATGGCAGACTGAGGATAATTTCCTCGAAATATATTTATTTTATTTGGCGTTTTCGAGTATATATATTTCATTTATTATTACTCACAGTTTCAAAACATTTGTTTATTACATTTTATGACTAAAAGGCTGTAGAAATATTTTGTGAAAAATATGTTTAGTGGCGCTTTCTATTTAATTATTTTTATTAATTCATTCCGGTTATTTAATTTTATTCATTTAAATTTAATAATTTTTAATTTAAATATTTTTATTTTATTATTTGTAAAATGCTTATTATTAGATAAATAAAACAAAGATTTCATATAAACTTTACTTAAATTTTAAAAGTTGCATATAAAATTCATGTCTAAATAATGTTTTAAAAGACATTGACACCATCATAAATTGTTTCACGCTTAATTTTGTTTTAATTTTGTTTTGAGTTTTTATTAATTTCTTTGTTATTTTTTTTAATTTAATTTTGTTGTTCCTTACAGTTTTATAAGCGTTTATTTTGAAAATTCTTATTTGTTAATGTGATGTTAGACAAAATTCTTAATGATACCGATTAATATAATACGATTTTCTTCAATGTTGAATGAAAAATCCTTAATTTTTATCATCAAATTCGACACAGGGGAATTCATTGACTCAAAGGACAACCATTTTCGAATTATTTAATTTATCATTATTGTTTGATAATACGATTGTTTACGACGAAATGTTGTCATTTTATGATATCGGCATGAGATATTTTTATTTTTCATTTATTTAAAATTTCCTATCAATTTGTGAATTATGTTTAATTTTTATTTTTTGTATATTAATATTGTCAATAGAATTTTTCTTTTTATTATCATTGGTTGAAAATGCAAAATATTGTTATTTTTACTACAATCAGTAAAATATTTTGCAATTTTATTTCATTTATTAATCGAAAGGTTTTATTATTATTATTATTATTATTATTATTATTATTATTATTATTATTATTATTATTATTATTATTATTATTATTATTATTATTATTATTATTATTATTATTATTATTATTATTATTATTATTATTATTATTATTATTATTATTATTATTATTATTATTATTATTATTATTATTATTATTATTATTATTATTATTATTATTATTATTATTATTATTATTATTATTATTATTATTATTATTATTATTATTATTATTATTATTATTATTATTATTATTATTATTAATTTTAAAAATATTATTTCTTAAAAATGTAAGAGAAAATAAAAAAAAATATCGTGTTGTTATTGTAAATTTACAATCCAATGGTATTTTTTAACAGTCATATTTACATATAGAAATTGAGAGAGATTTACGAGAAAGAAATGAACGTATTTTACATAGAATTTCTCGAATTAATTATATCATTTTAATATTAGAAAATATTTTTCTTATTAATTTTTTATTAAATTAGTTTATCATTATCACGATTTAAAATATCTTGTGATTGAAAATATTTCAATACAAATTTTTATACTTTTTTATGGTACCTTTTGCAAACTTTATTTGTTAGAATTAGATTTGAATTTGTTTTAGGTCTTTTTGATAGGTTGCTTAATTTTTTGAGGGTTCCCAATAACTATTTTGCAACTTATTATATCAATTGTAAATTGATAAACTTATGTGAAAATTTAAGCTCTCGTCGGACCCAAGACAAAAGAGGTGTTTGTGTAAATGTAAAATTTTACTTTTTGTCCTTTGTTTTGTATTTTGGATAATTTTATCTAATTTTTCATATCCATATCTTTGTTTTACTAATTACACATAATTTAATCACATAAATAATAATACTGAACCAAAACAAAGATATATGTCGGTGATTGTATACAAAAAATGTTATTTTTTTAATGTTCCAAAATATTATTTAGGTTTTAATTACATGTAATTTTATCACTCAGATTTGTCTCTCAAAATGTTGTCCTCAACCGAAAGGAATATTTGCCAAACGTTATTATCATTCTCTCTATGTATTTTCAGTTGACAATCAGTACGTAATTCACTTTTCACTTTTATTCATAATCATAACCAATTTATATCTTTAAATTTACATAAATATAAATAAATTTGACAGTCGCCTTGTTTTAATGCAGAAATAAATAAATCAAGAATTATTTTATTTGCGAAAAGTTTTCTTTATTATCATTACTTATAAGAAAGTATCGTTAGCAGGCGCTGATCCTGGATTTTGGAAGGATGTTGAAAATATAAATTCAAATATTTTTAAATCTAATATTGTATAATATAAATGTTGTAAAGATTTTGATAAAATATTGATATATAAAACTAGAATAAAAGTCCATTGCAGAAAAAAAGTAAAATTGTTTATTAAATGTTTACTTGCAAGAATAGTACTACTTACTATCCTACATTGAGGTTGTGGTTCTTTTATGGTTGTGTTTAAATTTTAAGTGACTTAATGACGTGACTTGTTGTTTGATTATTTAGAATGATCTAAAATATAATTTTCTCATTTAGAATTCGATGCTAATTGTTCCAAGTTGTTTTAATCAGCTTTTGATTTGCGATTACTTAAATCGTAGGATTAGGTCCAACATGTATGATTAAGTCATTTCATATAGTTAGAATGTTTCCTGTTAGATTTCAACGAATGAATATTCTAGATTAAAATTGCAATTTTTAGTTTCAAAATACAGCTGGAACTGTTTCATTAGAAAGTTCTGATTTTAATTAAGAAGTTGTTTTATTTTAAGAAATAAAAAATTAGCAAAATGCAATAAATACGGAAACCATTTTGTTGTTTAAAATATTTTTATGTTATGTTTTAATTTAATTTTTTATATTTTAGAATTTAGCATTAATAGGCCTGTCTAAAAGAAAAAAATAAAAATAATGAGATTATATTATTTTTATAAAGTATCCAGACCTTACAAATGCTAGATACCGAAATTAAGGGACTGATATTGTTTGTAAAAAGTTTTACAAAAATGCTTTACATACATTTAAACGTAAATTTCTGTTATTCTAAATTTTGTAATTCCCTCAAACATTTAAAAATATGATAAACAAAGTAGGAGAAAATTAAAAAGAATGATTTGTTTTAAACCTAAGTAGTTTTAACCAAAAAATCTGATAAAAAACTAAGTACCACACCCCTGTTGACTAGGAATAATGTGTAAGTAAACAAATATTGTGATAAATAAAAAATAATCATACAAAATCCCGATATTATTGTCAGTTAAAGCAGTTTTCCATAACCATACTTAATATTTCCCATCATCACTTCCATAAATGTAAAATTGATAATATTAAATTTCAGATTCCGACAGAAATGTCAACACATTGTGGACAAAAAATCTTTTGATTATCTGGTGCTATTTTTTATTACTTTAAACTGTATTACTCTTGCCATGGAAAGACCCTCAATTCCTCCACATAGTAAGGTAAATTTAATTATATTCAAATTTTATACTTTAAAAATTTATAAGAAAATTTGTCAAATAATTAAAACAAAAATTAAGTGGTTTGGCATAGATAATTTAAAAATAAAAATTCAATATGTAACAAAATATGGGATTTTTCACTATCTTAAAGTAATTCTAATTATTTTAACAATTATTTTTCATAATTTCACAAAGTAGGAAAAAACATTTTCGTTCATGGAAATATGATATTCATGCAATATTAAAATTGATATCCGTTTTAATATAAATTTAATAACACGCAAATTTAATATAAAACTTATGTACATATTTATAAATCGATTTAATTTAATTTAATTTTTTTAATTAGTTTTCGTACTATTAATTTAAACAAACAATTTAAATTTCAAAGTTAACATTTAGGAATTTGACAAAAGTGCATGTTTGATGATCTCAATCAACGATCAACCAAAATTCAAACAATTATATCAGATTTTAGCAACACTTTGTTAGATCAGTGAGCTAATATATATATATATATATATATATATATATATATATATATATTGATAGAGAAGTTCCATGGTGAGTATTATGCAAACAAGCGTTTCTATTTTGAGCAGCTCTATTACTATCATAATTTAAGACTGGGATTTCCTGAGAAATTTTATTCCCGAGACGTAAAAAATATTTTTTTCAACCGTATTTATGTCTCTGGAATTCTTTAAAAAATGATTATTTTATATTAAAAACGAATTTTTGTAACTATTTTTGACTAATTTATATTTTCGAAGAAAATTACCTCGGTTTCCGAGCTTAATTCGTTCCGGAAACGTATTTGTAATCTGAAGCACTTGTATATCAAAGCGAATAACTCATAACAAATAATGATTCGTTAGTAGTTTTACAAGACTTTTTATTACAAGAACATCTTTGAATGGTCATACTTGAAGTTGTCATACTTTCGTGAATAACCAGAGTAGAATGAAGAAAAGACAAATCCTTTCCTTTTACTATCACACCAATGATATCAGCCTTTTTGATGTACTTAATAACTAAATCCTTAATAACTAAATATAGAACGCTTAAATTTAACATGCTTATGAAATTTATTACAATGGCAAAACAACTTTTTGCTTTTATGAAAATTCAAAAATTACGGTAAAAAACCAACGATCATTTAAAACAAAAATACTTTCTTTTTCAACAAAGTATAAGTAAAATAATTATAAGTTAAATACTTTGGTTTGTTTGAAAATTTTTTAAAAATTAATAGATTGAATGTTAAAATTAAAATTAAAATTATTTTTTTGTGAATAAAATATGATTTAAAAATTTTTTATACATATATAAATATATATTGAAAAAAATATTTGATCATTTTAAATTAATTTAATAAATTTTATAAATTTTATTAGTATTATTATTATATTATTATAATATTATTAAATCTATAATATCTATATTTTTAGCAATTTTACATGATGATGATAGGAAAACTGTCAAAATATATCGTAAAATATATGCCTAAGAAGCGCATTCTAATAATTAAATCATTGCCATGTTTATTTCTTATTCTTTTGAACATTTCGAATTGGACAAATTTCATCTGGATTAATTGGCATTTAAAGTTTTTTAAATTTTTAACCTTATGAAAGAATCAGTTTTTTTAACGATTTTTCTAATAATGACAAAACAATTATTTTATTCAAAATGGAATAATTAATACTATAAAATTTCTAGTGCATTAATTTTTGAATGCAATAAGAAGTTGCATTTAAATTTTATTATTAATTAACAAAAATTAATTGCTTTTTATCAATATGTTTTATTATTTGTTTTAATAAGACTAGTACAATCTGCGACTAAAATAAATATTTCATAATGTCGGTGGGTTACATAGAAAATAATATCAAAACTTTGAATAACCGACATATATTTTAGATAGAAATAAATGAAATAAAAATATTCATACAGTCTGAATTACATTTAAACGAAAGTTTATATAATGACGTCAAAATGTAACTAAATTTGATTTTCCGGCAACAAATTCATGTGCAAAAATTTAGTGTAGAAAGAAATAATTTAACCATCAAGATGGGAAATTCGTATACAATAAATCTGCAATAATTAAAACAAACGTACAATGGATACGACATGCTGTTTCATTGACTGCTTTTCAGAAATCTCAACTGGAATTTTTTCCCCAAACAAAAACTAATCTTTGAATCAACTGATGATAGTTTTTCTGTACCTACTAAAAAAATAATTTGTTTTTCTAGAAATATATATTAAATAAATTTCAATTCAATTTATAATTTGATAATTAATTTTTGGAAAATATTTTGAGATTTTTAATAATATATAATATTCGTTCTTTATTTTACTGAATTATTATTATTATTTTATGGAAAAATATTTGACAAAATTAAATCGGTTCTCATTAAGACAAATTATTTGTTAAACACATAATTAAGCATTATTATTGTAAAGAACGAGACTTTGTTATGTTTTAATGTGAATATTCAAACGTGTATAATCAATTCTCTATATATACTGGATCTTCACCCTACTCCTTTGATTTTGAATGTTTTACCCTTTATATAATTTGCGTATTTTACACATTTTCTTTGGAAATTCTATGTTTAACGTAACTTCGTTACTTTGTTTTGTTTAAGTCAGTCGTTCCTTATCTAGGGGATGGGACCTTAACAAAGGTCACCTGATTATTTTTATATAAAAATACACGTTTTGTAGAAGTATACAATTGTTAATTTAAAAGCTATTAGATTCTACTGCGATTAAGATATACTACTACTACTACTACTACTACTACTACTACTACTACTACTACTTCTCGAACTACTGTAAAACTGCAATGTTGTATAAGCAACCCGATTAATTTTGTTGTTAGTGTTGCCGTGAGTTGGTAAATGTTACCAAAGTGTCACTGCACCAAATAAGTTGGGATCCACTGATTTTAGTTCTTGGTTTTTTTCTCTTTTTTATTTAAATAATCGTATTCTGTTTTCCTCTCTAAATTTCGAACGACTCAAACTATAAAATAATATAATGTTGTATTTCAAAATTTCGATTAATTATAAATGTTTTAACCAGAAATTCTATTTAAGGTTTAATTTTAAAAAATAAATTTTAATTATAAATATTTTTAACCCATTAATGCATTGTTTCGAGCTAGTGCAAATTTGAAACCTTTCCGAACATGAATGGCAGTCCGGCTTACGTATTAGGTGGTTAACTAATATTGTAAATCCAAAAGAGATTAAAAGTAATACACCATAATATTCCAAAATGTTAAAAGATTCATTAAAACAAACTAGTAGAGTTTATTAATGAATTTAGAACACCTAGTGAGAATATGATGATAATTAAATAGAATAATTAATTATCGTGTTTAAAATATGTAATTAACTTTAATAAAATTATAATAATAAATTTAAATAAGTTTAAAGTTAAATTGCTTGATTGTAAAATAAATATTTAGGAATGTTTGTAATTTAAATATATTAAATGTTTATTGAATGTTTGTGTATTAATATTCTCTATTAAATTGTTAATTCATGCTTGCTTAAATATCTTCTAAAGAAATACTAAAAACATTTTTGGTTAAAAACAACTTTAGATCGTTGTTTTAATATTGGATTGTTGGCAAATTTTTTTGAAATAAAGTTTGGAATTTATTATAATTTACTTTTAATTGGTGTTTTAAATTTACGAAATCAAACTGCTAATAGAAATGATCATCAAATTTATATTATGAGTTTCATTGTATCATTGTTTCATGTCAATTTTGCATTCTTTGCTTTATTGTATTTACAAAGCTCACTACATAGTGATTTTTTGGCGGCAACGTAAATAAAATTTTAAACTGATAAATGAGAAAATAAGCCTATGTTGCAAAATTCTCACTTAAAGGCTTATTTTGTCTTTTAACTGTTTAATATTGTCATTGAAATTATATATATTTTTTAAATTTGTTTGCATTATACATTTTGTACTTATTCTAAATTTTGATCGTCTGTTCGATGTCAGAGAACTTCATTAAATTTAAATATGAATCATATTTATTTATACAACTTATTTATGTAAGTAATCTAATAAATAAAAAGAAATTATTGCAAAATATCATAAAAATTATATTATTTATAACATGATACCTCTGTGTTTTTGTGGGTGTCCCAACCATTATATATATATATATATATATAATAATAATAATAATAATACAGTATATCACTATAATATATTTTAAAAAATGTCTAATTATTTGTCTTTAACTTTAGATAACTAAAATAGTCATTCGATGGGCCTTGTTTATACTAGTATTATAATAATTTACAAATGAAATATAAATAACATTTATCATTTAAAGAAGTATTTTTGATTAATTTCCAAATTTCATTTGAATTCCGTGAAATAAATTATTATCATTTTATTTATATAATAAATAAATAATTAAAAAAATAGTATTTAAAATAATACGAAAATTAGTAAAAAATTAATTTATCAGGATTTGTCTAATCATGTATCAAAAAAATATTAATTTTCGTGATATTATCTAGAAACTCAATTGAAAAACATAAATATTTAATTGAATTTCCTAAGTGAAATATCTCCGATATTAATTGCACTTATAATTTTTGTATTTTAGGAGCGACTGTTTCTTACCGTGACAAATTATATATTCACCATAATATTCACTGGAGAAATGATCATAAAAGTATTATCAAAAGGATTGCTTATTGGTGATCAGGCATATCTGAAAAGTGGCTGGAATATAATGGATGGTTTTCTTGTTTTTATATCTCTGCTCGACTTGTTTATAACAATATTATTGGGACACAGCAACAGGATATTTGGGATTTTGCGAGTGTTTCGTCTACTCAGAACTTTACGGCCATTGCGGTAATTGTTTGTTTGAATATATAAATGAATGTTTATTATTTGACATATTAATTTGTTTTGCAAGACTCATATTGGTTTTCCAAGGGATATTTGCAACCATTTTAAATCATTTCATTGTACTCAATAAATAGTCCGATTCAAAATCCGATCAAAAATTTATTTGAGAAATAAAATGTTGATTTTTTTATTATTTTGAATTCATTATTTTTCCGTTTCATTAGATTTTGGATCAACTAAATAAATATATAAAAAAATTATTTTTACATATTTATATATTTTTGTTTGTTTTATCTGAAACAGTTTTTTGTATTAATTATGTTAATTCTTCATATGGTTAAACATTAAATTTCCTGATATCACTTTATTTATATTTATTTTATTGTTTTTTTACTTTTATTTGTATATTATTTTTATTATTGTTTGTTTAATTTTTGAGAATTAAACAGTTTTATTTTTCAATCTTTTTCAATTTCTTTTTTCTCAATAATTAATTTATTTATATATTAGTATTTTGTGTTTTCATTCTTTTTCATGCACTTTCCATCAAAACCATTTTCGTACATTTCATATATAATTGTGCACCTTTATTTAACTGTGTTTAAAATAAATTTCATTACATTTTTAAGACATTTTTCAAATGGCTACCATTCAATTTTATTTTAAAATAATATTTATTTTACAACCCAATAAATTACTTTATTTCTTTTTAATTTTTTTTTCTTTAGTTGTTTCATAATGGTTGGTTAATGTTGAAATTAGAATAACAAAAAACAATTCGAAATTCTTCAAAATTGAATTCTTTAAACTTTTATTCACTGCCACACCCAAATTATCTTATTGTTATAATTAATGCTATTTTGTTTAAATGTTTGATTTTTATATTCAATTATTATATCATAAAAAATAATATCAACGGATATATAAATGAAATAAAAATACAATAAATATTGCTATTTATGTATAATTTGATTAAATAAAATTACATAATAACCTTCTACAATATTTGGTTGCTTAAACTTAAATATATTTTTTCTTTATTTCGATATCGGAATCATTTCTATTAATATAATTTAGATAAATTGAATTTAGATAAAAAAAATTTAGAAAAATCACTAAAATAAAATGTGAAAATTATCGGCTCAGAAAACAAAACACTTCATAGACAATGTCGTTTATGTGTTTCAAATAAGAATAAAAAAGTGAGACTTGTTTTAACTGATTTTTTTTGCGATATAGCACTTAACAAAAGAATATTTTTCGAAGATTTTCATACTAGAAAAAAGGTAAATAAATTCAATGTGACTAATTATAATGTTTTTAAATATATAAAATATTTAGTATTTGAAATTGAATTTTCAATGTTGCTATAAAGTTTTGTATAAAATGTTTTGTATAAATGTAAGACGCCTTAATAAAAATATTTCAATTTTTAGAAAAGAAAGAATATTCGAAAACTATCTTAAAGCATATCGGCAACTTAAGCATTAATATAAATAAAAGGAAAGTGCAAGTAATAATGAACATAGGTTTTCTATAATTTCTTTTATTTCACTGGCCTCCTACTTCTATCAAACCTAATTTGCAACAGCAATTAGAAGAAATAATAGAACTTTAAGGCATTATTCTTGCTAAGGGTAGCTTTTATGTAATATTTTAAAAGAATTTCAAAAAATAGTGACTATTTACTTTAATCTTCAAAAATCATTGAAATTTTACAAAGTGTTTCATCCTAATTAGAAAGTCTGCTTGCTTTTTCAATGTAAAGATTTATAAATTAAAAATTCGAAAATTTACAAATTTTCCAAAACAAGTCAAATAGAATATTTTGAAAAGTGTTTATAAAATGAATATTATTTTGTGAAATAGTGAAAAGTCGTAGAAATGTTTTTTGAGAAAATTATTAAACATTTTACTATTGTATTTGCAGAAAAGTAGGTGAATTGAGTCTCAAAATGTGTTTAAATAAATTTAAAAATTTTAATTAAAAACGAAGTTTTATTATTATTATTATTAATATTATTATTGTTATTATTATTATTATTAATTTTATTATTATTATAATTATAATTATTATTATTATTATCATTATTATTATTATTATTATTATTATTATTATTATTATTATTATTATTATTATTATTATTATTATTATTATTATTATTATTATTATTATTATTATTATTATTATTGTTTGAATATTATATCTCCATAATTTATTCATCTATTTCTTGTAGCTTTTCCTTGTATAATGGACTTGCAAAATTAACTATGAAATATTTTTTTAAAAATGCATGAAAACAATTTTTTATGCCATCTGACTAAAATAATTCTATTCAGAACTGAATAAAAATATTATAATAAAATATTATAATAAAAATATTATAATAATAATTATAAAAATTAATATATATTCTCATAAATTTTTTATTGAAATATTTAGAGTAATCAGCCGGGCGCCCGGTTTGAAACTTGTTGTCCAAACGCTGTTATCTTCATTGCGTCCCATTGGCAATATAGTACTGATATGTTGTACATTTTTCATCATTTTTGGAATTTTAGGAGTACAGGTAAATTTAATGACTCGAACGTTAACTTATTTTAATTACTATTTAAGCTGTTTAAAGGAAAGTTTTATTATTGTGATGGTCCGCATTTGCAAGCAGTGAAAACTAAAAACGATTGCTTGAAGTATAGTCAAAATGAATGGAAAAATCAGAAATACAATTTCGACAATCTGGGACAAGCATTAATGGCTTTATTTGTATTGTCTTCCAAAGATGGATGGGTTCAAATAATGTATACTGGAATCGACGCTGTTGGTGTAAATATTCAAGTAATACTTATATTATATTATTATTATTATTATTATTATTATTATTATTATTATTTTTATTATTATTATTATTATTATTATTATTATTATTATTATTATTATTATTTTCATTATTATTATTACTATTATTATTATTATTATTATTATTATTATTATTATTATTATTATTATTATTATTATTATTATTATTATTATTATTATTATTATTATTATTAGTATTATTATTATCACTTTCAGCCTCAAGAAAATCACAATGAATGGGCACTAATATACTTCATATCTTTTTTACTCTTAGTGGCGTTTTTTGTTTTAAATATGTTTGTTGGAGTTGTAGTGGAAAATTTTCACAAGTGTCAGGAAAATCAAGAGAAAGAAGAAAAGGCAAGACGTGCAGCAAAACGAGCTAGACGCTTGGAGAAAAAACGAAAACGTAATTTTTTTAGTTAATTATTTTATTCTCTATGTTTAGCTGTGTTACATAAAAATAGATATTTTATTTGTTCAGGTGTTTACAGTACTTGTTTTGTTTTCATTTATTAACTAGTAATAAATAATAACATAAGATGAGAATCTCGACAAAAAACATTTATAAAGAAACTTTTAAATGAATTAACAGAACGGCATGATAAATTTGATATATGACACAAACATTATTCATTTTCAATCCCGGACTATTTCTTTCTCAGATCGAGTTATTTTACTACACAGATATTGTATTATCAATATAGATTACAGGAAAATAATCTTAGTATTCTATTTTCAGAGTTACAGCTAAAAAATGAGATATATGATCCCGTTGATATTTTAGAGCGAGATCATCTGTCTCAACGACTGGTTTTAAATAAATGGTTAATTGAAATAAAACCAAATTTTTTAGCACAAAATGTATTATAAAAATATAAAGAAATACAAAAAGTGAAAGAAGGCAATATATTTTAGTAAATACATCCATGTAAAAACCTACATCCCTCGTATATCCCAAATAATTTTAATTGACAAAAAAACTTATTTTCTCATATAACCCGCGACTTATATGCCGAGATTTATGGTAATTATGAAACGGAGTAAAGCGTGATTTTCAGATGCAGAAACTGCAGGATTTTTTCAATTTATGGAATTTTATTTTTAAATTTTGTACTCAAACTGTTGAATTATGAGTATAAATTAATTTTAACAGATCTTCGAGCACCACTATATTGGGAAAACTATTCAAAATGGCGGAGAACAATAAATTCAGTCGTTACCAGTAAATATTTTGATTTGGCAATCGCAGGGGTCATCGGGTTGAATGTCATAACAATGGCCACAGAATTCCACATGATGCCCCAGGTTATTGCTTTGAATTTTCAATTCTAATTATTATTCACTATTTACAGGTTTTAAAAACAGCACTGAAAGTTTTCAATTACTTTTTTACCTCAACATTCGTTCTTGAAGCCCTGCTTAAATTAGTCGCTTTGGGACTTGCACGATATATTAGCGACAAGTATTTTCATTTTGTCTATTTTTATAATTGCAAAATTATTAAAATAAATAATATAAGAGAAGGGTTTTTGGCATTATACAATTTGGAATATACAATTTTAATATGGCTTATTTTCCTCATTATAAAATTATATATAATGTGTATGTGAGTTCTTACTAATAGTTCAGTATGGTATCTGAGAAATTACCTCCCTTGTTCATGATCAAAAAATAGCTCAACACAAGTAATTTTTAATAATATAACATAATGTATCTATGAGAGAACGTCTCGAGTAAACAAATCTGATTTTTTTTTTTACTTTTGAACACTTTTTTCGTATTAAATTCTTCAAAGTTCTTTTGATTACTATATTTTTTTCTTTGATTAATCTGGCAATTTAGGAATTTTGTATGACCTTTTTGGCTCATTCATCTAATTTAATTGTTTGCTTGCTAGGAGCCAAAAGATATGTAGTAATAAAACATTTTGCCTGTCAAGCTCATATTTTGAATCCTTAATTTATTATATTTATTTTTCTCAATTTACTTTTTAATTAATTAAATTGATTTTCATTCCTATATTCATTTTCGTTTCATTCTTCATTATTCATTTCCACTGAAAAAATATTTAATTTTCTCTTTATAAATTTTATAAATTTTGTGCATTTCATTTTATTTTACCAAAGTTTACTAAATTTTAATTATTAAAAGTTAAATTACAAAAGAGTTATAAATAAATAACAAATAATAAATTTTTGTTTAAATAACTTTCTTCTATAACTAAACTCTACATTGTTATCTTCAAGAAATGTATCAAAAACTATTAAATCACTTTATTAATTCATTCATCAATAATGTTCGTCACCGAAATTCAATCATGGAAATTGTTGTTTGGTTTAATATTCATGCCAGTTTGAAACAAAAAACCAACTTATTTAAAAATCGAAACTTTTCGAATTGATTCAGATAGAAAATTATTGTATACTCCTAAAAACATCGGAAATGCTAGAAATATCTTTAAAATATGCATACTACAATGTCATTTACGGCAAAACTCTAGAACTATACTTGAAAAATATTTAATTAAAAGATGTTGGAAAATATGTTTGCAGATCAAGTGAAAAGTATAATCAAGATTTATTGCTGGAGGAAAGTCGAGCACATCCAATCAAGATCAAGTAATAGTTGAACGTGAAAACATTCCTCATACGGTCATTTCTCAATACTATCAGACTTGAAGAAACATAAATCTCTAGAAATTGGTCAAGGAATTAATACAATGGTCAATTGATTAAATTAACTAATTGTATTTATTGCAAATATATATTTTTCACATTTGTTATTGTTCCTACAAATAGATTGAAAAAAATTATTTTATAATCGAAAATTCAATTGAAATAAATTTTCCAGCAAAGGCTTACAACTGTTTCTCGTTTACCACTGAATTCCTAAACACAGCATTATTTTACCGCCATTAAATTTCACGATTTTTCTTTAAATAAATACACAAATTTTTTTTTTGATACTAACTACTTTTCTTATTATTTGATTTTTGAGAAACATATTTAGCCCGTTTTAACCACCACAACCGGCTTTTTGACCGGCAGAACGAATTATATCTTTTTGGAAATTAAAAACCTAACAAATGAAACATAACACGAAAGAAAAATGACAATGTGTTTATTTCGTTCTCTTTCATCGGCATATCCACTATGACGTAGATATTGTTGATCTTAATATAATCGAACATATAGGAAACTGCATGGAAACCGGAGAATTTCAAGTATTTGGAACTAAATGGGAGCTATCTACAGCAAAATTATATGCATTTCTAGGACTATTGTATCCGCATGGTGCTTATGAGGCAAAAAAAATAGATATTGAAATTCTATGAAACAAACATATAGAATATTTCAATTTCCTAGATAAAAGCGTAGATTTTATATAATGAAACAGCCGGAAGTGTAATATGAAGGCACAAATTTTTATTTCAATTAATAGAAGAACTTGCAACTGAATACCAATAAGAGCAACTACCGGGCAAGGAAAGCCAGCAAAAGTAGTCAGGAATATTGGTACATGAACAAGTGATAGGAAACCATGCCAGGTAAGATATTGCAAAGATAAAAAATTTTGTCTAAATGTGAAAAGTGTGTATGCAGAAAATGTGCAATAGAGATGCCTATAATTTGTAACGAAAATGCTGTAAAGAGAATAAAATATACAAGATTTATTTTTAAATAAAAAAACTATTTTTTCATTTTTAAATAATTATTATCTTAATTATTATTTTAAATTATTATTATTATTAATTATTAGGAAATATAAATAATTTCTAAGACCGTCATGGTAAGCATAAGTATACATGGAGGGTTGGCAGGTTTAGAGTATATATATATTGTGATTAATTTACTTTTTTATTAATTTAAATTTCCAGTTTCATTTCATTTTAAAAATTAAATTCATTCAAATTTTTCAAGTAAATAAATCTTGGCAACAGGTAAATTTGAACCTCTCCATGGGATGTATCCTAATTAAATGAATTTTAGATTCCCATACTTTCCTTTATCAATCTAGGGATTTACTTATTAGAAGCCCTTCGAGAATTAATATTTTTATTATCAACTATTTCTATTTCTATGTCAAAGAAATGCATTATGATATAATTGTCATGAGAATCAAATGAGATTGTTTTACTATTCTTTTCTAAAATCTCAATTCTAGAAAAAAATCAAATATTTTATTAATCAAATATTTAATTAAATATTTTATTATTTTTTGTAATCATTAAATAAATCAGAATGAGTCTATATCAGATATGTTGTCATTAGGAAAAATTATTTCATAAGATATTTTAATTATTGACATTATTTAAACAAAAATAAATAATAATTTAATTACTAAAGCACATTAAGCTTACTTCAAATTTTACATTTCAAATAAATTGTAATATATATTTTAAAAAATGCAATTTTATTTGGAAAATAATAAATTTTCAAATAATTTGATATTTAAACGTTTTCTTAGCCCAAATTTTTCTGGAGTAGTTTTTTTTAATGTAATAATTTCTTGTCGAATAATATTATTTTTTTTCTTCAGTTTTTGTAGCTTGATTATGTTAATTTGTTTTAAGAAAACTAGAGATAAAATATGGCAAATTCAATTAGCGGTTAAACTTAATCTGCAATGAATACTTGTAAATTTCAATTTTTATTTATTTTTTTATTTATTTTATTGGAATTAATTATTGAATATTTTAATTAAATTAATATAAATGGTTATTTTTATGTTATTTCAGTGATTTTATGTACTTATTTGGTAGATGGAATCAGTTGGACATGATGATCGTCATTTTGTCTATTGCAGGAGTCGTTATAGATGAAGTTGAAAGCAATTTCATGCCAATTAATCCAACTATTATGCGAGTAATGAGAGTTTTGAGAATAGCTAGAGGTAATATAATAATGCTTATAATAATAATAATAATAATAATAATAATAATAATAATAATAATAATAATAATAATAATAATAATAATAATATTATAAGAACTTTTTTTGTTTTTCACTTCTGATTTCTTAATAAGTGATATAGTATTTTCTACAAAATTTGACTATGAATCAGATTTATTTAAGGTATTGAAAAAGGCTTGGCCGAAAATTCGTGAATACCTTAAATAAATCGGATTCATAGTCAAATTTTGTAGAAAATTTAATAATAATTTATTTTATTCGTCCTCGGAATTTCATTTGGCACTGGTTACCATTTTTCTCCCGGAAAATATAAATTATGTGGTAAATTAGTTTTTAAAAAATTATAATTCTCCTATTTTATTTAGTACATTATTGTATATTCCCAACAAAATCCTTAGGAAATTCTAATCAGTTTAAAAAATAATTTTTGAATCCTTAAAATTTTGGAATAAATTTTAAACTCCAATATGTTTAGTTTTTTTTTAAGTGCATAAATGTATACATTTCAATGTATATTGAAGGAAATTTCTGTCGTTTCTGCCAGTGATTTCAATTACATAGTCGATTGAGTGGTTTGAGTAAAAATAATTGTTAAGAGATAAACAAAACGTATATGATTTTAAAATTGTTAATAAACACTTAAATCATTATTAGGAAAGGATTTTGTGTAATACATTGGTGATATTTAACATATATATATATTCAGCTACAATATATTTTGACTGAATAACAGTCTTCGTCAGTTAGTCTTGAACTTTAAACTATTTAGAGTAAATCATTGTTATTTAAACAAATTTTTGCTTTTAAATTCTCAAAACATTTTATCAAAAATTAAAAATTTTGCTTATTCTTTAAATCACAAATTCTACAAAATGTTAAAAAAAATTAATTGATGAAACAAAATGTAAAATAGATTTTGGTAAAAATTTTTAAATATTTTTGTTGAAAATTTTATTTAAATTTTGTTAAAATCTCAATTTTGTAAAATTGAAAAAATAATTTTTTTTTAATATTTTGTAGAATTTGTTATTTAAAGAACAAGCAAAATTTTTAATTTTGGATAAAATTTTTTTCGAATTTAAAAAGCAGAAATTTGTTTAAATAACACTGATTTACTCTAAATAGTTTAAATTGGTGTTATTATTCTTAAATTCACTAAATCATAGCTGTTGCATAATTACTGTTGCATTATTAAAATGACTGTGATGGCAGACTGATTTTCTTCATCAATTCCTCGATGATATATTTCACTTGTTTGGCATTTTGTTTTTGTTTATTCAAACAATCTTCACGTTATTTCATTATTTAAACTAAATAAATTTAATTCATCAACATGTTCCTAGTATTTAAGCGCAAATGGTTTAATAAAATACTTAGCATTATTAATAATATGTGAGAACATTATAAATTATTACTGTCGGTATTTACCATTGTTTTAATTATAAATTAAGATTAATTAAAAAAACTTTTCTAATACAAAATATCAAATGATTTGTGAGAGTAATTAACTAATTGATTAATTAATTACAGTATTCTAGATTAAATAAATTATAGAATTGAATTTTTAGTAACTGGTACATATTTGTGAAAAAATATGATTTTATGAAATTGTGTGAATTACCCTCGCCTAGCTCCGTCAAGCAATCACGTTGAATGTTACGATGTACTGCTGTAGCTTTATATTAATAATTATATCAAATGTTACATTATACTTTGTTTTAAAAAGTCAATCATGCAGAAAACCATTTTATTTAATTTAGAACTGGTGAATAGTCTTTCCAAATTAAATCTCCTAAGTTTACATTTTGGTGGTTTTACATGTGTTAGATGTTGTGAAAACATCTTCGTTTAAATCAAAATTTGTATTCATTCAAATTTCAAAATTTATTCAAATCAAAAATATCTTCCATATTTCCAAGTATTTAAACAAAATTAACAACAGCATTTACTTTTATTTTAAGATTTAATTTCATTCAAAATATAATTTAAATAATTTAAATTTCTATTTTATTTAAAATATAAATTTATAATAACTTCCTTATTTTTATTTAATAATTTATATAATTTGAAATTTAATAATTTAATCATTTAATAATAATTTAAACATTTTAAAACTTAATTTTATGTCCTTTGATAATCATGCCTAAATGTCCTCACAATATGGATTGTGATGAAAATGAATAAATTCGAAGTATTACTTTAACTGTATGCCACTAAAATGTGTGTGAATTAGGAAATTGTGAAACCAAAGATTGAATAATCATTATTATAAATAAATAATTAAATAAATTTGGCAACGATTTAATTAAAAGATAACTCCAATAAAAAACTTTTCGTACGATATATTTCGATAGCATAACTATCATCTTCAGGTACTCAAAACCAACTAAAAATATTATGAATTAACATTTAATTTAAACAAATTATTTTTTTATTAATTTAATTTTGTAATAAATAATTATTAAAACTTCTCAACAAAATTCTAAAATCAGACATTCCTATTTTACTTTTACAGCCTCTATTGTGCTCACTAATATTGGTCAAACTCTTCAATTGACAATGCTGTAGAACTCGAGTACAGAGATGACGGGAAGTCTCTCCAATGTATGTGGCATTACACCCATTACAAGTAAATTGATAAACGAGATCAGAACACAATCCAACCGGAGTTTTTGATTTATTAATAAACATATTACGAACCTTACACGAATTAGAGACGATATTATATTCTAAATGTCCCATCTGTTTACTTAACTTCTTTTTATAATTTGTAAAACCTTCAAAGTACGGCAATACTAACACATATTTAGGCTCAATTTTTTTATATCCATTTTTACTATTATTTAGATCAACACTCAATTCACACCCATTTGACAAATTACACTCAGACTTTCCAAAACATGGATCCTTAGGATTTTTAATCAATTTATCAACAGTCTTTTTTATCATCAACAATAAAAATGATTTAGAATATCCATTCTTTATCATCAACTCAATCAATTTATCAACACTTTTTACCGAATTAGCAAAAGTAGAAGATAAAGACCATGAACGATAAATCAATCCTTTCACCATATTTCTCTTATACTTAAATTCACAAAAGCTTTCTGGAGAAGTATAAAGACCAGTATCAGTTGGTTTTCTATAAATCTCTGTCTCATACTGTTTATCTTTGCGTTGAATTAACAAATCTAAAAACGCAATTGATGAATTTCTCTCCGTTTCACATGTGAATACAATGTTTTTATGTAAACTGTTCATAAAATGCAAAAACGGTTCTACATGTTTCTGGTTTTCAAATACAAGAAAAATATCATCTGATTTTAGAATTTTGTTGAGAAGTTTTAATAATTATTGGGAACGCGTGATATGTGAACCATTGCTGATAAGGTCATTGGATCCAAAGATTAATGTGCAAAGTGCTGTGACTACGAATGTTTTGAATGTTTTTAAATAGTTTACGTATGTTAAATCATGTTTTTTTTAATATTATTAAAATAATTGAAATTTTTAAATTACATTAATTTTTTAAAAAATTATAATATAAATGAAAATTTTAAATTAATTAAAAGTGATTTGAATATATTTTATAAATATTTATTTATTACAAAATTAAATTAATAAAAAAATAATTTGTTTAAATTAAATGTTAATTCATAATATTTTTAGTTGGTTTTGAGTATCTGAAGATGATAGTTATGCTATCAAAATATATCGTACGAAAAGTTTTTTATTGGCGTTATCTTTTAATCATTATTATCATTATAATTTGTAATATTTCAGTAATTAACATAAAAAAATAATGATTCCTCAGAAATGTTATTTAACGGAAAATGAAAAAAAATTAATTTAATCAGATATGTAAATACTAATATACGTTTTAATTATCAAATTACAATTAAGTATATTACTCATAGTCACGAGTAGATATCATTTTAGAATAAATATAATATTATTTTTATTTGATATTTTTCATAAAAGTTTGTATGTATTTCAGATAAATTCAGTTAAAATTTATAAATTGTTCATAGTAAACTTTGTAAATCTTATAGTCAAATATTTTATTTAAAGCTATCCAACTTCATAAAATAACTCTTAAAATTAATTTTCAAAATAAAAAAAATACTTTTTTAGGATATGGTAAGTATTTGTTGACAAGATATCTTGTATTAATTATACCGTCGGATGTAACTGATATAAAATTATTTTCTGCAATTTTTGATTTTTTAATGTGCGAAACACTCACATAGCCAGTTATTTATAAAGAAACATAGAGGTTTTTTATCGGTTAGTGTAACCTTGAATTTAAATAATGTTAATTATTTATTTAATAGTGTTGATTTTTGATTGAATATTGTCACAGTTTGTTAATTTTATATTTTAATTATTAATAACATTTAATCAATACTCAATTAATGAGAACACTCTTTAAACATTTTAAATATTTTTCTTTGAAAATTTTTTATTTTGATTTTAAAGCGAAATTTATTTTCTAATTTTTTATTTTCTAACTAAAATTGATTTTAGTTGATTAAAAAATATAAATCAAAACGGAAATGAATATAATTTCTTCTAAGTTTTCAACCCTCCATTTATTGATTATGTGTTGTAGTTCCTGTAATATTTAATTTTTAATTAATTTTATTAAACTTTAATTAAATTACAAATGCATTATTAAAAATAACACATATTTAATTTTTTCTTTGAATATTGGCATTTTTAATGATCACAACATTATTTAATTTAAATCTATACAAACAACCCATGAAGATCTTCAACCATTCGTCGATGATTTTTCAATCAGTAAATTACTGTTTTGGTTAATGCTTGTTTTCAAATATTTAAGTCAGCTCGAAACTTAAACAACTCATTTCAAAATCCAAATTGTTGGAACTTATTCAGATAATAAATTAATGTTTTCTCTTAAAATTATTTCTCACATTGTCATTTCTTGAAGAAACGCAAAATATTGATATCGAATGCTCCATAATCAACTGACCAAAAATCGAATACCAAGTTCAAATGATCAAATCTACTTATTGGATTTATCTTGAATATATTTTTGATGTTATTGTTATGTCCCTACATTTGTGAAAATCTACTTTTTTAAAATTAATTTTTTAAAAAGATTTTTTATAGAGGATTTTTTTAAATGACTTTTATGATTTTTCGCTTTGGTGGTCGTGGGAATTATTGATGAAATGGGATAGAAAACTTCAAATTATAATTGAATAAGATATAACTCATTTTCTGTCAAAGACGCTAGAAACCATTTCGGTAAAATATCAGTTAGGCCGCACTTTCTTTTTTTCAATATATTTCTATTTGTAACTTTTAGAATATTCAAAAAAAAAATTTGTTGCGTAATTCATGGATTTACGAAAACAATTCAAAATTCCTTTAAGTTATATTTTTAATCTAAAGTACATTTTAAACTATAACATTTACATAAAGTATATAAACAAATTCCTAAACTTAAAATGTTTTTACACATAAGCCTAAACTTTTTTTTAACTCCAGATTTTCTAAATAATCATTTCTAATCACACACTTAAAAACAGGCTACATTTAATCGATTATTAGTTTATTCATTTTTTTTTGATTTACTATTTCATTTTGATTTGGGCTATAAAGCATGTGTCGGTTGAGATTGCGATTGTATTGAGCTGGTTTAATTCATTTTCATCTTTGAGGCCAATGACCTCATTTGGGTGAAACCTGGAACTTTAGAAGTCGATTTGCGACAAAGACTTTCCTGCTTCAACATCACGTCATTTGTTGTTTTCCGATTTTACATTAAATATGGTTTTGTCGGCTAAATGACGGGAAGAATTTGAGTTGCTAATTTGGCTCTGACGATCGCTTTGATAGAATATTTCTCTAGCTTTTAATAAGGTCTTTTATTATTTCACCACAGTCGCTTTGAATATATTTCGGATCATTTACATCTGAAATTGTAAAATTATTTTATCATTGAAATTAAATTTTCACTATTTTGTTATAATATTTAGAATTTTTTTATTTTTAATTGCTTTCAAACCGAATTAATTTCATTTGTCATTTTAAAAATTCTATTTTGGCGATATTTATTTATAACAGTGTTTTTACCACTTTTAATTTACTTATTATTTTAAGTTATGGTTTCTTAATATGAGCATAAATTAAATGTTAAACAAGTAAATGACGAGATACAAAATTTGCGGTGAAGTTTTCACTTAATAAATAATTTGCAGTAAATGTTATCTTGTTTAATAATTTAAATACACTTATAATTACTAAATCGGTAGGAATAACCATGGCCGATATTTTATTACCAATTTAACTTTCTTCGCAAACAAAATGTACCAAAAGTACTTTAGAAGTTGTGTTAAATAAGACTGTTTTTGATTTAATTGTTTAATTATCAAAGCGTTGACTTTTGCGTAATACTTTACTTTGTTTTAGTTGTAATATTATCATGTCAATGCTATTTCATTAGTGTGAAATTGCTAATTATAGGTAACATTATAAAACGATAAATCTCTTTTCCTGTTGTTTTTTTCTGGAAGTATGTTGATTTAAAAACGTTTTCTGCTATTTTGGACTTTTACGGAAAAAATAAATTATTATTGAGAAAACATTATTGAGAAAACTAAAGCAAATAAAAATATTATTTCAAAGAATTTACATTTACTACGTGAATTATATAAATAAAATACATTATTGATCGTTGAAGGTAATAATAAAGTTTCAAGGTTATATAGATTAATTCTCATTGGTTATTTCTTTTAGCAAATTATTGATGTAGAAATTAGCTATTTAATGGAGAATCAAAAGGCCAAATGAACACAAAACTTTATTGTGAAAATTTTGAAAGTGAAATTAGAAAAGCATTTTGGTCAAATTTTTACCAAAAAATTAATCAACCCAAATACTTAATTATTTAAAGTCGTGATAAAGAACGCAAATAGGTCAATTGTAACGATATATTAAAATTAGAACCAAGGATGAAGTGGTTGGAATTTGTATTGAAAGTTTCTATTGAAAAAGTCCTATTTCTCTCTTAGTATTGCAATAAGTACGCAATAAAAACTCTAAAATTAATTCATCATTCTGCGTGGTTGTAATTAGTTAAGAGAAAACTAGATTGATAAATAAACGTCTGTATAGTTTGAAATTCTTTATTGTTTTTGATCAAAACAACCTTTTTAATTAAATTAACATTAATTAATTTATTATTTCACCAACAAACTCTAACAACCAAAGAGTAGTAAAAAGATTTCTTTGTCAATTTATACTTTAAATGATTTTAAAATGAAATATTATTCTAAGATTTGTGAGTTACTAAAATAAAATTAATTTATGTTTTAGATGATTTTAATAAATATTTTATTAATATTATTTTGTGTAAAATTATCATATTCTTAATTATCGATTTTTAATACTTCCTATAAATAGAATTTTAAACCTATTTGCATTAAACAGTATTTATTTTAATATTTAACATGTTAATTTAAAAATAATTATAAATCAAAGAATGTTAATATTCTTAGAAAATTCATTTAAAATAATTAATAAATATGTTAAAATGGAACTAAAATACATTTCTTTAGTATTGAAATTGCTGAAAATGGCAAGTGGAATCAGAGCTTTATTGGACACTGTAATTCAAGCTCTTCCTCAAGTAGGAAATTTAGGATTACTTTTCTTTCTATTATTTTATATTTTTGCTGCACTTGGTGTGGAATTGTTTGGCAGATTGGGTAGGAATTCCTTTCTGTTCATAAGCTTTTGAAATAATAATATTTAGAATGTTCTGATATAAATCCTTGTGTTGGACTAGGAAGACATGCTCATTTTGAAAATTTTGGTATGGCATTTTTAACGTTGTTTCGAATTGCAACTGGCGATAATTGGAATGGAATAATGAAAGTTAAAATTATTATTATTATTATTATTATTATTATTATTATTATTATTATTATTATTATTATTATTATTATTATTATTATTATTATTATTATTATTATTATTATTATTATTATTATTATTATTATTATTATTATTATTATTATTATTATTATAAATATAAAAGATCATTATTAATATTAATTATTAAGGATACACTCAGGGAAAAATGTATATCATCCGAAGACTGTCAGAGAAATTGCTGTGTTTCAGCTATTATTGCTCCCATTTATTTTGTAATTTTTGTTCTCATGGCTCAATTTGTTTTAGTCAATGTTGTTGTGGCCGTATTAATGAAACATTTAGAAGTATGCATGTAATTTTATTCTTTTTTTACAAGAATAAATATAATTTAATAAAATAAAAATTATACAAAATACAATGTCTATCTTCGTTTAGTTTCTGGAAATAAGTTTTTAACCTTGTACAAATTTTTGCCATTGATTTTTTCGATATTCAACGGATAAAACTTGTAAAATCCACTGTTGAAAGTTTGTGTTCCAGTTCAAATTATTGATTTATAGGTGAAGACTAAATGAAGATTAATGACATTTTCGATAATTTCCATAAAAATATTTGATATTTTTTTCACAAATTTTATAAAATTTAATTTTTGTAGGTTATCATGAAAGTGTTTAATTTTGAAACAAATGCAAGTCATTGAAATAATGCTAACGAGGCAAGTTATAGGATATTTTATATTTACAGAAGACTTAACCCTCGAACCCCATAAGGTCACTATAGCGGCTTCGCAGTCTTTATCTAGTTCCCGTAAAGCCGTTATAGAAGCTTTAGCATATAAACCCAATTTCTGTAATGCCGTTACAGCGTCCTTATTTTAATATGGCTTATTATTTGATTTACTCTTACTATCAGTAGGAGTTTGCTGTGAAGCTATCAAGGTAAAAGAGTTAATTGAAAAGGATTTATCAAAAAACTCATTTACTCATAATTAATCTTTAGTGATAGCATCCATAAAAAATTCATTTTTATTATCATCATATCATAAATCTTATCATAAAATCTTTCACATTCTGTGGCTCATCATTATTACTATTATTATTAATATTATTATTAAATTATTATTATTATTATTATTATTATTATTATTATTATTACTACTATTATTATTATTACTATTATTATTATTATTATTATTATTATTATTATTATTATTATTATTATTATTATTATTATTATTATTATTATTATTATTATTATTATTATTATTATTATTATTATTATTATTATTATTATTATTATTATTCAATGTAATTTAGGAGTCTCATAAAATGATGTGTGATGATTATGAATTAGAGCGTGAAGTTCAGCGTGATCTTGACGAAGAGGCAAAAGAATTGGCAAGAGAAAAACAATTGAAAGACGTTTGTTTAATTTTGAAATCAGATCGAATATTATTAATGAATTTTGTCAGGAAGAGAATAATGAAAATACGCTCATTGACATCGAAATAGACAAAAATAATAATTTTCTTGATAAAAAAGAAAATAACTCCATAAATCAAAATCAGATCAAAAAGTTATCCTGCGGAGACTGCCATTCAATTAATGCACAGTTGAGAAATGTTTCATGTCAGAATGTTCATTTGGTCAATATCTACAGTAAAAATCTTTCACGCAGTCATCCGCATTTGTTTGTAAATCTTGATTCGGCTTCTTTTACTAATAATACCAAAACAACCAATTTAAACAAATTATTACAGCGAAGACTATCTATGAAGAAAGAGAGTTGGAATAATGAATCAGTTATGTTCAATAGTAAGCATTATTTTAGTTCTTTTATAAATTGATAAATTTTAGATAATAAACCAATGAAAATAAGTGAAAATCCGAAGAGTCTAAAATCCAAAATTAATGTAAGTTTAGTAATGCTTCCAAAACACATTCTACTAGTGAAAATATCCAAAATATCTGCGATTTTAAGAGGCAATTCATATCTTAGTTAAACATCCAATAATTATCAATAAGGAAGAAATCTGTGAAATCGCCAGTCTGATCTATTGTTTACTTCGATAAAAAAATTTTAAAAAAATAATTATAATTAGATCAAATAAGTGAGTAAAAATGGAGAAAAGATGTTAAGAACTTTTAAGAGATAAAATCAAAATACAATTATATTTATATTTTAGAATTTTATATTCTTTTACTTTGAATTTTATATTTATTTTTGATTTATTTTTTTAAATTCTTAAAAATTTAATTTATCTTATTTAAATAATCTATTAAATAAAAATGGTAATTTATTTGTATAAATGAGAGATAACTATTTTTTATAATTTGTTTTTGCAATTTATTTTGTCATCTCAGCTGTCATCATCAGGCACTAATCAATTTCAATAAAATAATTATACTTATATGTTTATTAGTAATTACAAAATTCTTTGTTCGAAATCCAATAAAATTTAATAACCCTAAAAATTAATTAAAAACTCGAGGCCAAATAGAATTTAAAATATTTTAATTTATGAGGTTTTTCTTAAACAATCCTGCTAAGTTATATTATCTTAAAAAACTACATAAGGATAGTCTAACCATGATACCTGTCTTGCCAATGATAAAAACTTATCAATATAAAATATCAAAATTTTTAGATAGTTTGCTGAAACCCTTGCTTAAGACTAAATTTGTATAGCTTTGAGTTTGCCTCTTTTATTTCAAATTTGGATAAGAATGAGAATGATTATTTACAGTATCGAATGATGTAGTTAGCCTTTCAAAAATTTGCCGTGAATGGAAACAATTGAGTTTTGTTATAAGTTATGGAGTACTAAAACCTAACTTCATAATATTATCGATGTGGTTTAGTAAATTTTTGACATTTGCCACTTCAAATTCTCAGTTTATTTTTAATAATCAATGGTATATACAGATTGATGATGTTGCTTTTTGCTCTTCCTTAGCAGCTTCAACATTAGCTTTGATCTTTATGTCAAATTTAGAATAACCTTATAAATTGCGATATAAATAAACCGAGTGTATATAAACGTTATGTCGATGATATTTGCTTTGCTATTTAAAATTAGAGAACATGTTTTAGTATTTTTGTATTAAATTAATAACTTACATAACAGTATAAAGTTTACTTTCGAAGAAGAATTGTTTTCTAATTGAAAATAAAGAAATGCATTTGAAACAGAAATGAATAGAAAAGCAACTCATGTTAGTTTAAATACATCACAAGGTAGATTTTGTAAGTCTAAATACAAAATAAATATGAAAAGTTTATTGGTGTATCGTTCTTTTACATTAAAATAGATAAATTGATTCAGTTACTCTATAAAAATGAATATCCTAAGTTTTCTTACAGTGTTTGGTATGTGAAACTGTTGATAATTGTGTTAATAAGCTAAATGAGTGTTTAATTTTCTTGATACTCGTTCTTTGATTAACACGGAAAGTAATGTAATGAATTTGGCTGATGATATTCAATTAAATAGTAATAATGATTTTTTTGATAAAAAATGAGAGTAATTTGTCTGCTTGTGTTGGTACTGTCATGGATTTGCTGTTTCTAAGGGATTTAAATATTCTCGAAAAGTTATTTTAAAAAATATTGAAAGTGGTGACGTTAAATTATTTCAAAGTGTTACAAAGTTCGTAACATGTTCAGTAATAAATATATATATAACTTTTCGATCTATGTTATGAGTTCGTATATTGTTTTACTTGTAATTGGTGTAATACCATGTATATTTGAAATATTGCTGGTCATCTCTGCACAAGAGTTAGATATCATGACCAATTAAGGGGAAACAGTAATATTCTTGAGTGTAATAAGACATGTAAGTTAGAAATCGACTTTTTTAATTTTAAAGTATTAAGGATTTCGAAAACTATTTCGAACGTATTACTTGTGAAGCCTTAATGATAAAATCGATAACTCAAAAATAAACATACAAAATGCCTTATCCACGTATATTTTGAGAGTTTTTAATTAATTTTATTATTAGGTTAATAAGTTTTATTGGATTCAGCACATATAGATACAGTCAACTCTCTTGTAACGCGGTATTTTTGTAACGCGATTCCCATATAACACGACACGATTTCCTTATAATGTGTTTTTCGTACAAGAACCTTCCAACAACTCAAATGACGTGAACAGTTTATCTGTGGTGAAACTTATTGGAAGTTCTGAATTTAAAGTTTAGTCTGTAGATAATAAGCATTTATATAGTATTTCAGTTTCAATTACGTATTTGACAATTAACTAATAAAACCATTCTTTTTAATTTAGTTTTTGTTTAAATGTGTTTAGGAGTAGCAGTACATAATACGGTTGTTTTGGTTTGTTTAATTGATGTTATTGGAGCTGTAGAATATTAAAGATCGTATTGGTAAAAAATAATTATTTTCTGCAGTATTCAGATAAAAAAAATGGAGAAAAAATATCTTCTGTTGCGAAATCGTTAAATTTAGATGAGGGCTTTAAAGAAAAATGTGAAGAAAATAAGAAAAACTATTGCAGATGTTTCCCCGTCAGGTGTGAATCGCGCTACTAGTGTACGAAACATTAATATGGTAAAAATGGAACGAGCATTGATGATGTGGTTGAAAGATTGTATAGACAAATAGATACATGTGTGTGGAAATCTTATTAAGCGGAAAGCACTTAAAATCTGCGAGCATTCTAAAAGAATTGGCAACTCTTCACCAGAGCAACACAGTCACACATTTACTGCACACATTCTCTATATAACATCACATTTCAAAGAGAACAGGCTTCAGCTGATGCCGAGGTGGCCAAAAAATTTATAACGGAGCTTTCAGAAATACCGATAAACGGACGTATGCCGCAGATCATATTTTAACGCCGACGAGACAACATTGTATTGAAAGAAACTTCCATTTCGAACCTACATTTCAACCAATAGAAAGCGGGCATCAAAGTTTAAAGCTTCTAAACAACGTATAACTCTACAGATGTGTAACAATCTGTCGGGAAGTTCATTGATAATCCTTGAGCCTTCAAACATATTAATATTTCTGAGTTGCCTGTATTTTGGCGAGCAAATAAAACAGCTTGGATGACTCAAGAATTAGTTAAGGATTGGTTTTATAATTGCTTTTCTCCACAAATGGAAAGGTTTATGGTTGAAAAAACCTTAGTTTCAAGGTTTTATTGATCCTTGATAAAGCCAGTAGTCATAATATGGAGCTGAATTACACAAATCCGAAATTCTTTATTTTCCTAATAATAGCATTTCATTAATACAGCCGCTGGATCGAGGAATCATCCGAACTTTCATATACGAATTTATTATATACGGACATTTTTTGAAGCCATTTTCAATAGATTAGAAGATCAAGAAGGTAAAACTATTGTTGAAGCTTGGAAAGAATTTTCTATTTTATGTTGTACTCGAATAGTTTCATTAGCTTGTAGTCAACACTTAATGCATGTTGGAGGCTTTTGTTACCTCAAATGGTTCAAAAGAGAAAGGATATTTCAGATCCACTAACAGAAATAGTACAGATTGCTTCTACCTTTTTCAACGAAGGATTTGAAGAATTACTTCAGGAACAGTGTTTAAATGAGGAAGAATTGATAGAATTGATTGATGAGTCTACTTCCAATGCATTTTTGGAGGAAGACACTAATAATAAATTTGTTTTAAATTTCAGTTATGATTTTAAAAAAAGACTGGATTTGGCTAATTAACCCAAAATGACCCTTCCATACACAGTGAAAAATTTAAAAGAGAATTTCAAAATTGCTTGGCTCCATATGAAAAGGTTTTGGAAGAACTACAAAATGAAACCACAATTGAAAACCAAGAAGAAAGTTTGCAAAGTGAGTATTGTTTTCAGCCAAGTAGGAAAAAATGTTAGATGGCTAATATTTGACATTGATGATGAATAATAGCACGAATTATTCTATCGTGCAGTTGGACACATTTTGTGCAGTTGGAAAATTATTTGTGCAATTGAAAGGTCATATGCTGTGCAGTTGGAAAGTTTTATTTTGAATAAACTATTATGAGTACATTTATTCCACCTTCACAAACTATAATTAACAATATCTTCTGTTTTTATTTTTTTATATTAGTCAATACACTGCAAAACCAAATAATCATGTTTATATAATTTACATAAGTTGTAATCAAAATTTGTGGGTTTTCACGCATTGATTATCTGACATAGCAGGGCTAATATTAAATATTTTAGTGAATCTGTAATTTATTTTATACGATTCATTTAAAGATGACGAATTTCACAATACACTTTTATAAGCTGAATTGTTTTAATCACCGATTATTCTAAGGATTTTTGTCAACTGCACAACTTCTTTATTTAATTTAACAAGGCCTATGCCCTATGTCATAAAAATATTTTAATATTTTTAATGTTTTAATTCTGGTTGTAATGTAAAAAATGTAGATAATTGTATTTTTGAAGATTTATTTAAATTTCACAAAATGGCTTTTATTGTATACAATTTAGAAGTCTCAACAATCAACCACCGAATTGAGGCTGTCGGAAAAGAGGAAATTATTTGCAAAAAGTAAAATCAACGGTAAATTTCAATTTCAAAAAACTTTTATCTTACATATGTTTTTAGAAAAGGAAATTGAGCAAGATCCGTGAAAAAGAAGGGAGAGAATACGTATCAGATTTATAATGACAGTTCTGAAAAAGGAAATTCATTTTGTGCCTGATAAATAATTGTAATAAAAGAATTTCTAAGCCATTTCAAAATTTGTTGAGAAATAATAATTTAATTGTTTAATGCATATAAACAACAGGGTATACTATTTTGAGCGGGTCTTGAGAAATAAACAAATTAAGCAATGATATTATGATTACTTTTATTCACTTATTTATTTATAAACTTTTCTTTCCTTAAATAAAAAGATAAATCCTTTATATTCCAT
Organism: Schmidtea mediterranea; assembly: GCA_022537955.1. Lineage (NCBI taxonomy): Eukaryota > Metazoa > Platyhelminthes > Tricladida > Dugesiidae > Schmidtea > Schmidtea mediterranea. Next base: position 191,606,271 of record CM039680.1, read on the forward strand.
TTAAAAAATAAAAATTCAAACCTCAGAACTTATAAATTCTTCTAATTACTTTCTAACATTCAATTTGGCCTATGGTTTATATTTCTCATAGAAAACCATCTTACATAGGGTAAAGTTTAACGAGAGTAAAAGGATGGAAAAGTAAAAGGTTTAAACAAATAATATCCCAGTTGGTTTTTATAGGACATGGATATACAATAAACATGTTACTATAAACCAAAAGCAATACGTTGACATCTGAAAAAGGTTTTTACTACCTAAAATAAGAAAAAACGTCAACTCTAATATTAGCAGTTGCGGGCATACTTTCTAACTTTGAATCTTTGGAATAAATTTGTTTGTGTTCTTACCCTTTGATTAAAACTAGTTTAGTCAACTATCCATTGAACTGTGAGTGACATAGTTGAATGTCTATGATTATAAAAAAATAGAAAAAAATAAAAATAAAATGTTTATTTCAAGCTGCCTAAACGTAAAAACAAATAAAGAAAATATATAGTTTAGGGATTTCTATTCTACTACAACATTCGCATCCACAGAATTATTTTCAAATTGTGAGTAAAATAAGGATAGTTTCACGTAAATTCACCCAGTTTTGTTGTTGAAGGCAGAGATCAAACCATAAAGTACGCATACAGGGATTTCAGGAACACTTTTATTTCTTTTACGCTTGTCAAACACATCGCTGTTAATTTCAGCTGATTATTTTATATGCAGCAGATTTACTAAATTTAACCTTCATGAGCACTGCTGCTCTAATTTTATTTGATGCGACCTCAATTGTAGACCTAGTAATGTCAGTTACGCTACAGGTTGATAAATGAAATAGAAATGAATGAATTCATGGTTCGTAGTCTCTGTATATTTGATGAAGCCATTAGCGTTGCTAAAGTGGTACGTCTCATCTCACACCCGCTAGCATAAGCTTTAAAAATAGTCTTTGAATCATTTACACAGACGTAATGATATTTGCCTTTAGTAGGTCAAAGTGGTCATGTCAAAGATTTAGATGAGCCGTCATTTTTCAAATGTTTTTGGAATCCTCACCTCTTAAAGTTTAAGATTTTTCCAGAGTAAAGTAAATAATCCAGAAACTTTTTATTTATCTTTTATTTACCTTTTAATGAAGGTTTGTTGTGGCTTATGTTAAGAAACCAGTTTTTGAAACTTTCGAAAGATTTGAAACTGCTCATGAAGAAAATTTAAAAAAAGAATTAAGGATTGGTAAGTTAAAAGAGATGATATATTCTCCTAATCGCAGTTCCCAACGCAGCCAATCATCAAAACAATTTAATTTATGCTTCTACCAATAAATAATCATTTAATAATAGTTAATTGGTGTTGATATGGAATTGTATTGTATTAGATAGCCTACCTAAGATATATAAATAATAATAAAAGTAACTAATTGCTTGATATATTTATTATATTGTCAGATACATGAACCTTAGATGAATAAAGTGTTATGTTTCATAATAATGATAACATAATTGACATAATATTTTCTACAAAATTTGACCATGAATCAGATTTATTTAAGGTATTCACGAATTTTCGGCACAGCCTTTTTCAAATATTATGTCACTTATAAAGAAATCAGAGGTGAAAAACCAAAAATGTCCTTATGATAACATAATATTCTTTAATATCATGGATATTACTACTTGTGATTACGTTGTAATGAAATATAATTTAATAACTATTATATTTTAAAACAATAGTTAATAGGATTTTTTAAATTTTTCGTGATTGTAACGATTTTTGAATAAGGTTTGAGTTAAAAATAAAATGTATTTTTTACCCTTTGAAGACTTAAACCTACTCTGGTTGAACCCTAGAAAGTCTAATTGGCACCACTGAATGGAGCACTCAAATCTCTATATACATAAACAAAAACTGTATAACTGAATAAATTCAAAAAAAACTGGATTTCAAAAAAAAGTTCGAAATGATTTGTCTTAAAACTTTTATTGGAGATCTTTGTTTGTGATTTTTAAAGTATTTTGAAAATTTTGGGACTCAAGCTTTTAAATTATTCCGAAGAGCATGATTCATAAAAATTACTAATAACTTATGCCGAATAAAATTATTCATACTTGGATGAGTCATATTTCCTGTTAGCCAATCATAATCAAATGTACTGGATGGCTCACATCTATGGAATTATTATTATTGTTATTATTTTTATAATTTCGGGTAAATTATTTCAAGTTTATATTATATAACAGAAGGAAAACATGATAAAAATTAAATAATATATTATTAACACTGTTAAATTTCATATTTGTCTACTCCAAGTGTACCAAAAATATTGAGATTTTTTCCGATTTCCTATCCAATCACTTTTTATAATATTCAGATTTCCTTCATATTTCACTGTAACAAGTTTGCTGTTTTTTTCACAAATCAGTTTGAAGTGGTTGTCCTAAAATATTTCATTTAATTTTACATTTAATTTTACCGATTTATTACTTACCAAGCTAGACTCATCTGACTGACATAGACAGAATTGACCAGAGTTACCAACAAAAATGAAGCATCTGGGATCATTCAAGTTTTTGATGACAGATTTGTCATCAGTCAGACTAAATCCTCGGTTGAATCTAGATTTACAGAAATACATTTGAGTGGAACAATGCTTTATCTCGCAAGTGATCCAAGGGAAGCTCCAGTCGTTTGGAAGAAAACTAATGAATAAATTTGATGAGTCTTGAATCGGATTCTTTTTCTGTACGTCAACAGACTTATTCGAATTGACATGAACGTAGTCATTGGTTTGATAATTGAATAATTTAATTGTGCTCATTAAAACAACTTTAATTTGATTAAATGAAATTACTATCAATCAGATGAGTGTATATATAACTTAAGTTGAATTATCAGCTACCAAAAATAAATATGTCATATTATTAATATGAATTATTTATAATTTAATTTCTAATTTAATAATGATAATCTTAATTTGTTAATTAATTACAAAGCTAACATCTAAATAATAATGCTAAAATACATCAATTATATTTAGACATTTATTATTCAATCAATATAAATATTACAATAATTTTTTGTTGATAGCTGAATCATTTACATTATTATAATTTAAATAAATTACTAGGTAAGTCAATTTCCGCTATTTTTATTCATAAAATCGAATATGAAATATTTAGACCTAAAATAGGTCCTGATTACTCAAAAAACAGCAACAATTTTTTCTCTGATTGATCTTTTGAAAGAAATTTCAATAGATTCGATTAAAATTTATAAAAATTTAAAATTAAAATTTATTTATACAGATTTAGACTAATCTTTTAAACATTTTAAAATTCAACTTCCACTTTATATAAATTAATATATAAAAGCTTTTAACATATGTTTACTAAATTTTGGATTTTTGACATTTTTTCGACAAATTTTAATTTCAATTTATATAAATTGCAAGTTGAATTTTAGATTATTTGAAAGATTTCTCTAGATCTGTATAAATAATTTTTAATTTTTATAATTTTATAATTTTATAATTTTATAATTTTTAATTTTTATAATTTTTAATTTTTATAATTTTTAATTTTTATAATTTTTAATTTTTATAATTTTTAATTTTTATAATTTTTATTCGGATCTATTTAATATTTGTGAGTAAAATTTAAATTTATAAAAATATATATTTTGAAAACAGTTGAGCCAATAAAAGATCAATCGGAGAACAAAAAGAAGAAACCGATTAGATTGTTAAATTGTGTTTATGAGTGATAACGATCGATTTTAGGTCGAAATATTATATATTTTTAAATAAATATAGCTGAAATCGGCTTATATATTAAGCAAATTATAGATGTTCTTACCTAAGATATTTTAAGTTCATCAAATAAATTTTCATTTAAAGAAAACTAAATAAAGAAAGCTAAATTTTAAGGTAAAAAGTGGGAAAATTACTTATGGATGGGTTTAAAATTCCTTTCAAAAGACTTACTTTCCAAACATTTTTTGTTAAAAACACAACCTTTCCATTAATATTCAGCTGATTTTGAATTATCACATTTTTTATCCAATATTTTGGTGACATTTTTGGTAATTCTAATTTTTGCTGTGTACTTGCTCAGCGAAATATAAAAATATATGAGTATAACTTATTGTTTAATAACTAAAATATATAAAACTTTACAAAGAGATGTTGTTAATTCAAAACCGCGAAGCCTTGAAATCCAAATATTCATGGAGATAAATATATTCGTGCGTACATCAGGGAGGGGACTCTTAATGCGATATTATGGGATTTGATTTTAGAACCCGATTAGATTATGTAATATATTGATTTGCCTATTATAATAAATAATTAATTTCTAAGTTTTTTGAAAGTTACTATTAACAAGAGCCTTGAAAATTATAAAGATCATAAACTGTTAAAAAAACTGTTGAAACCACTCTGTGAAGTATACAAGCACAGATAAGTGCAGTTTCTGGAAATTGTAAATAAGTCAATGATTCCACTGTGCTATTGTTTGGCAATAACTAAAGTTATGTAATCTTTTTGTTCATTTGGTACAGTAATACATAAAAATCCCGCAGTGGACAAAATGAATTGATGGAAAGGATGACTCGTGGAAATAATTCGTAAGCATAAAACATAATAAAAATATAATAGAAAACATTGAAATAATTAATAAAAATAATTAAAAATAACAAAACAATAAAAACTGAAAGAATTAACAAAAAATACCAAATTGGCTTCAAATTAAAAGATAAATATAATATTGTATGACAACAATGTAAGAATCAAACATCAATCTAAATTTGAGACTTTAATAAAAAGAAAAGTCTGTTAAAACATATTAGAAAGTAGGTAATTAGTGACCCACTAGAACCTAACAGAAAATTCCAGTAGACCTTCCGACGCCGGCGACGGATTAAATTACATAATTATGTAATTAATCCGGATTAATCTTGATTATATAATTACGCAATTAAGATAATTGATTTTTGTGCGTGCATGTTTATTTTTTCGAAATTACTTTTCGAATTTATTTTATTATTCAAATTTGTTCAAGCAAATTTTTTTTTACGCCAATTATTTTGAAATTAAATTTTTGAATTAAATTTTAAGATGAAATTTATTAAGTTATAATTTTTATTGTTATTTTAAGTATTATTTTTTAAGGTGAAATTTTTTTAAGTTGTAATTTTTAAATAGAATTTTTAGTATAATTATCAATGAAATTTTTCGTACATTAATTTTTATAAATGATTTATTAAATTTAAAAGTAAGTTAAATTCGACAAAATTACATAAATTTTTAAAATAACTTAATATGAAATTTCGAAATAATAATAATAATAATAATAATAATAATAATAGTAATAGTAATAATAATAATTCTACAACAGAAAAATATAAAGATGCAACTTAGTAGATACTTAATAAAAACTGATTGATACTCAACAAATCAGTACTGAATAACAAAAGGATTTAAATGTTATTAAATTTGTTGATTTTGATTATTTAATTAAAATCTTCATAAATTAGCTTATAATAAGCTCTTTTTAGTTTAGCCAACAGAATATGGACAACCTCCTTTTTCTTGTAGTCCCTGCAACATCTGCATCTAAATGGACAAGAAGAATTGAAGAATCTGCACAAACAATACAATCATCTAGATATTTAAAACCGATCCTTGTACTGATTCTTAGTGCATCCGTACAATTTCTTCAATGTTGATTCCTGTCATTTGATAGAAATGTGTTGCCAAAGCTTCACGAGCACAATACGATAGTTTTTTCTTCATATTCGGAAAGAGCTCTTTCATCTTCATCAAAATTGTTTCGAACTCGTATGCTTCTTGGTCATCGATCATTTGAATTTTACTTTCACCAGAAAACTAACGATTTAATTAATTTAATTAAATTTACTAATCAAAAATTTCTTCATTTTTTATTGGTATGTAAATCTTTAGTTTGATAAATTTCTTATACTTGATTGTAATAATACAGCGTCTTGATCCCCAACATACACAGAGTTGATAGTATTTGACAAGTCTTAATGATTGAAATTACTCAGATTTCTACAAATCATATATTTTTGTCGAAAAATCATTAAATTTCATCCAACAACACATATCAACATCTCAGTAATAGACAGAATCTGTAAATCTTGAATAAATCTCTGCTATTCATTACATGCTGCGTTTTTTCAATCAAGAACATCATTCTGTATACTTGCATATACACTAAATCACCGATAACTGAACAAATAAATATGTGAATACTGACCATCAAACATTTAAATAAAACCACATAAAAGGTTAAGAAATACAAGTTCAAATACAAATTTATTAATAAAAATCTTCTTAACTCTCTTTCACATCATTGCTGTATCGAAATCGGTATATAATTTGGTTGCTTAGTTACTTGGTATCTAACAAGCTGGAATCAAACAAATTCAATGAAGAAAGTTTATATTTTTTTTTGAATAAAATATTTAATTTTGTATTTGATTTTCGTATTTTATTGAAGTCCTTAAAATTATTTTTTAAAAGTCAATACATTTTGTTAAACACTTGGAAATTTTTATTCTTTCAACTTTTTGTGTATTAATTTGATTTGTATATAATGTTGAACAATTATTTTTCTATTAAAGAAGATTGTCAACCATTTTTAATTTGTGACAATAAGTCTAAATAATTTTACTAATTATTACATTATATGTATTCAACCGACTAAACCTCTTAATAATATCATCAAATTTGATCTTAATAGATCATTTCCCCCCTAAAATACTTGGTTATTGACTATACACGTAATATGTTACGAATAACTACTTACTAGACCAATAAATATCAACGATATGTTACTTACCAACAAATTTGAAATAAAATCACATAAAAATGTTAACAATAACAAGAAATACAAGCTAAAATACAAATATAATAATAAAAATCTTAACTCTCTTTTATATCATTGATGTCTCTGAATTGGTAAATCAATCGGTTGTTTATTTACCTGGTTGCTACCAAGTTGTATGTAATCGAATTTCATGAATTTCAATCCATAGTTTTATTTTCTTTGAATAAAATTTAATTGCCTTTGTATACAGTTTTGTATTTGATTTATTGAAACTTTGAAATTATTTTGTAAAGTTTAATAGTTTTCTTAAAAAGGTTTGATATTTTTTCTAATATTTTTGTAATATTTTTAATTGTACACAACAATAAACAATTATTAAAGGTTATTTTAAATGAAAATGTTTTCAAAGATACATGTTAATTATACATGTCATTTATACACTAAGTCTAAAATAATTGTACTAATTATTGATAAATTGAACATATTTTATTGGTATCGCATCTATTTAATTAATTTCATCGTTTTTGAAAATTATTAGACTTTTAAAATTAAATTCCTAAACATCCTTGAATAAAGTTAATAGATAAAATAATACTTATACAATTATCATCTACCACATTACTATAAATTAAATGATTATCGGCCAACCACTAAATAAGTTGAATTTCTAACAAAGTTTAAAAACCTACATGGAATCGGCATTTATGTACTGATAGATATCGATAAAATGTACTGAAAATTCAAATATGTATGTTTAATTGCTGTAAAATATTTGTTTGTTTTTGTAAAAATAAGACTTATCCTTAAATTATGATTAGCTGGTGAATAGAATTTGATTAAAGTTGTGAGAAATATTTTAAGTTGTTCAATTTTAAATAAAACTGATTAATTTGTAAATATTGTTGTTATTACTTTGAAGAAATTATAAAATAAGACCTTAAGCAAATTGTAAGAAAATAGTAGTTATTGAGTAGAATTTAGTAGTACTTTGAATAAAAATTTTAAAAACATCTTCAACATAGTAGAAAAATTCTTAGAAAAAAGGTATTCGTTTGATGAAAATTTATGTGATTGACAGTTCTCAGTGTTTAATTGTATGATTTTTCAATAAATAATTAATAAATCTTTCATTTTTATTCCTGGAAATAATCGTAAAAATTAAAATTATTCAGAAAATTGTCGATAAAAACGTAAATGATGGGTAACAAAAAATTTAAATACTTATCCATTATAGGTTTTAATTAAATTGAATTACAAATATTTGAAATACTTACTTGAATATAAATTATTACATGAATCAAACAATTTCTTAGAACCGAACTTTTATCGTATATTTTATCAATTTTATTGAGATTTCAATAATATCATTAAAATTAACCAAAATCTTATCTTATCGATATATTCTGATTAAACTTAAATCAATGAAAAAAGTAACAATTTTCCTAAGTATCTTAAAAATTCAACAAATCGTCTTTCCTAAAAATATTATAAATTCACCTCCTGACCAATCATTTCCCCCTAAATTAAAATAAAATTTACTCTCAACTAATCATTTCTCTTTAAATGACAATATTTCCACTCTCCCAGTTATATTCATTAGTTTTCATAAAAATCACCGACTTATATCGATATTCAACCGAATAAATTCTTTTAAAAATATCATAAAATTTACTCTTAACCAAACATTTGCCTTAAATAAAAATATTCCCTCTCTCCTTTCATAACATTTACCCACATATTGATATCTATCCGAACAAATCCCACTAAAAATATTATAAATTCCTCCTCTATATTCTCCACTTTGGAAAATATTTACCCTTTGAACACAAATATTCAACCGACTCAATCTCCTTAAAAATGACAACAAACGTGTTCTTAATGAATCATTTCCCCCTTAAAATATTCTAAATTTCCCACTTAACCAATCAATTTTCTCGAAAATAAAATTTGCTCTTAACCAATCATTTCCCTCAATTAATATTTTCCCCACTATACCAACTCTATTCATAATTTTGATAAAAACCTATCAAGTAGATAATATATTTACCATTTGAACACTGATATTTTACCGAATAAATCCCTTAAAATACCCTTAAAAATCCATCATTCTGATCATATTTAACAGATGTAAACCAGGTATTCGACCGATTGAATTCCGTTAAAATTATCATAAATATCTGAATTTTATCAATAGAAAATACATTTTCTTTAAAGTATTATAAAATTGTTATTGATACCCAACATTTTCAAATTAAAATCATCACAATTTGATTCTGCCAACAAGTTCAAGCAAATAAAAAATTTGTCAAAAATGTCTAAAATCGAATAAAATATGTTTTTCATAAAAATCATTAAAATTTAATTTTAGAAAATATAAAAATCCAATGTGGAAAATGTTGGGATTTTGTTTCATTTAGATATTTAAAAAACAAACACAATTATATCATGAATAAAATAAGTTTTTAAAAAAGTCTGAAGGAATAAGATTCTTATTTTTATGAAAAGAGAATAAAAATCTTGTTACATCATTACAGAAAAAGAATCTTTCTCCAACAGACTTTTTTCAAAAATTTATTTCAAATTTATTTTTATCTTGTTACATCATTAACACTAGATTTACGGAACCCGTCAATTTGACGGATTCGGTGTTCAAAACTAAAAATACAAGAGAAATATTATTTTTTCCAATTTTTTTAAGTTGGTTATTAATGATACGCGAATACGCGAATATATCACTATCCTTTTTTTGCTGCTCTTTTAGTTTAGCCAAAATGTGTTGTATATACCTATTTTTACGGACACCCGTCAAATTGACGGGTTATGAATCGACCCATTGTTTTTCCTTCGCTTGCTCCAGTTTTATACAGCGATGAACTTCCCAATAGCGAAGATGAACATATTCGTAATATATGTCGTATCAGGACAAGGAAAGTGACTTAGAGACATCTCATAGAGACATCTTATAATGAGAACAGTTTGACCGAAAAATCTTCTGATGAGACTATATATCAAATTTTAGAAGAAGGTGGAGAGAGTGGTAGACCACCAGCTTATACTATATTTAACGATATCTCTGGTCTCACCGCCTATGCTAAAAGAAACATCCTGCTCGGTAACGTAATTAGTGCATTCCCGCTCATAATTGATAAAAATATAATGGATTATATCAAAACTTGCACTGAAACTGAAGCATGCAAAGTTTTGAAAAAGGAATGGACCATTACAAACTTCCAATTACGGGCTTTTCAAGCAATTTAATATGCCGGTGAGCATATGAAGCAACAGGCTTGAAAGTTTTTTATTTATGGTCAAAGAAATGGGGACCTGCCTTCTTTTCGCAAACAATGTCTAGGGACAAATTTATGGAAGTCCTTAGATTTATACGTTTTGACAAAAGAAATAAACGAAGTGAACGGTTAAAAACAGATAAATTCGCTTTAGTTTCCAGAATATGGAATAGATTTATTGAAAATAGTCAGAATTGTTTCAAACCTGACGCAAATATTACAGTCGATGAACAACTATTTCCAACAAAGGCTAGATGCCGATTTCTTCAGTACATGCCAAATAAACCAGACAAATTTGGCATTAAATTTTGGTTAGGAACGGATGTAAAAACTAAATATCTTATAAATGGTTTCCCATATTTGGTTAAAGATGAAATGCGAACGTCAAACATACCTTTGGGTGAATACGTAATGCTCAAACTTGCTGACCCATATTTAGGTTGTGGACAAAATATAACCACTGACAATTTTTTTACTAGTCTTCCACTAGCAAAAAAATTACTTTTGAAAAAAACAACTTTAGTTGGGACTATCCATGGGAATAAAAGAAACTTGCCGAAAATTGCAAAAACTAAAAATGATAATATGATTCGATATTCAACAAAACTTTATAAATCAGAAAACTATATTCTCACCATTTACAAAAGCAAACCAAAAAAGAAAGTATTGTTACTAAGTTCAAGGCACAAATCGGTTAAAATTGAAAACGATGAAAAACTTGTCCCAGAAACTGTAGCGTTTTACAATAAAACTAAATGTGGAGTGGATGTTTTGGATTAAATGGCGCGAAAATATAGTGTAAAAGCAGGATCACGTAGATGGCCTCTATAAGTGTTTTATAACATCTTAGACTTAGCAGCAATAAACGCATGGATTTTATATAAAGATGTTACTGGAGTAAATATATCAAGAAAAAATTTTATTTTTCAATTGGCCGAAGAACTAGCAAATGACAACAGAGATGCCCACAGTACTAGTTTCAAACTACCATCTAATATTTTGAATATTCGTAATCGTAAGTCTTGTCAAATAGGTTTGTGTAAAAAAAATAGATCTAACAATAAATGTAATAAATATGTATGTGGAAAATGTACGTTGAAAATTGATGTTATTTGTAAAAAGTGTAAGAAATAAAACTATTATAATAAAAATACGTTGTTTCAAATTAAAATTAATTAGTTTTAAATTAAACTAATAAACGTAAATTTAATATTTTTATATTTTTATATTTATAATATTATAAAATTAATAAACAATTTTAATATTTCCATCAAAATGACGGGTTTCAGTAAAAATAGGGATACACTTAATGTCAGTAAATCTAGTGTTAAAGAATGAGAATCTTTCTCCTTCAGAATTTTTCAAAAATTTATTTTCAAAATTTATTTTTTATCTTGTTACATCGTGCAGTTGGACACATTTTGTGCAGTTGGAAAATTATTTGTGCAATTGAAAGGTCATATGCTGTGCAGTTGGAAAGTTTTATTTTGAATAAACTATTATGAGTACATTTATTCCACCTTCACAAACTATAATTAACAATATCTTCTGTTTTTATTTTTTTATATTAGTCAATACACTGCAAAACCAAATAATCATGTTTATATAATTTACATAAGTTGTAATCAAAATTTGTGGGTTTTCACGCATTGATTATCTGACATAGCAGGGCTAATATTAAATATTTTAGTGAATCTGTAATTTATTTTATACGATTCATTTAAAGATGACGAATTTCACAATACACTTTTATAAGCTGAATTGTTTTAATCACCGATTATTCTAAGGATTTTTGTCAACTGCACAACTTCTTTATTTAATTTAACAAGGCCTATGCCCTATGTCATAAAAATATTTTAATATTTTTAATGTTTTAATTCTGGTTGTAATGTAAAAAATGTAGATAATTGTATTTTTGAAGATTTATTTAAATTTCACAAAATGGCTTTTATTGTATACAATTTAGAAGTCTCAACAATCAACCACCGAATTGAGGCTGTCGGAAAAGAGGAAATTATTTGCAAAAAGTAAAATCAACGGTAAATTTCAATTTCAAAAAACTTTTATCTTACATATGTTTTTAGAAAAGGAAATTGAGCAAGATCCGTGAAAAAGAAGGGAGAGAATACGTATCAGATTTATAATGACAGTTCTGAAAAAGGAAATTCATTTTGTGCCTGATAAATAATTGTAATAAAAGAATTTCTAAGCCATTTCAAAATTTGTTGAGAAATAATAATTTAATTGTTTAATGCATATAAACAACAGGGTATACTATTTTGAGCGGGTCTTGAGAAATAAACAAATTAAGCAATGATATTATGATTACTTTTATTCACTTATTTATTTATAAACTTTTCTTTCCTTAAATAAAAAGATAAATCCTTTATATTCCATTTAAAAAATAAAAATTCAAACCTCAGAACTTATAAATTCTTCTAATTACTTTCTAACATTCAATTTGGCCTATGGTTTATATTTCTCATAGAAAACCATCTTACATAGGGTAAAGTTTAACGAGAGTAAAAGGATGGAAAAGTAAAAGGTTTAAACAAATAATATCCCAGTTGGTTTTTATAGGACATGGATATACAATAAACATGTTACTATAAACCAAAAGCAATACGTTGACATCTGAAAAAGGTTTTTACTACCTAAAATAAGAAAAAACGTCAACTCTAATATTAGCAGTTGCGGGCATACTTTCTAACTTTGAATCTTTGGAATAAATTTGTTTGTGTTCTTACCCTTTGATTAAAACTAGTTTAGTCAACTATCCATTGAACTGTGAGTGACATAGTTGAATGTCTATGATTATAAAAAAATAGAAAAAAATAAAAATAAAATGTTTATTTCAAGCTGCCTAAACGTAAAAACAAATAAAGAAAATATATAGTTTAGGGATTTCTATTCTACTACAACATTCGCATCCACAGAATTATTTTCAAATTGTGAGTAAAATAAGGATAGTTTCACGTAAATTCACCCAGTTTTGTTGTTGAAGGCAGAGATCAAACCATAAAGTACGCATACAGGGATTTCAGGAACACTTTTATTTCTTTTACGCTTGTCAAACACATCGCTGTTAATTTCAGCTGATTATTTTATATGCAGCAGATTTACTAAATTTAACCTTCATGAGCACTGCTGCTCTAATTTTATTTGATGCGACCTCAATTGTAGACCTAGTAATGTCAGTTACGCTACAGGTTGATAAATGAAATAGAAATGAATGAATTCATGGTTCGTAGTCTCTGTATATTTGATGAAGCCATTAGCGTTGCTAAAGTGGTACGTCTCATCTCACACCCGCTAGCATAAGCTTTAAAAATAGTCTTTGAATCATTTACACAGACGTAATGATATTTGCCTTTAGTAGGTCAAAGTGGTCATGTCAAAGATTTAGATGAGCCGTCATTTTTCAAATGTTTTTGGAATCCTCACCTCTTAAAGTTTAAGATTTTTCCAGAGTAAAGTAAATAATCCAGAAACTTTTTATTTATCTTTTATTTACCTTTTAATGAAGGTTTGTTGTGGCTTATGTTAAGAAACCAGTTTTTGAAACTTTCGAAAGATTTGAAACTGCTCATGAAGAAAATTTAAAAAAAGAATTAAGGATTGGTAAGTTAAAAGAGATGATATATTCTCCTAATCGCAGTTCCCAACGCAGCCAATCATCAAAACAATTTAATTTATGCTTCTACCAATAAATAATCATTTAATAATAGTTAATTGGTGTTGATATGGAATTGTATTGTATTAGATAGCCTACCTAAGATATATAAATAATAATAAAAGTAACTAATTGCTTGATATATTTATTATATTGTCAGATACATGAACCTTAGATGAATAAAGTGTTATGTTTCATAATAATGATAACATAATTGACATAATATTTTCTACAAAATTTGACCATGAATCAGATTTATTTAAGGTATTCACGAATTTTCGGCACAGCCTTTTTCAAATATTATGTCACTTATAAAGAAATCAGAGGTGAAAAACCAAAAATGTCCTTATGATAACATAATATTCTTTAATATCATGGATATTACTACTTGTGATTACGTTGTAATGAAATATAATTTAATAACTATTATATTTTAAAACAATAGTTAATAGGATTTTTTAAATTTTTCGTGATTGTAACGATTTTTGAATAAGGTTTGGAGTTAAAAATAAAATGTATTTTTTACCCTTTGAAGACTTAAACCTACTCTGGTTGAACCCTAGAAAGTCTAATTGGCACCACTGAATGGAGCACTCAAATCTCTATATACATAAACAAAAACTGTATAACTGAATAAATTCAAAAAAAACTGGATTTCAAAAAAAAGTTCGAAATGATTTGTCTTAAAACTTTTATTGGAGATCTTTGTTTGTGATTTTTAAAGTATTTTGAAAATTTTGGGACTCAAGCTTTTAAATTATTCCGAAGAGCATGATTCATAAAAATTACTAATAACTTATGCCGAATAAAATTATTCATACTTGGATGAGTCATATTTCCTGTTAGCCAATCATAATCAAATGTACTGGATGGCTCACATCTATGGAATTATTATTATTGTTATTATTTTTATAATTTCGGGTAAATTATTTCAAGTTTATATTATATAACAGAAGGAAAACATGATAAAAATTAAATAATATATTATTAACACTGTTAAATTTCATATTTGTCTACTCCAAGTGTACCAAAAATATTGAGATTTTTTCCGATTTCCTATCCAATCACTTTTTATAATATTCAGATTTCCTTCATATTTCACTGTAACAAGTTTGCTGTTTTTTTCACAAATCAGTTTGAAGTGGTTGTCCTAAAATATTTCATTTAATTTTACATTTAATTTTACCGATTTATTACTTACCAAGCTAGACTCATCTGACTGACATAGACAGAATTGACCAGAGTTACCAACAAAAATGAAGCATCTGGGATCATTCAAGTTTTTGATGACAGATTTGTCATCAGTCAGACTAAATCCTCGGTTGAATCTAGATTTACAGAAATACATTTGAGTGGAACAATGCTTTATCTCGCAAGTGATCCAAGGGAAGCTCCAGTCGTTTGGAAGAAAACTAATGAATAAATTTGATGAGTCTTGAATCGGATTCTTTTTCTGTACGTCAACAGACTTATTCGAATTGACATGAACGTAGTCATTGGTTTGATAATTGAATAATTTAATTGTGCTCATTAAAACAACTTTAATTTGATTAAATGAAATTACTATCAATCAGATGAGTGTATATATAACTTAAGTTGAATTATCAGCTACCAAAAATAAATATGTCATATTATTAATATGAATTATTTATAATTTAATTTCTAATTTAATAATGATAATCTTAATTTGTTAATTAATTACAAAGCTAACATCTAAATAATAATGCTAAAATACATCAATTATATTTAGACATTTATTATTCAATCAATATAAATATTACAATAATTTTTTGTTGATAGCTGAATCATTTACATTATTATAATTTAAATAAATTACTAGGTAAGTCAATTTCCGCTATTTTTATTCATAAAATCGAATATGAAATATTTAGACCTAAAATAGGTCCTGATTACTCAAAAAACAGCAACAATTTTTTCTCTGATTGATCTTTTGAAAGAAATTTCAATAGATTCGATTAAAATTTATAAAAATTTAAAATTAAAATTTATTTATACAGATTTAGACTAATCTTTTAAACATTTTAAAATTCAACTTCCACTTTATATAAATTAATATATAAAAGCTTTTAACATATGTTTACTAAATTTTGGATTTTTGACATTTTTTCGACAAATTTTAATTTCAATTTATATAAATTGCAAGTTGAATTTTAGATTATTTGAAAGATTTCTCTAGATCTGTATAAATAATTTTTAATTTTTATAATTTTATAATTTTATAATTTTATAATTTTTAATTTTTATAATTTTTAATTTTTATAATTTTTAATTTTTATAATTTTTAATTTTTATAATTTTTAATTTTTATAATTTTTATTCGGATCTATTTAATATTTGTGAGTAAAATTTAAATTTATAAAAATATATATTTTGAAAACAGTTGAGCCAATAAAAGATCAATCGGAGAACAAAAAGAAGAAACCGATTAGATTGTTAAATTGTGTTTATGAGTGATAACGATCGATTTTAGGTCGAAATATTATATATTTTTAAATAAATATAGCTGAAATCGGCTTATATATTAAGCAAATTATAGATGTTCTTACCTAAGATATTTTAAGTTCATCAAATAAATTTTCATTTAAAGAAAACTAAATAAAGAAAGCTAAATTTTAAGGTAAAAAGTGGGAAAATTACTTATGGATGGGTTTAAAATTCCTTTCAAAAGACTTACTTTCCAAACATTTTTTGTTAAAAACACAACCTTTCCATTAATATTCAGCTGATTTTGAATTATCACATTTTTTATCCAATATTTTGGTGACATTTTTGGTAATTCTAATTTTTGCTGTGTACTTGCTCAGCGAAATATAAAAATATATGAGTATAACTTATTGTTTAATAACTAAAATATATAAAACTTTACAAAGAGATGTTGTTAATTCAAAACCGCGAAGCCTTGAAATCCAAATATTCATGGAGATAAATATATTCGTGCGTACATCAGGGAGGGGACTCTTAATGCGATATTATGGGATTTGATTTTAGAACCCGATTAGATTATGTAATATATTGATTTGCCTATTATAATAAATAATTAATTTCTAAGTTTTTTGAAAGTTACTATTAACAAGAGCCTTGAAAATTATAAAGATCATAAACTGTTAAAAAAACTGTTGAAACCACTCTGTGAAGTATACAAGCACAGATAAGTGCAGTTTCTGGAAATTGTAAATAAGTCAATGATTCCACTGTGCTATTGTTTGGCAATAACTAAAGTTATGTAATCTTTTTGTTCATTTGGTACAGTAATACATAAAAATCCCGCAGTGGACAAAATGAATTGATGGAAAGGATGACTCGTGGAAATAATTCGTAAGCATAAAACATAATAAAAATATAATAGAAAACATTGAAATAATTAATAAAAATAATTAAAAATAACAAAACAATAAAAACTGAAAGAATTAACAAAAAATACCAAATTGGCTTCAAATTAAAAGATAAATATAATATTGTATGACAACAATGTAAGAATCAAACATCAATCTAAATTTGAGACTTTAATAAAAAGAAAAGTCTGTTAAAACATATTAGAAAGTAGGTAATTAGTGACCCACTAGAACCTAACAGAAAATTCCAGTAGACCTTCCGACGCCGGCGACGGATTAAATTACATAATTATGTAATTAATCCGGATTAATCTTGATTATATAATTACGCAATTAAGATAATTGATTTTTGTGCGTGCATGTTTATTTTTTCGAAATTACTTTTCGAATTTATTTTATTATTCAAATTTGTTCAAGCAAATTTTTTTTTACGCCAATTATTTTGAAATTAAATTTTTGAATTAAATTTTAAGATGAAATTTATTAAGTTATAATTTTTATTGTTATTTTAAGTATTATTTTTTAAGGTGAAATTTTTTAAGTTGTAATTTTTAAATAGAATTTTTAGTATAATTATCAATGAAATTTTTCGTACATTAATTTTTATAAATGATTTATTAAATTTAAAAGTAAGTTAAATTCGACAAAATTACATAAATTTTTAAAATAACTTAATATGAAATTTCGAAATAATAATAATAATAATAATAATAATAATAATAGTAATAGTAATAATAATAATTCTACAACAGAAAAATATAAAGATGCAACTTAGTAGATACTTAATAAAAACTGATTGATACTCAACAAATCAGTACTGAATAACAAAAGGATTTAAATGTTATTAAATTTGTTGATTTTGATTATTTAATTAAAATCTTCATAAATTAGCTTATAATAAGCTCTTTTTAGTTTAGCCAACAGAATATGGACAACCTCCTTTTTCTTGTAGTCCCTGCAACATCTGCATCTAAATGGACAAGAAGAATTGAAGAATCTGCACAAACAATACAATCATCTAGATATTTAAAACCGATCCTTGTACTGATTCTTAGTGCATCCGTACAATTTCTTCAATGTTGATTCCTGTCATTTGATAGAAATGTGTTGCCAAAGCTTCACGAGCACAATACGATAGTTTTTTCTTCATATTCGGAAAGAGCTCTTTCATCTTCATCAAAATTGTTTCGAACTCGTATGCTTCTTGGTCATCGATCATTTGAATTTTACTTTCACCAGAAAACTAACGATTTAATTAATTTAATTAAATTTACTAATCAAAAATTTCTTCATTTTTTATTGGTATGTAAATCTTTAGTTTGATAAATTTCTTATACTTGATTGTAATAATACAGCGTCTTGATCCCCAACATACACAGAGTTGATAGTATTTGACAAGTCTTAATGATTGAAATTACTCAGATTTCTACAAATCATATATTTTTGTCGAAAAATCATTAAATTTCATCCAACAACACATATCAACATCTCAGTAATAGACAGAATCTGTAAATCTTGAATAAATCTCTGCTATTCATTACATGCTGCGTTTTTTCAATCAAGAACATCATTCTGTATACTTGCATATACACTAAATCACCGATAACTGAACAAATAAATATGTGAATACTGACCATCAAACATTTAAATAAAACCACATAAAAGGTTAAGAAATACAAGTTCAAATACAAATTTATTAATAAAAATCTTCTTAACTCTCTTTCACATCATTGCTGTATCGAAATCGGTATATAATTTGGTTGCTTAGTTACTTGGTATCTAACAAGCTGGAATCAAACAAATTCAATGAAGAAAGTTTATATTTTTTTTTGAATAAAATATTTAATTTTGTATTTGATTTTCGTATTTTATTGAAGTCCTTAAAATTATTTTTTAAAAGTCAATACATTTTGTTAAACACTTGGAAATTTTTATTCTTTCAACTTTTTGTGTATTAATTTGATTTGTATATAATGTTGAACAATTATTTTTCTATTAAAGAAGATTGTCAACCATTTTTAATTTGTGACAATAAGTCTAAATAATTTTACTAATTATTACATTATATGTATTCAACCGACTAAACCTCTTAATAATATCATCAAATTTGATCTTAATAGATCATTTCCCCCTAAAATACTTGGTTATTGACTATACACGTAATATGTTACGAATAACTACTTACTAGACCAATAAATATCAACGATATGTTACTTACCAACAAATTTGAAATAAAATCACATAAAAATGTTAACAATAACAAGAAATACAAGCTAAAATACAAATATAATAATAAAATCTTAACTCTCTTTTATATCATTGATGTCTCTGAATTGGTAAATCAATCGGTTGTTTATTTACCTGGTTGCTACCAAGTTGTATGTAATCGAATTTCATGAATTTCAATCCATAGTTTTATTTTCTTTGAATAAAATTTAATTGCCTTTGTATACAGTTTTGTATTTGATTTATTGAAACTTTGAAATTATT
This sequence comes from Schmidtea mediterranea, assembly GCA_022537955.1. Lineage (NCBI taxonomy): Eukaryota > Metazoa > Platyhelminthes > Tricladida > Dugesiidae > Schmidtea > Schmidtea mediterranea. The sequence continues at coordinate 191,625,910 of CM039680.1, forward strand.
TTGTAAAGTTTAATAGTTTCTTAAAAAGGTTTGATATTTTTTCTAATATTTTTGTAATATTTTTAATTGTACACAACAATAAACAATTATTAAAGGTTATTTTAAATGAAAATGTTTTCAAAGATACATGTTAATTATACATGTCATTTATACACTAAGTCTAAAATAATTGTACTAATTATTGATAAATTGAACATATTTTATTGGTATCGCATCTATTTAATTAATTTCATCGTTTTTGAAAATTATTAGACTTTTAAAATTAAATTCCTAAACATCCTTGAATAAAGTTAATAGATAAAATAATACTTATACAATTATCATCTACCACATTACTATAAATTAAATGATTATCGGCCAACCACTAAATAAGTTGAATTTCTAACAAAGTTTAAAAACCTACATGGAATCGGCATTTATGTACTGATAGATATCGATAAAATGTACTGAAAATTCAAATATGTATGTTTAATTGCTGTAAAATATTTGTTTGTTTTTGTAAAAATAAGACTTATCCTTAAATTATGATTAGCTGGTGAATAGAATTTGATTAAAGTTGTGAGAAATATTTTAAGTTGTTCAATTTTAAATAAAACTGATTAATTTGTAAATATTGTTGTTATTACTTTGAAGAAATTATAAAATAAGACCTTAAGCAAATTGTAAGAAAATAGTAGTTATTGAGTAGAATTTAGTAGTACTTTGAATAAAAATTTTAAAAACATCTTCAACATAGTAGAAAAATTCTTAGAAAAAAGGTATTCGTTTGATGAAAATTTATGTGATTGACAGTTCTCAGTGTTTAATTGTATGATTTTTCAATAAATAATTAATAAATCTTTCATTTTTATTCCTGGAAATAATCGTAAAAATTAAAATTATTCAGAAAATTGTCGATAAAAACGTAAATGATGGGTAACAAAAAATTTAAATACTTATCCATTATAGGTTTTAATTAAATTGAATTACAAATATTTGAAATACTTACTTGAATATAAATTATTACATGAATCAAACAATTTCTTAGAACCGAACTTTTATCGTATATTTTATCAATTTTATTGAGATTTCAATAATATCATTAAAATTAACCAAAATCTTATCTTATCGATATATTCTGATTAAACTTAAATCAATGAAAAAAGTAACAATTTTCCTAAGTATCTTAAAAATTCAACAAATCGTCTTTCCTAAAAATATTATAAATTCACCTCCTGACCAATCATTTCCCCCTAAATTAAAATAAAATTTACTCTCAACTAATCATTTCTCTTTAAATGACAATATTTCCACTCTCCCAGTTATATTCATTAGTTTTCATAAAAATCACCGACTTATATCGATATTCAACCGAATAAATTCTTTTAAAAATATCATAAAATTTACTCTTAACCAAACATTTGCCTTAAATAAAAATATTCCCTCTCTCCTTTCATAACATTTACCCACATATTGATATCTATCCGAACAAATCCCACTAAAAATATTATAAATTCCTCCTCTATATTCTCCACTTTGGAAAATATTTACCCTTTGAACACAAATATTCAACCGACTCAATCTCCTTAAAAATGACAACAAACGTGTTCTTAATGAATCATTTCCCCCTTAAAATATTCTAAATTTCCCACTTAACCAATCAATTTTCTCGAAAATAAAATTTGCTCTTAACCAATCATTTCCCTCAATTAATATTTTCCCCACTATACCAACTCTATTCATAATTTTGATAAAAACCTATCAAGTAGATAATATATTTACCATTTGAACACTGATATTTTACCGAATAAATCCCTTAAAATACCCTTAAAAATCCATCATTCTGATCATATTTAACAGATGTAAACCAGGTATTCGACCGATTGAATTCCGTTAAAATTATCATAAATATCTGAATTTTATCAATAGAAAATACATTTTCTTTAAAGTATTATAAAATTGTTATTGATACCCAACATTTTCAAATTAAAATCATCACAATTTGATTCTGCCAACAAGTTCAAGCAAATAAAAAATTTGTCAAAAATGTCTAAAATCGAATAAAATATGTTTTTCATAAAAATCATTAAAATTTAATTTTAGAAAATATAAAAATCCAATGTGGAAAATGTTGGGATTTTGTTTCATTTAGATATTTAAAAAACAAACACAATTATATCATGAATAAAATAAGTTTTTAAAAAAGTCTGAAGGAATAAGATTCTTATTTTTATGAAAAGAGAATAAAAATCTTGTTACATCATTACAGAAAAAGAATCTTTCTCCAACAGACTTTTTTCAAAAATTTATTTCAAATTTATTTTTATCTTGTTACATCATTAACACTAGATTTACGGAACCCGTCAATTTGACGGATTCGGTGTTCAAAACTAAAAATACAAGAGAAATATTATTTTTTCCAATTTTTTTAAGTTGGTTATTAATGATACGCGAATACGCGAATATATCACTATCCTTTTTTTGCTGCTCTTTTAGTTTAGCCAAAATGTGTTGTATATACCTATTTTTACGGACACCCGTCAAATTGACGGGTTATGAATCGACCCATTGTTTTTCCTTCGCTTGCTCCAGTTTTATACAGCGATGAACTTCCCAATAGCGAAGATGAACATATTCGTAATATATGTCGTATCAGGACAAGGAAAGTGACTTAGAGACATCTCATAGAGACATCTTATAATGAGAACAGTTTGACCGAAAAATCTTCTGATGAGACTATATATCAAATTTTAGAAGAAGGTGGAGAGAGTGGTAGACCACCAGCTTATACTATATTTAACGATATCTCTGGTCTCACCGCCTATGCTAAAAGAAACATCCTGCTCGGTAACGTAATTAGTGCATTCCCGCTCATAATTGATAAAAATATAATGGATTATATCAAAACTTGCACTGAAACTGAAGCATGCAAAGTTTTGAAAAAGGAATGGACCATTACAAACTTCCAATTACGGGCTTTTCAAGCAATTTAATATGCCGGTGAGCATATGAAGCAACAGGCTTGAAAGTTTTTTATTTATGGTCAAAGAAATGGGGACCTGCCTTCTTTTCGCAAACAATGTCTAGGGACAAATTTATGGAAGTCCTTAGATTTATACGTTTTGACAAAAGAAATAAACGAAGTGAACGGTTAAAAACAGATAAATTCGCTTTAGTTTCCAGAATATGGAATAGATTTATTGAAAATAGTCAGAATTGTTTCAAACCTGACGCAAATATTACAGTCGATGAACAACTATTTCCAACAAAGGCTAGATGCCGATTTCTTCAGTACATGCCAAATAAACCAGACAAATTTGGCATTAAATTTTGGTTAGGAACGGATGTAAAAACTAAATATCTTATAAATGGTTTCCCATATTTGGTTAAAGATGAAATGCGAACGTCAAACATACCTTTGGGTGAATACGTAATGCTCAAACTTGCTGACCCATATTTAGGTTGTGGACAAAATATAACCACTGACAATTTTTTTACTAGTCTTCCACTAGCAAAAAAATTACTTTTGAAAAAAACAACTTTAGTTGGGACTATCCATGGGAATAAAAGAAACTTGCCGAAAATTGCAAAAACTAAAAATGATAATATGATTCGATATTCAACAAAACTTTATAAATCAGAAAACTATATTCTCACCATTTACAAAAGCAAACCAAAAAAGAAAGTATTGTTACTAAGTTCAAGGCACAAATCGGTTAAAATTGAAAACGATGAAAAACTTGTCCCAGAAACTGTAGCGTTTTACAATAAAACTAAATGTGGAGTGGATGTTTTGGATTAAATGGCGCGAAAATATAGTGTAAAAGCAGGATCACGTAGATGGCCTCTATAAGTGTTTTATAACATCTTAGACTTAGCAGCAATAAACGCATGGATTTTATATAAAGATGTTACTGGAGTAAATATATCAAGAAAAAATTTTATTTTTCAATTGGCCGAAGAACTAGCAAATGACAACAGAGATGCCCACAGTACTAGTTTCAAACTACCATCTAATATTTTGAATATTCGTAATCGTAAGTCTTGTCAAATAGGTTTGTGTAAAAAAAATAGATCTAACAATAAATGTAATAAATATGTATGTGGAAAATGTACGTTGAAAATTGATGTTATTTGTAAAAAGTGTAAGAAATAAAACTATTATAATAAAAATACGTTGTTTCAAATTAAAATTAATTAGTTTTAAATTAAACTAATAAACGTAAATTTAATATTTTTATATTTTTATATTTATAATATTATAAAATTAATAAACAATTTTAATATTTCCATCAAAATGACGGGTTTCAGTAAAAATAGGGATACACTTAATGTCAGTAAATCTAGTGTTAAAGAATGAGAATCTTTCTCCTTCAGAATTTTTCAAAAATTTATTTTCAAAATTTATTTTTTATCTTGTTACATTATTAAAGAATAAGAAACCTGAAAGAAACCTGAAGGAAATCTGAGAGAAACCTGAAAGAAACCTTAAAGAATTAAAATAAAATGAAGATCAAGAATATCAAGATTACAAATTATTGAATTACAAATTCTTAAATTATAAATTCTTGATCTTCATTTTATATTCTTGTTTTAATTTTTTAGTCATTTCTTTTTTGATTTCGATTTCTATTGCTTTAGAATATTTAATTTTATTAATATTTTCATTTATTTCATCTATTATTTTATTACTTTACTCTATTTCTTTTATTGATAATATTCCTTATGATTATTATGCTATTGAAAACAATCATCCATGATTTCTTTTATAATAAAAAATAGTCCAACTACACTTTTTGGTGATAAGGATCATACTTTTAATTTATTCCGCCACCATGATGATTTTTTGTTATGTTAGTTTATAATGGTCAAAATATTGAAATTAATAAAATTAAAATAATGGGTTCAAAAGTATCATTTATTAGAGCTATAATTGGAAACAACCGAAAAACTTTACATTTTAGAAACAATTCATTTTCAGTCTCTGAATCAATGTCTAAATTAACTATTGGTGGGAGTGGAATAATTCTCAATCTTTTAATAAATCGAGGTTATAGGGAATTAGAAAAAAATAGAATTTATATACAGGAAATTAGAAAGTATGAATAATATAAAATTAGATGATCTATTTTCAACCACAGGATCAAATACAATACTTTCTGGTAAGAAATTTAAACATTTAGAATATTTTATATATAAAAATATAGAAGCTGTCAAAATAGACAATTAAAAATGGAACAAAGAGAGATTAATGAAGAAATAATTTATCCTGAAATGGTCGCTTGCACTCCAACTTTTCAAGAAAGAAAGATTTATCCATCTTTGAATGAACAAAATGTTTTTAATTGTATAGAAAATCTTCTAAAAAGAAAAGCTAGATGAAAGATTAAAAATAAAATCAAAATGGACAAAAGCTGATACAGGAATTAAAATTTCTTGTCTTCCAATAACTGGAAACCTTACAATTTCAACCAGTATATTTTCTGGTATAAGTTTAACAGGTATTGCTCCTTTTGTTTCAATCATTATGTTTCAATATTTGGAATATCATATGCTTTGTTAATTTTTCTTGGTGAAGGAATTTCAATCGGTTTAACTTCAAAAAAGAATTTATAGAGAAGTGTGTGAAGAATTAAATCTTGGAATAAATAAATTATATTTATATCAAGTTAAAGCTTTGGAATATGGAATATTATCAATAAAAGAAATAGAGTAAAGTAATAAAATAATAGATGAAATAAATGAAAATATTAATAAAATTAAATATTCTAAAGAAATTGAAATTGAAATTAAAAAAGAAATGACTAAAAAATTAAAACAAGAATATAAAATGAAGATCAAGAATTTATAATTTAAGAATTTGTAATTCAATAATTTGTAATCTTGATATTCTTGATCTTCATTTTATTTTAATTCTTTAAGGTTTCTTTCAGGTTTCTCTCAGATTTCCTTCAGGTTTCTTTCAGGCTTCTTATTTGTTAATAATGTAAAATAAAAAAAATTGGAGAAAGATTCTTATTCTGTAATGATGTAACAAGATTTTTATTATCTATTCATAAAAATAAGAATCTTATTCCTTCAGCCTTTTTTAAAAATTTATTTTATTCATAATATAATTTTGTATGTTTTTTTAAATATCTAAATGAAACAAACTCCCGACATTTTTCACATTGGATTTTTAAATTTTCTAAATTTAAATTATAAAATTATAAAATTGTTAATATTTTCTAAATCTAATTCTGTATATTCTTTACTCTTTTCATAAATTCGAGATATTATTTCTAATAAATGATTTCCATATGGAAGTGTTGTTTCTCCATCATTTAAAATATATCTCTTGTCATCAAAATTATTCAAGGATATTTTATTTTAATCAACTAAATAAATATTGCTTCATTTATTATATTATTTAGTCTTTCATCCTTGTAAGAAAATAATTTTCCAGAGTCATTAAAATATTGACTTAAAATAGGATCATCTTTTATTTCAACATCATGAGATTGAAATTTTAAAAAGAAATAATCGGTATGCATTTGATGTAAAGAAATTCTATCTCGGAAATGTGGTTGTAATACATCATAATAAGCTTCATACATTTGAAGGTTTCATAATTCAAGGATGCTAAACCCTAAATATATTGGTTTGTTGTATGCTTTTTCATAATTTCCAATTTCAACAGCTGTAAGATTTTCTGAAAAAATTTGTTCTCCTTTAAATGTTGGTATTGAAACTGTTTTTAAATAAGCAGCTAATTCATGTTTTGTAAATAATTTTATTGTTCATACTTGTCTTGATTTTCCATTGTTTTCCCAAAGACTGCATTATTTAAAAGTTTATAAATTGTATCAAGGAAAGCTTTTTTGTTCTTCTTTGCAATATTTCTGTTTATAATGTTTCCATTAATATAAGGTTCCATCCATGGTTTTTTAGTTTGAATGAAATTATATTATGAACTTGTTTAATTTTCATTCCATGTCGAAGATAAAATTGCAACATTCTATAATGAACAAGATAGAATTTTTTATCATGTTGATCACAAATTAATTTCTCTGTAGAATCATCTTGTTGAGGATTTCTTTCTTTTTGCCATGGAGACAATTCTTCATATTTTATTATTCTTTTGTATGGAGCAAATGCAAAATGTTTTGTTTTCTCATGAATTTCTTGTGGGTATTCCAAATCAACTTCTAAAAAATATCCAATTGAGGAATCATTTAGAGTTGATAAAATTTTATCTATTATTAAATCAGATATTATTTCCCAGTGAAAATTACCAATTAGAAGATGTCTGGTCGTTATTCCCGAATATAATGCAGTTGCATCAAAATATTTTACTTGGATTGGATTGTTCATTTTTTCAAGAACATCAGGTAATTCATCATTTTAAATTTGTATGAATGATTCATTTGTTTCTCTCTCGTTGAAGAATTGTTGAATATTATTTGTTGCTATTTTTCTTGATCCCATGTTTGAAGAAATACCTCCTCAAATATTATGTTTAATTAATAGAAACATCTCTTAATCTGTTGATAATTCCAATTCTTGTTTAGTTTGGTATGATAAAATATCCCAAGCCATTGAAGGAGGGGATACAAGATTTGAAGGTTCTAATAAAGATATTTCTCGGAATTTTTCAAAACAATCTTCAAGAATATATACATCTATTTTAAGATAGAGATCAGTGTAATCACCCAAATTTTTACAATTGAACATGTTCCACATTCATATTCTACACATATTTCATATTCAGTTGGAAGAAGTTGAGTTTCTTGAAATTTCTTAAATGAATCAACATAATCATATGGATAAATTCCTTTTTGTTTGCAGATTGGATGTTGTTCTAATGGAGTTCCACTCTCGATTAGGAATTTATTTGTTATTTTAAAATCATTTGGGGATAGAGATTTTCCAACTTGTTCAAGACTCATTCCAAAAAATCTTAGGGAATCTATAAATCTAAAAAGTCCATAATTTACACTAATGTATGTTTCGTTTGTTTTTCCAATTATTTTAAATATATTCTTTGCTTTTTCTGCCAATGCTTGCATAAACATGTGAAGATCATATCCACTTAGGTTATGAAATACTACTGGAATCTTTGATGGTTTTTTACAATTAACATTGCAATATTTATGAACTGCACCTCGATAATTATTTAATTCTATCAAATGATCATGATCTCTAACTTTCATTTTGTTGAATGCTGAAGAGTCATCTTGTTCATCTTGATCTTGTTCAATTTCTTTAATTTCTTCAATTTCTTCAATTTCTTGATTTTCAAAACTAAAAGGTTCATTACACATCCAACATTTAGTAGCTTGTTGAAATTCTAATTCTTGTTCTGGAGAAATGCTGAATTTGAAATCATTATTCTTAAAAATTAGATGAACTTCATGTTCCAAGTTATTAATTGTTTTTGTAAATTCTTTTAAAACATCTTGTCCTCTAAAACTATATTCACAAGATTCAAATAATTCAGGATAATTACTTTTTACTTAAAGTCTAAATGCTGATGGAATTTATTGTGAAAAATTAATTATATGTAAAAAATTTATTAGAAAATTTTTCTTTTTTATAATCTTGGTTTCAAATTCATTAGTAACATAGTGATAATTTTGATAATTTTTTTTGATTAATTTTTTTTCAATTTGATAAACTGTATTCATTGGATCATTTATTGCTTCGAAATCACTATAAATAATTGCTAAACGTTTTAATAATTTTGACCATCTTTTAAATAAAGTTTTGCTATTTGTAGGGAGGGCCATTTTAATCCTTGCTGGTTTGTTTTGAATACAAAGACGTTCATGTTTTATTTTCATATCTGGTGTTGTTGTAACATTAAAACATCTTTCACAAACATGAATATTTTTATTATGAGATTTTGTAAGTTGTGATTTTATAAATCCTTGAAAATCTTTTATCTAAACATAATGATAAATGTCTTGTTTTTGAAGATTCTCTTCTTTAATTATTAAAAGATTAATGGTTTCTATATCATTGTTTTGTTCAGAAATATACAAGGATAAATGTTTCGAGAATTTGGATTTGGTTGATGATAAATATTTATTCTCAAGTTTTTTAATTTTTCAAATTTTTCCACATTCCTATCTAAAAAATAATCAGTAATTTCAACCTGATTTTAAATATAATCCACCACATTTATCACATTCTATACATAGAAAAAGAAATACACAATCTTCATCTTTCGGAATCTTTTTTTGCAGAGTAGTTTTCATTTTTTAAAGATTTTTTTATATTGTATAATTTTATTTTTCTGAGGATTTAACTATTTTTTTAATGAATTTTAGTTTTATCATGTTTAGCTTTGTGAGCTTTGTGATGCAAAATTTACAAAAATATTTCTCTCGGTTTACCATATTTTTAAAATTGAAATTTATTATATTTTGAAATTTTTGAAAATTTTGAAATTATAGTAGTATCATAATTGGGCAAGCCTTTGCATGAGGCAGGGAATTAGAAAATTGGCATGTATTCTTTTACCCCTGTTATTAAATTTTGAAATTTTGAAATTTTGAAAGTTGGCAAATTGGGAAAATTAAAAGTTGGAAAATTTGGAAATTTAGAAATTGGGAAAAGTTGAGGGTTTTGAAGCTCATTTGGTTCAGGATGTTGAGGCTGGTTTGGGACTGTCTTCCCTGGTTCTCCCATATCCAGACTGGGCTGCCCGATTTGCCCAATTACGACACTTCATTTTAGTTCATCAATGAATTCATGAATGGGTTCATCATCAAATTCTTTAACTTTTTCAACTTTAACTTTTCATCTTTAACTTTTTCAACTTCTTCTTCATATGTTGGTGGTTTTTAAACAAATTATTTTATTTTTTTTATAATAATTATTTGATGAAATAGAATTAATATCTTTTGTTATATTCTCATATGTTTCGCTATCACTTATTGGAACATTTTAATTCCCCTTCAGAATTAAATGAACTTCCTTCAATTGTTTTTTTCAATCCATCAGTAAACATTATTTTCTCATTATTATTTGATTTTATGTATATGTTATTCCCTTCCTTGGTTAACACAAATTTTTTACCACAATTAGATAATGTAGTTCCTTCTTTTTCTAAATTATTTATAACAGTAATATGGGGTGTGATTGTTTTGTTACTTTTTTTAACATCATAGTTTACTTTCAATTCTAATTTTATTGGATGAATTTGTTTTATGATTTCTTGATTAATCTGTGTTTATATCCTTAAAAAGTTTTTCAACCTCAAAAAGTTTTCTATGTTGAAAAGCATCTTCATCCAATGAAAGATTTATATTTTTTAAAGGATTTTCTTCTTGGCAAATGTTTGCTTCCTAGAAGGTTTATTTTGATTTGAAATTAATTCAGTTTTTGCTTCTTTATTAACATCAAATATTGGTTTTTCAATTTTTGTGGCCATGAAATTAAAATTTTGATCTTGAAGTTTTCTAAACATTAAATTTTCATTCCAAATATTTTGTTGAATATTTAATAATTTACAATCTTGAATATATTTATTAATATTAAAATCATTTACATTTCTAACCATTTTTATTCAAGAAATTAAATAATTCTAATCAACTAAATAATTAATTTTTCATATAATTGATTTTTTTCTTTATCCAATGCAATATAATTATATTTTATAGATAGGTGATTTTCAAAACTATTTAATTCTTCCTTGTCTAAAGTATCACTAAACAAATCATTAAAAATACTATCTTTATTTCTTTTTCCTAATTTAAAGAATATGAAAAAATTAGAATTACCTCGAATACTTCTAGATGGTAAATCATAATAATTTTGAGCTAAATAAATTACATTACAATTATTATGTTTACTTCGAATAAAATAAGATTCCTTAATTCCTTGATTTTTCATGTTACACAATCATCAAAAATTATTAAATTCTTTTTTGCTCGATCTTATTTTTCACATGGAATTATTTCATGATATTTATTACTCATTGATACACCAATTTTTTGAGGAGGCCTTCGGCCGACCATTTCTGCAAAAGAAGTTAGAGTTTAATTCCCCGAAGGCAGTTGCTTGCGTTCCACGTGAAATAGCTTCTCATTTTGTTTCTTAATATAATTCTTCACATAAATCTCTAATGGATGTATCATCAGGAATTTTATCTTGATTTTTAAATAATCCCACAATATCTTGTTTTGTTAAACCAGAATTTAACCTATGAAAAATTATTTGCATTTCAGATTGATTTAGAAAAACTTATTAAATTATCATAGTCTATAAAATTTAGAGTTAGAATCATTTTTAACAACAAAACTGATTTCACAGAACCAGAACTTCCAGTTATCAACATTCTAAAAGAATTTGGTAAAGTAGGATTGTGATTGAATTTCATAATATTTTTATTCCAAGTTGGTATAAACGAAGTTATTTTTAATAGTAAAAATTTTACTTGCTTCTGTAGCGTCAGCGACTGCCTTCGGAGATTTTTCTTGTGAGGAATTAAGAATTTTTGCCTTTGAAGCATCAGCTAATTGTACTTCTTTTATATTTTTAACCGCGCTTGTAATTCCTCCAGCTTCTCCTGCTTCAGTTATAATTACTCCAAAAATTAATGGTAATAAAGCTGCAAGTGGAAGAATTCTTCCAGAGGCAGTCACTTGCGCCCCGGAGTGTTCTTTTTCTTTAATTTCTGCTATTTTCCTTTTATCAATATATATTTTTTCACAATTATGTTCAACAGATGCAGGTTTGTTTGTTTCTATTATTTTTCTTATTTTGTTTTCTGGATTAGAAACACTTTGTGGATTACTAATTTGATCAGCCATTTTTAATAGAAATTATTTATTAAAATATAGTTTTTTGAAGTTTATGTTGATAGAATTTACCTAGAATTTCTTTACTAGGAGCACCCTGTGTATCTAAATCTTCAATTTCATAAGCTATTGGTTTTGTGCCAGCATGTATTTCTGAAATAATAAAAATTTCTTTAGACCATTTATGTGTTGAACTTTTTTCAAATTTATTTTTCCATTTGAATATTCTAACTCGGTCTCCAATATTAAATTTTTATTTCTCTTGTAAATCTTCATTAGCATTAGTTTCCCGCAATTTGAAGGTGTTGTATTTACTAAATTCATAAAATAATGAGATTTAATTTCTTGTAATAAATATTCTTTTAAAATTATTTTATTCGATTTTGATAAATTCTTCTTTGCCTTTAAGGTCTTAAATTTATCCAATTAAAACATTTTTTTATTTTTCTTCATTTTCAAAATTAAAACTAGAAACTGGTAATGTGTGATCTATATGCCAATAAGAACCTTGATTTTCCCAAGTCATTCCATAACAATGTTTGACTTTCTTTAAGTTCTTTTAATGCTCTTCTAATACCCCATATAAATGATGAGTTAATTTAACTTTGGGATTTTCATTATATCGTTTTTTAGCGAACTCATTAATTTTTTCTTTATTGTTTTGTTGATACTCTTTTTCACACTCTTTACACTCTGAATTATAAACATAATAATCTCTTTTAAATCTATTCCTAAATTCACTTATAGGTTTTTCAATATTACACTTTGTACATACTTTTATTGGTAAAGTAATTTTCAAATTTCTTATTTCTAAAAAACGTTTCTCTTTATATTTTTGTTCATTTAACTTTTAATATATACTTTCGCATTCTTTACACATACCAAAAAAATACGGTTTTCCTTTTCTCTTAATAATTTTAAAACATTCAATTGGTTTTTCAATATTACATTTATTACAAATTTTTAAATCCATTTTTAATTTAATTATTTTATAATGAATTTAGCAAACACTAGCATGTTCTATTTTAAAACCCAAATAATTATATTTTGGAAGATGATGTTCCCCTGGATATTTTTTCCATGGAAATTCTGGAAGTTTAGAACTTACAGTTTTTTGTAAATCTCTCCAGAAGTGTGAAATTGTGAAGTGTGAGACTTTTTTTGCTGAATTTTAGTTCTTTCATGTGTTGTTTTGTGAGCTTTTAAAAGATATTTTTTACAAGATTCACACAAATTTTTTTCTCGAATTACCATGATTTTTAAAATTAAAAATTTAAGAATTTAAAAGATTAGGGAAATTCAAAAATTAAAACCCCAGTAGTGTCAATATAGGGCAAACCTGCATTTTTGCCCACTTTTTACTGTTTTTTAGGGTTTGGTTAAAATACCATATTGCGGCTTTGTGGTTTGGGGATTAAAGGGTTTGAAGTTTAAAGCGGGAATGTAAGTTTTTGAGGGAATTGAAGTATAAAGATTAAAGGTTAGCCGGTTTGAGGGTTTTGAAGGATTTAAAGTATAAAGTTTTGAGTGTTAGCGGGTTTTAAGGATTTTTGTGGATATTGAAGGTTTCAAAGTATAAAGATTTAAGGTTAGCGGGGTGGGTCTCGTTTGTGTTCAGGGGGTCTGCCTGGTTTGCCCTATATTGAAACTTATATGCAGATTTGCAACGATGTAAATTAAATAAATTTTGAAATGTTGGTTCTTTTAATAAATTTATTTTTATGTGTTTGTTAGTTTATTTGTAGAGTATCAAATTATATTAAGTATCTACTAAATATTTTTTATTAATGTAGATATCCAGTAACTTTTTATTTGATTGTTGTTGAATTATTATTATTACTATTATTATTATTACTATTAATTATATTATTACTATTATTATTAGTATTTTGAAAATTTTGTCGTTAAAAATTTTATTTTTATAAATTTCATATTATAAAATTAAACTTAAAATTACAATAAAAATTTCACTAAAAATTTATGTATAAAAAATTTCATATTTCATATTTTAAAAATCTCATATTTTTTAAAAAAATTATATTTTTAAAATCACATTGAAAATTAATGTATAAAAAAATTTCATTGCAAAATTATACTAAAAATTCCATTTTAAAATTAAAACTTAAAAAATTTTATCTTTAAAAACATGTCTAATAAATTCATTGTAAAAATTATATTAAAAATTTAATCTTTTAAAAATTATACTTAAAATTACAATAAAAATTATAACTTAAAAAATTTATTCTTTTAAAACTACACTTAAAGTTTTATTGTAAAAATTACATTAAAAAATAAATTACATTTAAAAAATTTACATTAAAAATTTTTCGAAAATTTGCACGTAAGATTCAAAAAATAATTTTTGAAAAAATTTCTCCAAAATTTCGCCAAAATAAATTCGCGCGATAAAAATTGAATTCGAAAAATAAACATGCACATACAAAAATCAATTATTTTGGTTGCATAATTATATAATCAAGATTAATTACCTAATTATGTAATTTAATCCGATTAAACCACCCCAGGAGGCTACTGGGAATTTTGTGTGTGGGCCAGTGTCCGCTTAGCTACCTACTTTAGAATATGAGCATAAAGTGATTTTCAAGAACAGAATTATGAATTGGTAAGTTGCAGTGTGATGTTATGTTCTCCTAACTGCTGTTTCCAACGAGGCTTATCATCAAAAATAAAAATATGGTTCTTTAACTATTTTCATCCCGTTGCTAAGAGACGATAATACTGCTCCAACCAAGCTGTTGTTATTAAATATGATTAGCTCATCTACTGAATTATTAATGTTCCGGCACATATGTGTCTATTAACCGTCGGTAGAAGACATGACTTCATTTGCAGTTTTTCGGTCCTTATCTCTCGAATCTTCAATTATGAAAGAGAAAACATATTCCTAATTAATATCATGAGAACTTCTAATAAGTTGGACATACTTCAACCTAAGTAAATGTAACTGTTTCCCCTTTTCTTGAATCAACGTCTCCCTCTCCAAACTATTGTCATTTGCAATTTAATTATCCTGATAAGTCAAACATAATGTAATAAATAACACAGTTACAGTAAAGTAAATACAAATTTTAAGTGTCAACATTGTTTCAAGCCTTTATTAATTATCAGAGCATTGACTGATTATTTCCTTGCTTGGCCCAGGATGCAAGCTTCTCTGAAATTCTTTTGACGTATCCTTTCCATTTTCAGGGTTAGCATAGTTTCTGGCCCATGGAATATGTGGTTGGGCTGTTGCTGGTATCAAGTGTACTTCTTGTTTCGGTGAGAACAGTTCGAGAATGGATGTTATCAGATTGTCGTTGTTGGATTTCTAGAATTTTACTTCCAGGCGTTTTATCCTCAGTTTGAGTGAGCGGATCTTCACTTGGTCGCCATTAGCTCGCTTCTTGAACACATTTTTTGGCTTATCAATTATTTTATCTAGGCGAACTTAAGTCATTTGGCTTTGAGCTTATCAGATCTCAGTTTGAGCTACTCAGCTCATTCATGAAGTATCATTTTCTCGGAAAAGCCGAAAGATGTCGGCTCTGAATTTTTTAATCAATTGTTCCACTATAAATAATTAAACCACTATTACCGACTCCCACAAACAGTTATCGACTTTTACTGTTATGTTACCAAGCTCTGTTGAACACATTTCACTCACTCCTACTCGAAGATCAAAAAATCTTTTTAAGCAATTTATACGGCTAAGCTACCTTACGTTTGTGTAGTAAATTACATCGGAATTTTCTGCTTTTTCAACAGAAGTTAAAATTTCTTTGAATATACGATGCTGAACCGAACTTTTGTGAATGTAATTAACAGTTTTGATGACAAAATTAATCGCAACTTTCATATCATGAGTGTTTCCACGTAAATTTTCAATGTGCACTAAACAATGAATATATATAGCTTCGCAATTTCCTGTGATTTCTCGAATTTTTGACAGAAGCAAAGTAACACAGCAAGATTTAGAATCGCACATAGATGGTGCCCCATCCGTGGTTACTCTTGTTAATATTTTTAAATCAGCTTTGAATACATTCAACTAAGTAATAATAGCGTTGAAAATATCTGCTCCAGTCGTTGAATCTTTCATTGGCATCAAATATAGCAATTCTTCGGACGTTAAAATATCTATCTACACCTCTAATAAATATTACCAACTGGGATTTGCTGAAATGTCGGTCGTTTCGTCAAAGCAAATTGAAAAAAAATGAACTGAAATATCTTACTTATCAAAGTGTCTTTGATTCTTGTAGAAATATTTTGTAATCCTGCGACAAACTGTATTTTTTGATAAATTAATCTGCTTAAATATTTTAACCTTATCAGGAACTAGAACACATGTAACTGCAATTAAACACTCTTTAGTAAATTCACCATCCGAATGTGTCTTTAATGTTTTTGAAATTTTCTGAGAAACTATAATACTATCTAACTTTATGCCTTCATATTCATCATTAAAACGTACAAAAAGGTATTGCTGAAACTTTTTTTGTTCAAGCAATTTTTTTACTTCACATTTACGTTGATGAGTTGAACAAAAACTGCATCACAAATCAAGCATATAACACCAATACCTTTTGGTTCAAAAAAAAAGTCGTTGTTCCAAGATTCTTGAAATGAACGGTTTTCTCCTTTAAACTTGCGTTTTTTTCATTAATTTTTATTTACAAGGCCTAAATTTATTTATTATTTTATTTTTAATATTAATAAATAATTCAACCTTACAATTGACATATTTAATTAAATGTCACAAGTATAAACTATTCCAAATATTAAACGATAACGCCAATAAAAAACCTTTCTTACGATATATTTCGATAGCACAGCTATCATCTTCAGGTACTCAAAACCAACTAAAAATATTATGAATTAACATTTAATTTAAACAAATTATTTTTTATTAATTTAATTTTTTAATAAATAAATATTTTTAAAAATATATTTTAAATTAATTTTAAATTTTAAATTTTTTACTTATATTCTAATTTTTTAAAAATTAATGCAATTTAAAATTTTCAATTATTTTAATAATATTAAAAAAACAAACATGATTTAACATACGTAAACTATTTAAAAACATTCAAAACATTCGTAGTCACAGCACTCTGCACATTAATCTTTGGATCCAATGACCTTATCAGCAATGCTTCACATATCACTCGTTCCCAATAACTATTAAAACTTCTCAACAAAATTCTAAAATCAGACATTCCGATATCACTTTTACAGCCTCTATTGTGTTCACTAATATTGGTCAAACCCTTCAATCGACAATGCTCTAGAGCATTATTATTTCGGAAATCATAAGTCGATTGTACTTTCTGAAAAAGACGTGTAACGAAATAAAAAAAGTAAAACTGGTCACATGTGTCCAGGTGGCCGCACATTTGGCATCGCTGATCTAAATCATTAAAAAAGAAGTAATAGTTTGCCTTGTGGCTGTGGATGTCAGTGTGAGTCAACATCATTGATAGTGTGATTTTAGATAACATTGAGAGTATTAGTTAGTGAGTATGGTCCGGTGTATTTTCAGTACAAATGTTGAGGTAATCAATAGTTAGTAACTAGACTGTGGATGGTCACGAGACCAGAGGTCTATTATGACTTAGGACATTACATGTTAATTATGATATAAGAGGTCAATGGTCAACTATTACATAATTATATTATAATTACTTAATCATTTTAACTTACGTAACATGCTTATTATATGATACTGTATATCCAGGGATATTTGGCTTGATTTATAGTGTAAACTTTATACTCCTCAACTTATACTAGTGCAATTCTATTACGGTGTTATTTTATTTTACTTGATCATTGTTTTAGTAATTCCATGTGCTAAAATTCAATTAACTATCAAAGAAATGGCAGACATTTATAATTTTAAATAAGGTTCATGAAACTAATATGAATAATAAAGATTGGAGAAACTCTATCATTTATAGTAATTGTAGTTTTGGTCGTAATTGTGTTCTGGGTCACGCTGGCAACCTTGGCTTTGGCCCTGGTCATGAGAATTGATGATCTGGGCTTGGCTAGGGTACCATAACAATCTATACCCGTGAAATCTAATAATTGTCTGTTGGAGTTATTTACAGTATGAGAATTGAGAGTCGAGAGAGTGTATGGGTATTAGCGATAACCTACGGAAAGACTGCGAAACTACATAGGAGTCATATTTAAAAAATGTATTCCCTTATGTGCATCTAAATGTTTGATGAGTTGAAAATAATTGTGCTGGTGATTATTAGTATCATATCAAGAGTTTTCAAAAAATAAAATATAAGGGGGCTTGACACACTTTTACAATTATTTAACATTTTTGTGAAAATGGATGAAAAAGAACTTTTATTAATGTCGAATTCACAAAATTACATTATTATCGTTGCCATACATCCGCAATTTCAATGTTATAAACGCATTTTGTTTCGGCTTTAAAAGAGATTTTCCCGTTGTATTTATGTTCCAGATCTTCAATCATTTCCAACAGCACGTTATCCGTGTCATCACTAGAGTCGTAACATGAAGAGTTTGACCAATGAGTTCTGATTCCGCTAATACTAATGTAGCATTTATTGCACCTCGGACAAATAAATGGTCTTTCGTTCGTGTGTAACCTAAGGTGCAACTGTAAGTGAACGAGTTGTGTGAATTTTGTTTTACAAAATTCACACTTGAACGGTTTTTCTCCCCTGTGCAATCTCATGTGAGTTTTCAAGTTGCTCGTACTACTGAAACGTTTGCTGCATACCGAGCATTCGTGAGGCTTTTCTCCCGTATGAACTAAGTTGTGCTTTTGCAAATGAGCTAATTGCGTGAAACCTTTTCCACAGGTTTGACATACAAATGGCCGTTCTCCGGTATGAGTTCTCTGGTGAACTTTGAGGTTTGATAGCTGACCGAATATCTTTTTGCAAACTGAACAATTGTATTTCGACTTACCGTCAGTTTTTATTAGTGTATAAGAAAGATGATGGCCGTTGATTTTTTCGTTAGAAAAAATTTGTTTTTTACTCAAAATAATATCTCGATTGTTTTCGTTTAGGATCGACTTGGTCACAGCTTGTGAAATCGAACTATGGGGATATATTGGTTCAGTTTTACTGATGTTGCCAATGTTGCAGTGGCTTGAGGAAATGGAATTCATAGTCATATGAAATAATTTATTTCTCCATATATTACACCAGAAATTGTAGATGTGAGAATAATTATAAACACTTTGCGATTGCTTTGGAGAGATTTGTAAAATGTTTTCTATTCGAAATTTCCAGCTTCTTGATGAAACTGTGGGAATTTTTTCTGAAAGCGATTGATAGAGGATTAGTTCGGTTTCCTTGGCTATCGGGGGTTTTAAATGAAGATAAACCCCGCTTGAAGAAGAGTAGTCTCCACAAATTGGAACTACGTTTGATTCATTTAGAGAGGTATTTTTTCTCATGACTTTCAGCCAGTTATTGGGTGGGAAATTATCACTTTTACTTAAAATAACTTCCTGTAAAAAAACTTTAACAATCACATTGCAATAATTACATGCTTACCATAGCTTCAATATCTATCGGACCTAACTTCAGAGACTGGTGAAGATCAATTTTTGTTTTAATTTGGAATACCTAAAATTTAGACACTCGATAAAACAAATTATTTTTATAAGCCAATAAATTAAGGTTTTGATAATTTAAAATAAAATTTGTTTAATTTTAATTCTCATTTTTGTTGATTTGTTGTAAAGGAATATGCCCACCCTGTGTGGAAATATTCCATATCTGACCCCTAGCATGGTTTTTCTTGTTGGAAGCGGTCTGTGTCATAAGAATGATGACCTTTAGATATAAATAATTTGTTTATTATTAATACTGGAAATTATGTTAAACCTTTGACTATTGATATCAAAAACTGATATGATAGCTGAATTGTTTCTTTTTTTCTGATACTTAAAACTAAATTACATAAATTTTTTTTTAAATTGTAGAAAATATGTTTTATATAATTTATTAAAATATATTAATTATTTTGTTCTTAAATTCATTAAAAAGTTGTTGAGGGAAATATATTTCATGTCTCTGTAAATAGCAAATACTGGAACGTGAAATAAAAATCACGAAAAAAATATTTAAAATTTAATAATTTTCATAATTTATAATTTTTCTATCCAAAAATTAAAACAATTTTTTTTATTTTCGCTTCTTTAAATTTGATGTTATTGTAAGTTTTTTAATATGCATATATATCACGGTTAATGTAATAAATCCGGATATTATAATATTTATAATGACCGTTCATTATTAATATTAACCAAACAGAAAGGTTAAAGTGCTTAATCTGGACTACCCATCTTCGGTAAATGTATATTTTAAAATAAAAATGTAGATGCACTTGCAGTAACACAATAGTTTAAGAAATCAAAATATTTTTGAATTTGGAAAATTTGATATTTATAAAACTTTACAAAGTTTTAATAAAAATAGTGTGTAAAAATAAAAGGTTATAAAAATTGTAAGTTCTGCACATTCAGTACTTTATCGTTTTTAAAATGGTTAGTGTTCATCTTAAGTTTCTAATTATTATTTATATTTACCAAAATACAATATTATTAATAATAATCGGTCATTATTCATAATATTCAGATTTATAACATTAGCCATAACATAAATATAAATTGTACTCAAATTATACTCTAAAAATTAACCAGTAATCATTTAATTGGTTAAAATTGCAACCAATGAGAATTCATTTAGAAATAACTAAAATAAAAATTTTCCAAAAAAACACCAAATGCAATTAATAGTTATTAAAAGTGGTATATGATAGTATATATGATAGCACTTGGAACGCGTGAAAGGCCCGCAAATTATTTAATGCACCATTGCTTAAGCATTTGATTTATTTTCTTTTTTAAATTGATTGTTTTAATGATTTATATCATAATATTTAATAATATAAATCTGTTGTCAGATTTTAGACGACTATTTCTGATAAATTTTAATAGAAAATTAAATATTTGATAATTTCAAAATGTTATTTAAATTTTATAACCTGCTCTACTGAATTTAATCAGTAGTATAAAATTAAGCAAATATTTCATTGTTAATAAAATTTATTAGTTAATGAATTAGAATGTCAAAAGAAATTGTCGAAACGTGTCTAAATATTTTTTCCAATTTCCTTTTTTATCGTGAAATTTTCATCAAAACCAGTTATTAAAAAAAGCAAAATCTAATTGAATCCTGGAGCTATTGAAAAAGTATTAATGAGCAATGAAATTCTAATATTGTGCACAAATTTTTTGTTTTAATTGGTAATTATTCGTGAAATGTAGATTTTTATGCAATTCACTTGGAAAAAAAAATCTGAAAATTTTCATTTATTTTTTTTGATTTTTGAACTTTTATTGTTGTGTTTTAATGGACACAAATCGTAATATTATGGACAGACAGCAATATCGCATCATTTGAACCCCGTTGGAAATTTTAGTGCTATCATAATTGGATAATTATAATAAAAATCGATTTCCTTTATCTTAATTTATTTTTAGACTGTAGAATTATGCCTTTGAAAAATACTTTAGATAAGCCTGTGTCGAAAATTCGTGATAAATTAATAAAAAATATAAATATCTAGTTGGAAATAGAAATGAATTAACTGTGAAAAAGATTAAAAACTTTAATTAAAATTGTATCTATATTTTACTCACAGATATAATAAAATGCAGAAAATATATAGAAGTAACTAGCCCCGGATTTTGCCTTGAGGTTGGCTCAACAAAATGAAGCGTAACCGTTTTGAGAAAGAGATACATACATATATATGCATTAATATGATGCTCAAATTTAATGATATAATAGTACATTAAATTAAATATTATAATGACAATTTATCGTTGAGGATACTTATCGCAAGAACTTTACGTTGCCACACAAAATTATGAAACTACAATGAAGAACGAGTCAACGACTAATCTATTCTAAAGTTTCCGAAATGCCAATCTAGTTCATGCAATTCAGGCATGTCACATTTGCAGAAACATTTCTATTCCAATCTAAACATGCAACGGCCGTTCAATGTCGGCTTTGAAAAGGAAAAATGACTACTAATTAAATAAATTCATGAGCGTTCCCGATAAGAATAAATTAATATTTAGATAAACTAGAAAAACTTATTTATTGAAATACTAATTCTTTAGCAAACAAATTAAGCCTAAATAGAAATTGGATAAAAAATTTAACCTTGTACACATATTTCGCTTATCGGCTTGGAGGGGCCTCAAGTTTGCTAGCCGCTTTTTGACTGAGTATCTCGAAGCAGTCAAGACAAATTTTTATCTACATTTATGAAAGTTTGTAGCTGTATATTTACTAAAATGTTATAAAGTGGTAAAGAAAGTAATAATTCTCATTTAAAAGGCATATTTAAAGAACCGTAGAAGGCCTAATAAAGATGTGCGTGGGCCTATTACCGACAGCGATTTTAAACAATTTGTAAAGCATGTAAAAGATAAGTCTTTACTGAA
Source organism: Schmidtea mediterranea (assembly GCA_022537955.1). Lineage (NCBI taxonomy): Eukaryota > Metazoa > Platyhelminthes > Tricladida > Dugesiidae > Schmidtea > Schmidtea mediterranea. Next base: position 191,648,197 of record CM039680.1, read on the forward strand.
AAATTTTCACTAAATAAACAATTTGCTGCAAAGAATTATTTTTTCATTTACCTTTATTTAAGATTTAATTCATCCTGCTATGAAAAACCATCATTTTCTATTATTATTAATTTTATTATTAATTTTATTATAATTATTATAATGATTATTTATTTATATATTAATTTAATTCATAGAAAAAAAAATGAGAATATTATAATTAAATTTAAAACCCTAATATTTTTCTGGGACAATTATTTTATATTTGTTTTACTTTAAATCGAAACATGACATTGAAAAAATAAAATTTATTTTAGAAAAAATATTGAAAAAGTTCTCGATTTCAATTATTATTACCTAATGCAATCGAAATTCAATTTTCCAAGCGAACAAATCAGAAAATAAACGAAGTAGTCAGATTTTATATTTGACTGACGATTTAAACAATTAGAATTTATAACAGTAATTAATAAATAATTAATAATGATTTAAATAAATATTATTATTTTTTAATGTGAAGCGACGGTAAAAGTAATAATGGTAAAACATAAAATTCTATTACAGCGAGTGTTTGTGTGTGCCGTAATGTGCGTGTGTGTGTGTGTTGCTGTGCGTGTGTCATTATGTTGAAATTGATTATACTTATCAATTTATCTATCGATTACATTAATTAACACTGACAGTGAGGAGATTTCGAAAATCAATATTTTATTAATTGATTAAAACAACTGGAAACCGTCAAAAAAAAAGTCCGTTTTGAAAAAAATTTTTTTTTTAAATAAGGAAAATTATTGGTTTTATATATTTGATTTTTTCAATCGGTCCGTGCCTTTTGAAAGCTTAATAAATTATTCGAAAACACCACCATAAGCTGATTATTTTGACCCGATTTCGAGAGATATTAGAAACTACTCTCTCCGACTCTAACTCTTTTTGCTCGTTTACTCAATTCGATTGCCTTGTCGATTCGAATAGCAATAATTGATCATTAAATTGTTGTCCTGTCACAGGGGCTCGTAAATCCAACTCCAATCTCTTAATTGTAGGCCTGTGATATTTTTCCAATATCAACGTTTTCTCAACAAAAAAAATATATTTTTTTCACATTTCGACCCCACCAATGTATCGAATGTTCAGTTCGGGAAATCCTATGAAAATAATAGGGGGGAAATTCGTGACTGAGATCTGGCTTCTCAACAGCAACAAATATAACTACCAATTGTTTGAGAGAAATTGTTTCTATCTGTATTTTGATTATTATTGAAAATTATTTTGTTTTAATAAGTAGAAATCTTTTCCCCGGAAATTATGCAGCGACAATTTTTCTTTGGTTGGAAGTAATCAAAATATTATTTTAAAGTATTACTTGTTTCAATTAAGTCTTTTAGAAGTAATATAATTTATTGATGGGTCATATAATCAGTCTATTTAAATATATTTTGTTGTTTTAATTTATGGGTAAGGCATAATAATTTCAGTTTATTTATTGAAAATAGTTTTGCTTAAATGAGTTGAAATTTTATTTTTGACATTATGCAATGCAAATTTTCATTGGATTGGTAGAAATTATTAAAAAAAAATTTCCATTAATCAAAGTCTTACTTTTATCAAATGTGATAGAATAGATTTTATTTCAAAAGCAAAGTATTATTTGTTTTAATGAAACCGTTGGAGGTAATTTAATTTATTGTTTATAGTGTATTACTGGCATACAGTTAGTCTCATTGTGGATATTTTTTGTTTAATTTATAAATCATAGACTACTTTAAAATGATAAATCTGATTTAGTTAGATTAAGACTGAAAATTGAGACCTCTTTTTACAAACTTTAAGATAGAAAGTTATTTTTACTTTTGCTATTGACTTCTATTGTTGATATAAAATTATTATGTCAGTTTCCAATGTTCAAGTAAAATGATTAGTAGAAATTGAAGTTTTACCAGTCCTAATTTAAAGTATGCGACTGTTGTCCAAAGCCTTCGAGGAAATAAATATGTCCTACGAACCTTTGCTAATAGAAATAAAGCGCGCTCGCTTCAAGTGGCACTAGAGCGGCTAAATTAAATATTAAAGGATTTTAAAAAATTCATTCTTGTTACTTTTGCATGATTTTGGAAATCCTTGACCAAAAAATTGAAATATGATTAGAATTTTTTAAGGTTACGTTTAAAAAAATAGTTTAAATTCCAGGATCACAAATAGCGAAAATTTATAAAAAATATTTTGAAAACGAAATAATTATTAAATTTAAAAAAAAATATTTTGTTTTATTTAGTTTTAGTCTTAAATTTTTATAACTCCAGACAAACCACAAACAATAGTATTATTAATCAGGAATTGCTAACATAATTTTATTAATAATTTTTTTATATTTATTTCAGATAAAAAACATAGAACACAATTTATCAGGTTGCGATCGGAGGGGGTCGCAACCAAATAAATGCGACCGACATCTAAAAAGGGGTGCTCAGTTTTTATTTAAAATAAATAATTTCAATTTGTAATAATTATCTTAATTTTCTGTAGATTCAGCTTATAAAATTAAATTATAAATCAAAAAATAAAATAACTATATTTCTAATTTTAAAATATGATGCTAATGTAAATTTTTAATTTCATCTAGAATTATTTATATAAATTCTTCAAAAATTTGTCTTAAATTATTATTCTTATTTTTAACACTCGAAATTCTAACCACAATAATGTTTCATAATCTAATTCTTGAAGTTTAATTCGTAAATAAAATTAATATTTAAAAATTATTTAGGTATTTGGACTTTTTCTAGTTATAATTAAAACAAAAAATACATATTTAATTTATTTTAACTCCATTATTGCTTCATATTTGTATCATATTCTTTAATGTTTCTAAAAACTTCCTAAAGCCGTATTTTCTTTTAGTTAGCTAACTGGGAGTAAAGGACAACCTTTAAATATTACACTATTTGGTTCATTATTATTCAAAACTATCTTATACGCAAGACTTGAAATTTAATAAAAAATTTCATTTTCATAAATTATATTCCAAATTATTAAACTATTTTTTAAGACAACCAGAAGAAATTTTTAAAAATGTTATCTAAGTACTGCATTATTCGAAGGCTGCCTGTATGAAAATTAAAAATTTAGAAAATTTTATTAATTAAATTTTATTTTATTTAAATTAAATTATTTAATATATTCAATATTTATTATATTCTAAAATTGGTTCATTTAGGTCCATTAGGCTAAATAGTGACCTTCCTAGAGCTTCTACGACTAAATAAGCCAAGCTCAATGTCTCAAGAAGAATAAGATTTTAAGTAAGATTTTAAATAAAAAATTTTGTTACTTACAATTTTATTAATTTATATATAATGGATTAAATAATCAAACAAAAAATAAAATAAATTATAAGGAAATGCAATGTAAATGATATTTTACTCATTCAATAAAATTTCAAAAGAAAAAAATTTACAGTGAAAAAAAATTTTAAAATATAAATTTCGATGTTGATAAGAACCGAAAGGATGTTCCGGATAATTAAGGTTGCAATCGAGTCCTGATCACATCTTATTGAAAATTAGAGGAAGTCAAAATTAAATGTAAATAAGGTGAAATCATAGTGCTGAAAAGTGTTTAAAAGTCATTGAACGTTTTTTAATAACAACAAAAAAATAAAATTTTGTAAATGAAGAACTGAATTAGAGGATATTTCAGTCTTTCTTCAAGTCTTGTTTTGAGTTTGGTGTCAAGAATATATCAAAGAAAATAATTCTAAATTATAGACGAAAGAAAAACTAGAATAAACCTTTAACCTTCTTAGTGCTACGAAAAAACAGGCCTTTTTAAAAAGATCTTGTCAGAAGTATTGACTAGATAAATTTATTTTTAAAAGCCACCGTTAGTCAAATCGGTCTGACAATGAGTATGTTAAAAAATAAATTGTCAAACACTCTCAGTGCCACGAAATAAACAAGACCTTTAGAAAATAAAAGCCTTGTCAGTCATTTTTCAGAGTGTTCAGCTTTCGAACAGTCATTATTTTTCGTTTGATGATTCACTATTTTCCTTAAGTTCTGGGACCTTACCAATATGAATGTTGAGTTTGCAAGAAATCTTCTAGGTTTTAAGGTGACTAAATAATGATGATATTTGGAGTTATTGGAAATGGTGCATTTCTATATGTTGAAAGGATTGAAGGAGATATAATTAGGATGAAATGTAGATGTATTTCAAAAGATGAACTTTTTTAAAAAGATAACGACTGCATTTAATTTACCAAATAGATAATGCTAAAGTTCCAAAAATATTTTTTCAATAATGAAATCTTTTTTAGAATAAAAACTTGTTAGGATAATTATATTGTTAGTTAAATATTGTCTATATTTGTTTTAGCAGATTTGGTTTGTTTTATTATATAGTAAATATTATTGATACTACTATCTAAGTAAACTAGATATTCCTTAATATTAATTATATTGCTTAACATAACTAAATGCGATAACATATTTTAAATAAAATAAAGAATGTGTAAATTAAATTCAAGTTGGAATTCCATAATTTCTTTAGTAGAGGTTTTAAAGATATACTGTCTCACCATGTTTTGTTTGTTTAAACTGATATTAAGTCATTAGTTATTAAAAATGTCAAAGTATATGATTGAATAAATTGGATATGTATTTTATATGTGACAGTGCCAATAATGACGATTCGAGGTTCGTCGCCTTTTCTCCGAATTTTATGAAAGTTGAGTTATTTCATTATATTAAATGTTTACAAAATTCCTTCGTGAACTATCTAAAATTGGTTCATGTAGATGCATTCAGTTTGATAGTTACCTTTCTAGAGCTTCTACTACTAAAGCAGCCAAACTCATCCAAAACACTGCCAAATTCAAAGCTGGCTCTTTTCGTAAGCTTTAAATACACAAATTTCTATCCTAATTGCATTCAAGTTCTTTAAAAAGCGTTTTTTTAAAAGTTTGGTTTGTTGTAAAACTAAATGTTTGGCTACCAAGATCTCATGATTCAGCACCTTTAGATATTTTCTATTAACTTTATTTCTGACCTGTGAATAAATGCTTTGAAAAATGAATATAAAACAAAGGATCATCTTATCTACAATAATTTTTTGAAAATAATAAATTTAAAAATGAGTAGGGTATTTGCAGTATATTTTGATATTTAATTAGAGGTCATACAAAATTCGAATGTAAAGTTCTCATAGGCATTTTTATCGGTCACTTTTATTCAGTTCTGAAAGAAAGTATAACCAGGTCCTTTGTGATAGTATCAAAATAAACGGCATGCACAGAATAAACCCAATATCATATATAGTTGAAATACAAAAAAAATATATTTAAATATTGTTTTATTTTGTTTTAATGTGTAGATTTTTATAGCTGCTTTATTTCGGATTAATAATAGAAAATATTAAAATATATCAAAATGCTATTTAAACAAATAATTGATTGTTTTATCCAAAAATAAATCTAATCATAAAAATGATTAATAAAACAAAAAAATTCGAAAATATGCGTGATTGAAAATTGAAAAAGCTCAGAAAAATCAAAAGTAGAAAACAATGTTTTTGACACAATACACTGTGACTTCCGATAGAAGAGGTAATTTTAACATGCGATTATCTTTCTAAAATTGTAATTTTAATTTTTAACAATATGAAAATCTAAATTATTTAAAATAAAAATAAAAATTATTCAAAACTTTTTTTTAAAATATAAATAAATATAAATAAATATAAATTTTTCTTAAAATATAAATAAATTTAATTTTTAATATAACAAAGAAATTATTTAATAATATTTTTCAACTAACATTTTCGTCTCTATTGAAATCCACGTATAAAAAATGTGGTAAAACGTCAACATGAACTGAAATATATTTCTCTGTTTCTCTGGAATAATTCTTAATCAAAAAAAATTAGTTAAATTAAAAAAATAAATAAATTTAAATATATATTTATTAAAATTACCTCATCCATTTTATTAAATATAATTTAATAGTGAAATTTATGCATAAAATGCCTTTATTCATTTTATTCCGTGACTTCAACGAAATTTATTGGCTGCAATTAGAGAAAAATTAAAATTCTTTCAATTGACCAATCAAAATTGATCAATAGAAAAATTTTGTTTGCAAACTTCACCAGCCCATTTTGGACATGATTTTATTTCGATATTTAACCCTTAAAACAATCTAGAGAAAAGGAAATCACTGGAACAACAGGAACCTCGAATCCACTTTATATGAAATATTTGTTTATTCAACAAATGAATGTAAACCATTTGTTTTGATCGGACAACTTTTAATATGCTGACAAAATAGTATAATTCAAGTGACTTAAAGAGCGCTGTAAAATTTAAAATGCGCCTGTAGAATTAGGCTATAGAAGTGAGGGTTAACTTTGACTTACTACTTACAAAATAATATTTTAACTATTTTGTTTGAATTTCAGTAACAAATAAAATCTCATTAAAATCATGAGAAACAAAGTCCAGGTTATTTTTGCGTTATTATCAAAAACCGAAAGTTACCTGAAATAACCAGATGCTCATTTCTCTAGCTATTAAAATTAATTCGAAAGAAAACGGGTACGATTATAATATAACAACAGTGACAAGGTTTAGAGGATCTTTCAATTTCTATTATTTTATTTTAATCATTTTTTATTTGTTTTTTTTTCCGATGACATTTTCATTCTGAGAAAAGATCAAAAATTTTCAACATTTGATAAAAGCAAAACCGAATTAAAAATTTTGATCTCTTGTCAGAATTAAAACAAAGTAAAATAATTTCTGAAATATATTTTTATGTACAATTGTTGTACTGGATAAGAATTTTGTTCATCTTTGTACTTTTATCCAATCTTAATTTCAAGTGCAATGATATATAAAAGGTTCTAGTTTGTTAAGTGAATCTTCAAATGAATTTATATTGTAAGATTTTAAGCAAATTTGTTCATGGAGGTTTTTTTTTACAAAAATTTGACAGTTTTTATTACATTAGTAACACTTATTAGTATTCGTTAGCTTTTCTTTCTGGTAAATTGAAATTATAATCTATGAGAACTTATCAAATAATTGCTAATAATTTGGAGATTTTTCGCTTCTTCATTTGAACAAAAAAATCATTTGGAGTTTAGTTATTTACAATTGTTTTAATTGTGTACGAGTTACGATTTAAATTGATCTAAATTGTTTTCTTATCTTTGTCGTAATTGGATTTTTTTATTTACTTACGTTTGTTTGTTATTTATTCTTAATATTGTTCAAGACTTCTTTTTCTATTACTTGGAGATAATAACAATTGAATGGGAATATATGTGCAATATAATTATTATTATTATTATTATTATTATTATTATTATTATTATTATTATTATTATTATTATTATTATTATTATTATTATTATTATTATTATTATTATTATTATATTATTATTATTATTATTATTATTATTATTATTATTATTATTATTATTATTATTATTATTATTATTATTATTATTATTATTATTATTATTATTATTATTATTATTATTATTATTATTATTATTATAACTACAATCTTCATTACTATTACTACTATATTTTATAAATTAAATTAATTAAAATGAGATTATAAATAAATGTTAGATATGATTTGTTTTTTACTGAAATTGAGTAAATAATATCATCTTGATTTTTGATTTTTGGGTGTGCAAATTTGATGAAAGCAAAGGTATGAAAGAGAACAAATATTGAAATGTTGATTCAGTCTTTCACACCTGTTTTAATATCATTGATGTCAAATGTTATTCGGTGACTGAAAAAGTTCCCAATACAAACAATTATCAAACTGATATCAACAAATGCCTTTGAGAAGAGTCGAGAGTAAGGAAACCATTTTAATTCCATTGAACCTCTCAGCAAGACAGTTTACTCTGAATTATAATTTCTATAAAATTAATTTTACCGAAAATTAATTATTTTTATTTTCATGATTTTTGTCAGTTTCTTATACAAATTTGTTTGTATATTGCAAATTGGAGTTTGTTTTTTTTATATACTTATATTTCGATATGATAATGAGAATTTGGTGAATAAATACATTTTATTGTTTACGATAAGATTGGGGAAAATAAAAAAATAATTTAATTCAATTTTTTTACTGCGAACTCATAATAGAATATTTAAATATTTAAAAGAAAATAATAGATTTTTGGAATTTTTATTAGTTAAATTTTTATGATTTTTGATATTGTAAATATTTTGATTAAATGTAATAAAAATGAAACTTTTAAAATATTTTTTCCGTATTTGGTGATTTCGTGATCAACAAATATTGTTCTATTTGATTTTTTATTGTTTTAGTTTCCATGGGTTTTCGTAATGTTTTTCTTGGACAGTTTTTGCTTTTACTAAATGTTTTTTTTTATCAAAATGTGTTTAAAAAAGAAAATTAATATTTTAATAAATTTTTGAATAATTTAAATTACGATCTAGACTATTAGATAAATCACTCAAAAATTGTGTGTTCATCAGATCATCTTATAATAAATAAAAAATTAATAGGTTTGTATCATCTTTTTATACTATAACTGTAGTAAGTTTCTATCTGACTCCGTCCTCCCCAACTGAATACATTTGAGTGAGAGAAATGTCCATGTAAATTAGTGGAAATTAGGTTTTTTCGAAAAGACAAATTATGGTCTCACGTGTAAATATTTTGCAATAGACAAAAATCGTCATAGAAATTAATTTATATTATGTACAAGAGGCAAAGTAAATCAAAGGCTTAATTTATGCAATTTAAAAAGGTATAATTAAGTAAATTAAAGAAAGGTGAGATAACTAATTTAGTCAGAATTTTAAGTTTAAATTCTGACTAAACTATGTTATTTTAACTATTCATTTTTATGTCATTTTAAGTTCGACTCATTTAAAAATATTTCATTATTGCAGAACTGTGTATGTGAACACGAAATAATTTAATATTTTCGCAGTTGGCAACATGGTCATGTCAATAAAGCGTCTGTTTTGTTTTACTGTTCGGAAATTTAGTGAGTAATTTCGTTCTTCATGTTACAAAGGCATAGCTCTTTATTATCAGTACTGGCTGTAACCCGTAAAAATGACGGCCATTTTGCTTTTGTTATTCGTTAGATTAGTATGTATGATTGCTTTAGATCAGCTTTTCCCAATGCATTTTGCTCATGAAATCCTTTCTTAATATTTAAAACTTAATGGAACCCCAAAATTTTTTTTTTTATCAAATTTTATATTTAATTTTTGAAACTTCAAATATAAATTTTATTAACAATAAATTACATAAATTTTTAGTGCGATGAATGCACAATTTTCTTTTTTTGGCAAATCTTTTTTATATTTGGAATAATAGAGGATAATTGAATTCGCATATCTGGTGCAGCGTCAAGACGATTTTGATACCTTGTTTTTGTTGCAGAATACAGTGAAAATCCTGCCTCGCATAAATAGATTGTTGGAAATAGCAACAATACACGACTTGCTCGTTTTGATAATTCTGAATATTCTTCAGATAATTCGCTCCAGAGAGTAATATGAGAAACTTCTTTGAATTTTTGATTTAATTGGCTGTCGGAATTAATTTCAATTAACTTTTCGAAATTCTCAGCTGAAAATTCTAACTGGTTTTTCAAGTGCTTGAATGAATAGATTTTGAACACAGGTATGTGTGTTTTTATTTAAAGATGTGAAATACTGATTGATAGTTGCTTCTAGGAGATTAAGATGATTCACAATGTCGTTTTTAATTTCTAGCTCGAGTGGATGTTCCATTTCTATCAAAAAATTATTTAAGTGTTGGAAGATACCAAATTATTTTGTTGAATCACAGAATTCCAAAAATCTAACTCACGTGCCAAGGATAATATTTTATCTGTCGCGTTAAAAATGTCTATGTTTTTTCCTTGGAGTGACAAGTATATTTCATTTAATTTGATACATATATCTGCAAGAAAAGCAATTTTGGATAGCCATATAGGGTCCACTAATCTATCAAGTAGTTTAGATTTGCTACCGAGAAAATATACCAAAAGCTCTTTTCGCAATTCAAATAATCTGACTAGGATCTTACCTCGAGATAACCAGCGGACTTCTGTATGCAACAAAAGAGCCGTGTGATTACTGCCCATATGATCACAAAAAGTTTTAAACTGTCATGATTGTAATGGCCGACTTTTAATGAAATTTATAATTTGCACTGCTTCATCTAACACAGTTTTAAATGAGGTGGGCATATGTTTAGCTATTAGTGCATGTCTATGAAGAATGCCGTGACTTCTGCAGCAGATTTTTGATACATTTTTTATGCGTATTACAGCACACGCCATCTTTCCTACCATAGCTTTGGCTCCATTACTGCACACATCAATTTATAACATTTTTATTCATGAAATTATCTAGTGTTAAAAATATTTTCACTCGTGGCATATTTTTCTAAACTTTCGCACAGAAGCAAATCTTTTTCAATAATTTTATTGAAATCATAACATACGAAACCCAGCAATATTGCCAGACCCACAACATCTAATATTTTGCTACAAAATATACACATGGCGTCTGGATAAACTTCATTTCTAGTTACTGTGAAACCCAATGACAAATAACTTATATCGTATCTATTTCTTAGTATTATAAGAAGAATCGTTATTGCTTGGAATATATCGAGGTTTCTTCGATGGGTCATCTATGTCCATACATCCAGATTGATAGAGTAATAGATTTTCTGAAACCTCTTTTTCCGGTTCCTTAGATGTCAAAGAAATAGTTTTTTTATTTAAACTTCCACCTTTTAGTCAATTTTCCGAACTCATGGTAAAATTAAATATTAATAAGGGAAAATTTGTAAATTAGAACTTTTTTTCTATAAAATTTGAAAATTAGAACAAAAATTATTAAAAATTTGAAAATTAGAATTTATTTAAAACTTAAAAATAGAAATTGTTTAAAAACTTATATTTTATACATTCTATGTCCTTATGAACCATTCCAAAGAAGAAGAATCATTCAACAGTTTCAAGTTGGCTCAGAGCATTTTTCAATTGAAGAATTTAAAAACTTGTTTACTGCAGCTGCTATAGAAATTTTAGAGATTAACATTCTAATTTTCAAAATTTAGCAACTTTTCGTTCTAATTTTTAAATTTTGGAGAAAAACGTTCTAATTTTCAGAATGCCCCTATTAATAATTAATATGAAAGATTAAATTTGACGTTGTATTCTGTCTAATATTCGCAAAACGGTTTTTTGCTAAATTTTAATAGATTGAATAATTATTTATTAATATAATATGCAGGAGTACATACTTAAAGAATTTATCATTGGAATAAAACTAAATTATCTTCGAAGTCAAGTATAATTTGCAGGGAAAAAATTGCTTAAAAGACATTAAGATAATTTAATAGTTAATAAAAACTTAGATATCACAAATTTATATGTGCTTACATTTTTTTTATAAAATAAGAACAATTGTACATATTCCATTGAGAACAACAACTAACTTATGATTCGGTATTTATTAAATTTTTTAAAACCAACTACTAAGAAAATTTTTGAGTATAATGGTTGCTATATTATTAAAAATAATCAATTCATACTACAATTAAATCAAGGATTTAAATATTTTTTGATATACAGAATCACATTATTGTTGGGCCAGAACACAAACAGCCTTGCTTAAATGAATCGGTAACACACATGCAAATATAACATGCAGATTTAAATTCAAACCTATTAAAACACCAATTAACCCTATCAAAATATGAGAAAGAAGACAATTACATATAAAATAATAAACATAAAAACAAATTGAAATAATAACAAAAAGCAACAAGATCCGCACGATATAAATATAAACATAACACGAAAACCTAACAAATTTGACCGAAATTTGATAATTTAACAAAATGTGAAATTTCATGAAAATGAAATAAAAATCAAAAAATTTGAATTAGAAATAATTCAATAAAAATTTCAAAAGAAAATTATCAAATAAAATTGCAAAATAATAAAAATTAAGATTAGAATACACTAGAAAATTCCAAAGTCGAATTTTGTTTTACTAAATCAAAAAGAACACGCAAGGTTAGGGCCAAAAAATAGGTATATATACCGATTCATTTTTAAACCATTTTAATCCTTAAATCAGTTTTTGAAACTTGAAAATCATTCTTATTACGAAGTGAGTGAGAGTTTTGTTTATTTCAAAGCTCTCTCCACGTCGCATCCTCGCAACCTCGATTGAGCTCTGCTTGGGTGTCGGCGTGGGGAGAGTGATGTTTTATGATATTTTTGTGTATGCTTGGATCGGTAATTTTATTTGATTATTTTAATAAATTATTTATAATGCCTAAATCGTTTTTTAATTGTCTAAATTTTTCCGGCCCACAGCCAAAGACACATCACAAGTCATTAAAATCAGACATATTATTCGAATTCGTGTAAGTGCGTGGAATATCGCCAATGATTCGTGTCCGTGAAGGCCCGGCGTGCGGAACGCAGGAGCTGGAACGTCAATATTACCCCGTATAGAAGAAAGGAGAGATAAGGAAGCGGTCTTTTGGCTACTTCCTCGTCTCTCGATTTCTTTAAACTCGACCTAAACTATCTCAAACACGGCTCAAAATAATCACACGAGTAGTCCAGTGGGCACTCATTAAATATAATATGAACACAATTGCGGCTAAGGTCAACCAAGGGAAAGGTAACGGGGAAATAGAAAAATGAAATCGTTGTTATGAAATTTAATCAACTATAAACTCAAACTGTTGCTTTGAACCTAAATTAACCATAAATTTCAAACTATTGATATGCATCTAAAGTCATCCTAAATATGGGCGGTTGTCATGAACTTATAATAAGTAATAAATTTTAAGCTAGGTTACGAACTTAAATTAGGGGTTTAAGTAGCGGTTATGGTAAATAAAACCAATAGGGTAATCATTATAAATCTTCATGATCATAGTCTTCAAAATAGCCTAGATAAATAGAATCATTTGAGTAAACATAGGATGGCAGTAACAGTTAGGAATTACTAATTTTCCCATCGAGGATCAGCACCGTTACCCAAGTAAATGTAGATTTTAATTAAGAATTGAATAAAATATAGAGATTGTTTCGTAAAGCAGCCATTATAAGCTTCTAACGCCCTGTCCGAGTGGAGAATAAGATAATGTAGCTATCGTAAACCTCAAGAATAAACGTGTTAAAAACTTTCCTTGAATTGAATGCAGTAATTGTTATCACTTCCAGTTTAATACTTAAAATTAGATAATGATGTAGGGAGAAAAAATAACGAGAAGTTAATAGTTAAGGACCCTCAACCCAACGTGTAAAGAATGCAGGGAAAATGTTTGATGGCACAAAGTGAGCAGAGATTTTTGGGTGAAATGTCAGACGCTATAGGCGCTTGAAATGGTGACAAAAGCTTGTAAACGTTCCCTTAAACTTAATCTCATAGAATGAACCAGTTATTCGGGTTTAAGAAAATTACTAGTTAACTAAATTAAGAAATAACAAAATCAACAAACTTACCACTGATTAAATCAATAATATTAAATCCAAAGGAAAATATATGAAATATCACAATAATATAATTTAGGTTCAACACAAAATTTGACAAGGATAGAGTCGACACGATAGTCCCTTTAAATTGTGAATACTGAACAAAAATCCAATTTCAGCGGATCTATTAAACAAACAATTTAATCAATAATTAATTAGGAAAGCCCATAATAACCCGAATTGATTCAGTTTTCCCCACAATAAAATAAATAGAATTATTTGTTTTATTTTTCTTTTCTTTTTCCCATCGACATCACAAGAGATCCCAAAACCCGACAAGATTACCTCACAATGACTCTGATTAAGTAACTAAAACTCCCGTCTAAAAGTTAAATTTAACAATATCCAAAGAATAAAATTTAAACCTGACGAAATGCGTGCCCAATTAAATCAATAAATGGATCATCAAAACCCCTAAAGTTGAAATAATCTGAACCAATTAAACTTATGGCATAACTTACTAAATAGTTAAAGAGATCCATCGATTGTCCAGCTGATTAAGGAAACAAATTTTTCTTTCTCCATAAGTAAAGCTGGGAAAGGCAAATGCTGTGGATGTTCCCACAGAAATTCTGAGAGTATGCCAGTCTGGTAAAGAGCCGAAACAGACCAGTATGCCAACTCGATAACTATTAGATGTTCGATCTTAAATGTCATTTACAACACCCACCCCATCGCCTAAAGATAATGCTCTAAAAGACTAAACAAAACAAAATTAACAAATTAATAAAGTAAAATCACATTAATACCTGCCATGGATTTATTGCGTTTTACTGATGTGAACGTAAATGACATAGGTCTGGTAGAAGTCGAGATATGTATAGTCAATTTGAGGGTTATGCCTAATCCGATCGATGATAATGTTTTCCATTTCGCACACCCTACTACGATCCCGACAGCAACAAATAAGATCAATGGTAAATATGTCACATACCATCAATGATATATCTAATAGACGTGACCTGCACAACACACTCACAGTATTAGCTAATTTTCTCTGGCAACACGGTAGATACACACACATGCTTTTCCTCACCCGAGCTATATAGGGGAAATCGACAGATCGATAACCATAGAATTTTTTGGAAGAAATCGAGAATGCATTACCAATCATCATACATCGGTGAGAAGACGACGGACAAGTTACCGGATGCGGTCAGGGATATGAACTTAGAGGCTCGCAATTTAAGTAAATTTTGTCTCCTATGAATTTATTTGATTTGTCTTTTTCTTACCACGTATTTTTCTACCGACAAAATGTTAATATTAAAATTCGGGTATCCAGCAGCTTTATTTTTTTTGATTGCCTTTTTAAAACAAAAATTCATTTAGTGAGCATTGTCATTAAATATCATTAAATAGGTAAATCTTAGTTTTGTTGGATAAACGTTTTTGTGTTATTTATGAAATTATTAATAAACAGAGGGGGAAGTTTGAAAGTATTACTAATTATAAATTTAGAAATTAATCATTATGGCGGAAGTTAAATTAGATTTGGGCCTCTACCCAATAGTTGATAAGATTAGGTAAATTTTTAATGACAATTGCTTCATAAATGGAAATTTGTTTGGGAGAATAAAAGACAGTCAATTGGCCTACGAAGACGAAATGGTTAACAAAGTAACAACTCTGAATTTATATAAGGATTTGACTTTCTTTTGTTTTCCTTTTATAGTGGTCGTGCACAGATACATTCAAATAAATTTAGATATAAATTAACTCGAATACCCTTGCGTTTAGGCCTCATAGAGGTATGACGATATGATATAGATTGCATGGTATCGGTATGTACAGTCAATATGTTTATTTTTTTATACATATAAAACTTAGGATAATAATTTATTTATACTATTTTATGAAGTTGCGGTTTTTTTTTAATTTATAATTTTAATCTTTTGCCATCGATGGTTCCTAGGCGACCATATATAATAAGTTAAAGTTATCGTGTTTTTACGATCGATATCTAACAAATGTTGGAAGCGAAGTGTTAAATTTATGGTAAGTGCAATAAGAAGTAACTAGTAATAGGGTTAATGGAGGGCTTGAATTCTATCAAACTTTAGTAGCTAAGGATTATAGCTTACGATTTGATTAAACAATAAATTACAGGATATAATGCGACAGGTATTATAATGATCAACTGAAAAAATTAAAATGTATTAAACGGCCCTAAACAACTAATCATTCAGTTACAGTTGGTTTCAATCTGATCACTTCACATTTACATCTTCAATTCCGTGAGGTACTTAAGTTAGCATATAAATTTGTCCAGGAGATGAACTATAATACAAATAGGGTGTTATAAGTTAATTACTTTAATTAATTCTTGTTCAGGAAGATCAGGACCCTTCGTCTACGTCCCCGCGCACATTGCCGATCAGTGGCGACAAATGTGGAGACGCATCGGGCAGGAAAGATACCCCGAGGTGCCCCAACCAAGGGAAAACCAATGGGACGCCAGATCCATGGTAGAGGATACCAGGAGACAATTTCTGCAAAACGGACAAGCGAGCGGCCCAAGTCCGGCCCAAGAAATTCATGATCGGGCCCGAGCTCTTCTGGCCCGCCTCGAAGACCACCAACGCCGGGTCAACTCCCATGTGATCTGGGAGAGACAATACCTGGCCATCGTGGAAGATGACATCGCGGCCGGAAGGATCGCAAATTTCTATAATGGCATGTCGCCGTCCAACTCCAGACCTATACGTAACACGAAACGGCCCGTTTTCGTGTATCCGGGCTACTCAGCTGAGGAAGAGGTGAAGAAATTTTTCGAAGAACCCTGACCCGCCGATCTGTGGGATATGGATCTTTTAGTTTTGCATGAATGTTATTACAATAAATAATTGGTTATTTACGATTTTTATTTTCACTCGTTCTTAGCGTAACTTTACAAATTTATGTTTAAATCACACTTTATGCTTAGTAATTTTGGATTTAGAAAAGGAATTTAAATTTTTATTATTATAGAAATGGAACCCCTACAAATACTACAAACAGAACTCGCACACGCACGGAAAATTAACAAAAATCTTCACGATCAGATCATTCAGCTGACAGTGGAAATACAACAGACGAAGGCCGTCTGGATAGCGCCCAGAAAAGCAAAATTGCTTTACCAGAGGCTCACCGCTGCCCAAAATGGATGGGCAGATGAAAAGCAACTTAACCAAAGCCTGAGGACTCAGGTGAAGGGGTTAGAAGTGGCCTTATCCACCTGCCAAGAGGGAGCTGCAGTAACTTACCCTCTCGTCTTTGCTCCTGCCCAATTGGCCTATCGAGAGACGATAGCAACTCCAACAACCCCAACAGCGAACAGTTATCATCCTGGACGCAAGGAGCGAGCCAAACGCCGAGCCACTCAGCCGACTAAAGAGTTCAATGGATGCGATTGATCAAATCTACGGCATAAAAGGGACCTAATAAGCTAAAGCAAGCACAAGTCTTCTAACGACAGCTCGTTGGACCCAGAGATCGTTCGGGCAATTACAGCATTAGCAATAGCGCTAACTTTTTGCGGACGATCTACCCACTCGAACACAGTTCCAACGTTGCATAGCAACGGGTGCCGAGTGGTAGCAAAGAAGATATTTATATGGAGTTACCGGGGTAACCACGATATAGTAAAACAAATTATGGCACCCAGTAACCCACCATTATTAATAACGAATATTTGAAAATTAAAATATTAAATCTGGTGGGTTACAGGGTTTCGTTAGTTGTTTAAATTGTTCTGTGGTTTCCCCAGTAACGCCATACAAAATGTTACTCTGACTCCCACTCGACACCCGTTGCTAGGCAACGTTGGAAATGTGCTCGAGCGGGTGGATTGTCCGCAAAAAGTGAGTGCTATTGCTAATACTATAATTGCTCGGACAACCCTCGGGTCCAACGAGCCGTCGTTAGAAGACACATGCTCGATTTTTGTAATTGGTCCCCTTATGTCATGTAGTTATCATTCGAGTCTAATAAGTTACAGGAATTTTATCATGATTTCTGGACTATCTTACACATGAGTCAACACAATCAAACTACAAAATATATATTATCCATGAGTTACAATGCTTGTAAATTTGATTTGGATTGGGTTAGCAGTTGAGCGGCACGACGCCTAGCTCTTTCCTTACGCCCTGGACGAGAGGGGGTATTTACGGTTGTTGCAAGGTTCGAGACCGAGGTTGGAGCAGCTGCCGACTCCCGATAGGCTAACTGAGCCTGTGCGAATACGAACGGATAAGTAACAGCCGCACCCTCTTGACTGGCCGACAGGGCAACCTCCAGTCCTCGTATTTGCGTACGTAAACCTTGATTTATTTGTTTTTCTTCTGCCCATCCTTTCTGAGCAGCTGTGAGTCTCTGATATAGGGTTTTGACTTTTGTTGGATCTATCCAGGTGGCTCGGATTTGGTGTACTTCTCGAGTCAGCTGGATAATCTGATCGTATAGAGTCTTGTTATTTTGTCTTGCTACGTCCAGTTCTACTCTCAGGATTTGTAGGGAATCCATGTCTGGAATTGATAATATCAAAAAAATAATTATTATCATAGAATTAACGAATATAGTAGAATTAAACAAAATTTTCTAGACGAATTATAACAACTTCAAAAGAACGAAATTAATTTCTAAACGAACAAAACCTTTATTCTAGTAACAAAATCTAAACTAAAGTGAATTCAAAATATTAATATCACGTGTCTGTGAAGCCCCTTTCTACCCATTCCTCCGGGGAGCAGTTTGGAATAATCATCACCGGCCTTTTGGTATTCCGAATCCGGCGGAACCCAGTCATCTGCGAGTCTGTCCGGTTTATGATCGTTTCTCCACTGGCGTCTCCATACAGGGGTCCGCGTGACCGTGGGTGGTGGTATGTAGTGGCAATCCGGCCGGTTTCGATGTCCTCCTCAATGTTTGCCAGACATTGACGGGCCCGAGCCACTTGTAGGTCTACTTGTCGTTGATGATTGAGAAGATCATCGAGTAGGTGACGCGCGTGTGCGTAAATTTCTGCAGTGGGGTGCCACTCTTCCCAGAACGGTTCTGGTATTTCGGAAGTTCAGTAAAAATCTTCTGATTTGCCAGGGGTTTGTCGGTATTCGAATGGAGAAGACTCGTGACATCTAGTATGCCAGAAAAGCTTCCATGCTTCTCTCCATCGGTCGGCAAGTTGTGTGGAAATGAGATCCGGATCTGAACTTCCTGAATGAAATCATAATTAATATAATCCCTTTTGAACATTATATCGGGGATGTATGTTTCCTTGTATTTCTTTCATTGTCGTTGTGATAGTTTTCAGAATAATACAATACATCCTTATTACAGTTAGTTGATTCATGAAAGTTAAGGTTCCTAATACACATTTATTTGTAATTTTAGCGATTTTTCTCTTGAATTGACGTTAGTAAAGCGCATTCGACTAGTATTTCGGTAAATTTAATCGACAAAAGCAAAAGAAATGATGACAGCTCTTGAGACATATATCATCCACGATTTCGATGTTCCTGGATATCTCTGATTAGCTACCTTGGGGATTTCATGGGGAGCAAAACTAATTTGTATTTTGGCGTGTTGGAAAATCGGATACCTGAATATTAGTGCCATAGTAAATTACCATTATTAATTAGTGGATTTTAATTGACTTACGAAGGACAGTTAGCATGGTGATTTAGTAAGATTTTACGACCTTATTTATTCAAGAGTAATTTTACAAAATTTAGCTTGAGTCGGTGAGTTTGATTTTTCCGATAGAATTTTTTCTACGGTTTGATTCATAATCCACAAAGTTTTAAAGGAGAAATCGATAATTAACTAGTCTGAAAATTCAATAAATGATGGTGGATGCACTATCGTTATGTTGTTGATAGTCTAGCACACTCGTATTTATGCAAATCGAATCTCGAAGATCAACTATTTCCGGTTGGTCAAAGTTGATTTTAACTTTGATTTTGTTTATATTTAATATTTCTACTTTCTTAGTGTAATATCCAGTTTATTCCAGGTTCACTTATGTGTAGCTCGAATGTCGATAATAAATTCAAGTAGGTTAATTTTGTTTGATTATGTCATCATCAATTTAATTCAAAGGGTTTTAAGGTTAGTTCAGTCGTAGTTTGGACATATTGTGGATTCATAGGCGACTGTGATGGTTTGGAAGGCTGGCGAATCCGGACTCTATTTGGAGGGTGTATTTTCGATCGAATTCCGTGGTTATATTTTGGGATTTCATCAAGTTTCACTAGCTTTCTATTAGGTTAGTGATTTAGTTTCGTTATGTAATTTCGTCGTGATTTTAGATATACTTTATGGTCATGTTATCGATATTGAAGGACTGAATCTTATCTACTCGATGGATTTTTGTAAATTTTTTGGATCTACTTCTCGGTTTATCGTTTCGCTTTCTGCTGATTATTTTGGTGATGATTTCAACTATCAATAGAGTTGTCTCCTAAACTTAGCTTATCCAGCACGCTGGTCATACTCGCGGTGCGTTCCAATCTATTACCTATTCAAAACTCTCCACCGGCACTGATTTATAAGAAATCGATTTGACCCTATGATCGTGTATTTAATAAGTTTGTAATGGTAATATTAGTTTCACGTGTTCTCTTCTGAATTTCGCGTTAATATTCAAATTTATAAGGATAGTAGTTGTACCGCGTTTTGAATTTGAAGTTAATTTTTATAGTTTACACCGTAATGATTAAAGCGAAAATATTATAATCAAGTTAAATTTTTTCATTCGATTCATATCAACGATTTCATTTATTTATCCCCGTAACCTTCCCCTTTAATAGGCCTTAGACGCATTTTATGTTTATATTATAGTTAATGAGAGCCCACTGGACTACTCGATGTGATGATTTTGAGCCGTGTGTTGAATAATTTAGGTCGATTTTACAGAAATGAGAAACGAGGAAGCAGCCAAAAGACTTCTTCCTTATTTCTCCTTCCTTCTATATTGAATAATATTGACGTTACGACCCCTGCGTTCCACACGCTAGGTCTTCGCGGGTACAGATTATCGGCGATATTCCACGCACTTACACAATTCTGTACTGTATATATTTTACTAACTTGCGATATGTGTTGGCTGTGGGCCAGAAAAATTTCGACAAAATAATTTATTTAAGAGTATCAAACGATTTTTAGATATTAAAATATTTATTAATGCATATAACAAATAAAACATAAAGTTACCATACAGTCCATTCCATAAACAAAATTCATAAAATCGCATCTCCCTCCACGCCGACTTCCAAGCAGAGCTCCATCGAGGTTGCGAGGAAGTGACGTGGAGAGAGAGCTCCAAAATAAAACTATCTCTCACCTAAAAAATTCACAACAAAAGTTTTATAGTTTTTAAAACAGTTTCAAAAATGGTTTTTTGGTTCAAAATGGTTAAATTTAATGTGAAAATGAATCGGTATTTATACCTATTTTCTGTCCCTAACCTCGCGTGTTAAATTTGATGTAGTAAAACAAAATTCGACCTTGTTATTTTCTAGTGTGTTCTAATCTTTAATTTTATTATTTTTCAATTTATTTTAATAATTTTTTATTTAGAATTTTTATTGAATTATTTCTAATTCAAATTTTTTGATTTAAGTTTCATTTTCATGAACTTTTATTAATTTATCAAATTTTGTCGAATTTGTTGGGTTTTCTTGTTATGTTTGTGTTTGTATCGTGCGAATCTTGTTGCATTTTGTTATTATTTTAAATTATTTTTATGTTTATTATTTTATATTTAATTCTCTTTTTTCTCATATTTGGTAGGGTTTAATTGGTGTTTTAATAGGTTTATTTTAAATTTGCTTGTTATGTTTGCATGTGTGTTACCGATTCATTTAAACATTTTCCAAGGCCGTTTGTGTTCTGGCCCAACAAATCTAAAAAAATATTTAATTGTTAATACAATGTAAAAATTATTGTATATTCTTCATTTTTTAATTATATGGCGGAACCTTAGCGTTCCGTGGAACCCAATTTGGGAAACGCTGCTTTAGACAATTTCTGAAGATCCTTGTATTAATATGCATAAAATAATAATTATGAAATCTTTATGTTTTACCATAAATTAATTAATCGTGAATAAAATTTTCAAAATCAAAATATAAGTTATCTTAAAAGTTATGAAATTAGTATTGAAACAACTCAACTTACTTTGATACTTTGATTTCATCGTTTAATTTAGATCTAATACAGCTATCAGTTACCTCTATATTTGAGAAGCTAGGCTGTGATCTAAAGTATTGAATTTTATTTCTTGGATAATTAAGATAATGTTCAAAAGGTTTCGTTATAACTCCATAAGATGATTTATTAGAAAATCTTAAAACGAAGTATTATTCATCTACATTATTTTTCTCAATACATGAAATCGTTTTGATAAACATAATTATTTAAATAATCTATCACAGATATGACATGATTTTCGGATGATTCTATTTCTTTGCTCATGGCGAATTTATAAAATAATTAAATATTCAAAAAAATAAGACAAAATTATATTCCAAAAAAATTTGCAACCGCAATACGATTAATTTATCAATCAATTTCCCATAATAATTCGCTTAAACCAAAAATTTAAAATCATAACAAATTTCAATTCTAAGGCGTACATTTTAAGCAGACCAAAACAATAGTTTTTTTGGCATGAATATTTAATGTATTGGGTTTATCAAATATCTAAATTAATTAACGTATTCACATGCATTTACGAAATTTTTTGACAATAAAACCTAAATGAAGTGATTAAAACTGGATAAATTCAAATAAATTCCTTCTCGACCGTATCATTTTTGAATAATTGACTAAATATCATTTTTTACTGGTTGAGAGTGATGTGCACACCTTCCCATGAATAACTCAAACGATGTATGAGACAATAGAACTAAAGACGAGTCATTGAAAGTTATGAGTTACACACGAATGTAGATTCAGAAAATTAAAGAATGAAATATGTGTGTTTATTTTTTGCGCTCATAACATCGTTAACATTTTTCTCTTAAATATCTTAGAGTAACCAACCCTAAGAATAGATTCTTCTTAAATAAAATGCATTATTAGCTGATCAAGTATGCTACCAATTAACTTTATAAAAGTCACTTTATGTGGATTTCTGATCAATTCTGACGGATCACCCGTAGCTAACTAGAAATTTGTCATAATATCACAAGTATGAAAAGTCTAGGTACATAAAATTTAGCTCGATTTTCAATATAATAAAGACCAATTACACAAGATATCAAAGTTTTGATTTAAATAAAATTTAATTTTAATAATAATTATTGGAACAATTATTAAATTTGTATAACAATTTTTTTAAATAATTGTAAATTTACACTATTAATATTTTTATTTTAATTTGTTTAACTTTTTGATGTCATAGCAATATTCTTGGAAATGTCTTTTGAAGGTATTAACTATTCTTAGATAACATTATACATAAATATTACACAATAAATTTATTAATAAATTAAGCATAAATGTTTTCAATTTTTCAAATTGTTACTATTAAATTTATTACTTATAATTTAAAAAAATTGTAATTATTTTTTAAAAATAGTTTAAATAAATATTATATTTGAATCAAAAAACTAGGTAATTATTTATATTTAGAGTCAAGTCCTTCCAAAAATAAGAAAGAAACCGGTATTCTCACAGAATCTAGTTTATTGTGCTTGGGAAAAGAACTAAACGCAAATAATTTTAGATTTTTTATGAATTTAGGTATTCCAACTATACAAATTGCCATAATGAAGAGTGAAAATGATGAAAAGGGATTAACATATCAAAATTTATGTCAAAAAATTTTACTTTACTGGTTGAATATGAGAAAAAATGCCAACGATAAAGATAAAGTATTTAATTTAGAACGAGCTCTTAGAAGCTCAAATCAAATGCGCCTAGCTGATATTGTTATTGAGCGCTATAGACTGAACATGGATTTAGTTCCCGCAGTATTTAAAGAAGCTTGATGTGAATATTTTTCTAAGTTGTAACGGATTTTTTGAGTATTGATTTTATAATATTTTTCTCTTTTCTTAGACTTTCCTTTGATTACTCTATTTAATTATTGTTTTTTTATTTATTTTAAATCACAAATAAATTATTGTTTGACGTTGACAACTTTTTTATGTTTTTATTTAGGAATATATCTAGAATTTGTCTGTCGTGAAGGGGAAAGGGGGTTGTTGGAGATATTTGCTGAAAATCCATGATTATTGCTGACTGGATCCATGTAAGCATTATAAAATCATAGCAAAGAAATCAGTGGCGTAGCCAAGGGGTGGGTTTAAGGTGTCAACCTCCCCCCCCACCATTGGATTTTTCATCTAAAGATTTTTGACGTCAAGTACCTAAAAGGTCATCCACCTAAATAAGAAAAAAAACAAAACACTTTTTTTCCTTTGTTTTATTTACTATAAATGTAATACTGTGACATCTGTCTGTACTATGTAGTCTGTAGTAAATTGTGATCATTTATTTTGGTTATTGTTTTCTGATGTCCAATACGTTATCTACGTACTTTATGGAGTCAGCGAATGACGTTATTATTTCACGCCTTCGTCCACGCTTGAAATGATTGACCATAATATTAATAAATATTTCTCCACTCCAATCCCCCCTTCATAAATTTTCCTGGCTTCGCCACTGAAAGAAATAAAAACAAATCATGGAAATTTATTACATCAAAATTAATGATTACCACATAAATTACGTGTAAAGCGGAATATACGACCCCCCCCCCCCCAATACTCTAATATAATAATATTAATGTTAATTGATTTTTAATTAAAATATAAATTGGGAGGTGTGTATTACACTCAACCCGAACTTACAATATACTATAAAAACAACTTACCACAAATTAACATTTAATGCACAATAGTTGTTATCGCGCATCACATTGAATATTTAAAACAATTATACTATTTATTAACTTATTCACATTTGTTTTGTAATTTTCAAGGATAGTTTCACATGATCATTATTTAATTATTTTTTTTCTCATTTTGTCTCATAAATTTTGCAATTTTTGTCATTGATTCATCGCCCATAAATGAGAGCTATAAATTTCGTAATAAATTTGCATATAGTCCTTCATCTAAATACGACCAATAGTCATTCCTAATTTTCGATTTTAATTCTTTTGTTTCCGAGCTGACGAACTTTTTGAATATATTGTTTTTTTCTTAACTATGTCAGGGCTTGCATATTCTTGCGTTTCATCATTTTAAGTATGTGCTTAATGGCCCTAAATGTGCTGTGCACTTTAATTTTTAGTATTTGTTGTATTATCATTATTTGCGCGGTTTATGTTATGTTTTTTTCGACTGATTTAAGCAAAATTTAAAGCACAAGTTCTAACCGAACATACCGTATGCACAAGAAATGATTGTAATTTTCATTGAAATGTCAATTTTAAGGAAACAAGAAACCGTATAATACGGTTGTCTTCTATGCCACTTTTACATTGATTGTCTAAATTTGATCAAACTTGTCCCGAGTCACGTTGTATATATTTCAAAATGTCTTGACTTTTCTCTATAAATTTTGCTAAGGATTTGACAGTTTTTAATAATTTATGGTTTAGTTGTGATTATTGACTGGTGGCAACTTTGATATGACTTTATAATCCGATATATGTATCAATGTTAACGCAAGTAACTAGAAACGGTATGATAACGGTTGGGGTTAACAAAATGCACAAAAGTAAAAATGGAAACTCAATAAAAACATTGATATTCGAAATAATAATTTAAAAGGCAAAATCAATTAAAATTTTAAAATAAATATTTATCGGGGGAAACGGGTATGGGCGGATGCCAAATGACGAGACGAATCCAAATATAATAAAATTAAATCGATTGGGGGTCCCCAGAAGGAAATATTTAATAAAAATAGAAATTAATTAAAAATTAATTGGCTAATGGAAAATCCGAGCTAATGGGAAGTCCGAGCCAACAGAAAACCCGAATAGTGTGAGAAACCCGGAACATCAACAAATTTTCAAATTACAGAAATCGAAATGGGTTGACCAAGAAAACACGGGATAAAAGAGAAACCCGCCACCAAAATAATTATTGTAAACAAATCAAAACCCCGGGAGCCCAGAAATAACTAATTTAGTTTTGGACAGAGATGTCAAAAATGCCAAAACCAATTTAGTTTGCGGAAGACCTGAGTTGCGAGATGAGTATAAAAAGAAAAGGCAGATCAACAAAATTGCCAGTTGGTCGAAGAGAATATTTCAGAGAGCGGAGTAAAGGAGGTAATAAACTTAAAGATAAATCAACCAGTCAAACAAATTGCATACCAGACAGGGACATCTCCCTTTGAAAGACGTATCCCTACGCATTGAATTTTGTGAAATCGTGCAGAGTAATTTTGTAGAGTATTGTGAATTGAATCGATTTTTTGTGAAAGTTGTGAATAAAGTTGTGATATATAAATTGAAAATAAATCTTTTTGTGTTGGGTTAATTAAATCGATTAAAGAAGGACACCAAGGAGTCAGGCCTAAGCACCGACTTTCTATATAAAAACCAAACATAACTATCCATTCTTACGGTCACTGGTAAGATGTACTAATTAAGTAATATGGCTTTATTATCCACGCCAATTCTTCACGGATGAGGTATTTGACAAATCATCATCCTCATGTCTAATAATTAAGCTTCAACGATATGAAAACTTCATTGAATAGACCAATATTCTAACTCAGATCTTGATTATCAAAATATAATTTAACAATACTCACTTTTTTAGCAATTTAATTTGGATAACTTTTCTAGAAACTTATTTGACAGGTAGATAATATTTTACGATTTCTAACAAAGCGACGTAAGCTTCGATTTCTTGTACCAAACCTTTGTCAATCAACAAAAGAAATTTCTTTCTTTCTCAAGTTTGCTTAACCTCTTAAGTGGCTATGACGGATATATACGTCATCAACATATGTATTACAAAACGCATAAGACGAATATATTCGCATAAAGTTAAATTGTGTATACCATTATGCATAAAACGAATATATTTGCTTGGGTATAATATACGTATAAATTATATATTTTTATGCCCAAGACGTATATATACGCTGGCGGATAACAAAACTGGCAGCTGAGATGCGCATTTCGTTTGATGAAATAAACCACTTAAAAGGTTAAGGAAACATTATGGATTTCATGAAATAATCTTAACCCTAAGTCTTCGTGTTTTAATCTCTCGAATGTCACAATCGAATTTTTGTTTTCTATTTTAAATTAATCATGAGGTAAATATAATTTTAATGAATTAATTAATTAGATTTTATTTTTGCATTTATACCTCTGTTGGGCTCAGAGCCAAAATTAAAACAAAATTACAAAACCAATTTAAACAAAAAGATGAAAATTGTATAAATTAAAACAAAATAATCAATGTCGCTTGGAAATTGTCAATATGGCTGCTGTAACATAAGCACGCACCGCAAGAAGAAACCAAAAATAAAATAAAACATATTAATTAAAACAAAATAAAAATATAACAAAATTAAATAAAACAAATAATTAATTAAAATCATTAAAAAGCCTACAGCTGCAGAAAGAAACATACGAAAAATAAAATAAACTGCCAAAACCTTGCAAAATAAAGTTTAGAAAAAACACAGGCAGAAGAGGCGACCAGGAAAACAAAATATTGGGGTTAAAAAATAATATTATGGAAAAATAATAATAAAAATAAAATTCAACATTGTAATATTAATATATCAAAAAATAAGGAAAAATATATAAAAAATTATAAAAATAATTTGAAATTAATAAAATAATTTAAAAACCCGAAAAATCGCCCATTGGTCGCACACAGGCACAAAAACACTATATATACGGCAGTCATTTTCATAATTTCTAACCGAATTTTAACAGACTTAGACAATTTTAGTCCGGCAGAAAATTTTTAGAAAATTTTTAGAAAATTTGTAGAAATTTTTAGACTAGCAGTGAATCATTCTTAGACCAAATTTTGTATGCCAATTTATGCCAATTTTTCCAATCTGGTTGTAAGTATTGTTTTCTTGTATAAATATATATTTTGAAGTTCTGTTATTTTGATTTTACTCTGGATGGTCGTGGAATCTATTGGTGCCACTGACAAATCCCCCTAAAATCTTATTTATAATAAGTATCGCAACAGCTTTCGATGGGACGGACCGTATGCCGGCTGGTGGATTAAGTTCCCTAGTTGTGCTCGTGGGTCGCGCCTCATTGAAACCTCGGCAGTCCGCAGTAGGGTCTGGCAATACGCACAGGACCTCCACGCAGGGCGCCGTTGTATAACTCGTAGCGGCTACTGAAAAGTGGCCGGAGCGAGTAGAAAATAAAATTCGGGAAGTGCGACTATAGTTAAGTGGGATTAAAGTTTTGTAGGGAAAATTTAAAATAATTACGGAAAATTAATTAAAAATCGAGTAGGAAAGGATAGGTTAATGCAGGAATGTAAATTTGAAAGCAGTTTTCTAAAGGTTGAATGATATAATCTGACAGAAGTGAGTAGCGTTTATTGAGGTGATCGCAGAGGGTTATAATTACTTAAAATCACGGGAAACGTACCGGGAATTAAGGAATTGTTGATCAAAATTTTTAATATAGGTAAAGATAAAGGTAAACTAGGACAAATGTAATCGATACCGGGATTAAACAAATGAAATAGGAAATCTATCCAAAAATAAAGGAGGAACGCTGCTCAAATTTTTGAAGGATACATTTATAAATAATGGGTAAAGATGATAAATAAGTATGAGAATTGTAGGAATAGACGAGTAAGGACCAGGATATGGAAAGAGAAAGACGTAAGACCTTCCATCGGCAGTCAAGAACCCGAAAGTGAAAATATCATGAGGAGTAGTTCTAGAAATGGAGCTCACCTGCTCATGAATTTTCAACCTCTATGTACAGGACCAACATGACAATCACCATGGGTACATAGGAGGGATAGAATAATAATCTTGCTGGCGTTTAGGGGGTAGATACACAAAAACCCTAGAAAAAATAAATAAAAATCCACCCTGTTCGCCAACAACTCATAAAGGCCCATAAATATGATCTATAATTAGTTTTTAGTTCTCATTTACTTCCAGTTTTCACATCAAAATAAGCTGCTTTTTCGACTCGAAATTAAATTATTTACTTCTTGATTAATTTTCAACAAGAAAAATACAAAGGGATGCCTCCTTAATAACGAGTGAAGATTACACAGAATAAACTTTTTTTTTAAAATATTGTTTTACAAACCACTAAATATTTTTTTTAATTAATATTTTTTTTCGATTTAATATGTATGTTTTCTGAATTTATTAAATACACTACATTCTTATTATATCAAAATATATTTATTTTTCTAAAAAATTTGTAATGTACACAAAATATTTTTCACTAAAACATATATTTAATTACTAATTGTACAGTTTCGATTTAAAATGTTTCAATTTACACCATGGGCGCCCACAGAAATTTTTTTAGGAGGCAAAACTTTTTTAGTAATGTTTTAATGTAATTTTAATTTCATTAAAATTTTTGTACTTTGTACAAGGAGTATTAATGAAGGCAACTTAAATTTCTGTTTGAATTGGTTGCGGAAATAAAACACAGAAAATGCAAAAAGCACCTTTTAACTTAGGTGAATGTCTTTTTCAATCAATCCAGGAAGGTCAAGTGCCCCCCGCGCGGACGTCCATGATTTACACGGTTTCGATTTTTGCGGCATTTTTGAAGAATCAATTTACCGTGTAAATCGAGGGTTAAGTTTATCTTTTATGCATCTCTTTGTTTCTGATTATTGTACAATAATTTTAATTTAGTCAAGCACACTATTTACAAAATCAATCAACTGCACCTGTTACTATTGGATAACAATTTCAACAAGGAAAAACAATCAATAAATTTATATTATGGGCAACACACGAACTTGCTTGTGCATTGAAAATCTTGTTACGTAGAACGTTTTCATTTATAGATTTCAAACTTATCCAGAGAAATAAATTTTCTTGGTACACAAGATTCTAAAAAAAAACGTTACCATATTTGTCACTTAATAAGCTCAATTGCAATTTTAAAGTATTTTTTTTTACTAATTTCTTTTAAAATAAGGTGTTTTGATGCATTTCTTGAAATCATAAATTTATTTTCTAAATTATATATTATCTACTAATAATTAACTTATTTAAAATAAAACTTATAATAAGAATTTGTGTAAAAAACATGAATAAATAATTTTTTAAAGAAAATATTATGTTACATTTGAATTAATACATAAAATTTATTTGTAAATTAAATTAAGAATATTAAGAATATCACCGAGTCCTTCTGTACCACGTTATATTTAAAATCATTTAATTTAGATATTTAAATTTGTAAATGTAAATTGTATTTAATTTATTTATAAAAATGAATTAAAACTATAGAAAAATAGTAAACCATAATAAAATTTTATTTTGCAGTCTCGTCGTTATTTCAATCCCACGCGGCAGAGAGAAACGATTGTCCGGTGCACAGCACCGCAAACGACGAGATGTAGTAACTATAGGGCCGTCCATAAATGACGCCACGCACCTAGGGATGAGGGTGGGTCACAGATTTGTGACGAGAGGCAGAATGCGTTTAAGAACTATGACGTTACATCTTAAATTTTGTATTTTTTCAACATAATTTTATACTAATTTCAGCTTTCAGGGCTTCCTTTTTAATGCATGTTTTCTCAAATGATAATAGTGCAGCATTACCTAAATACATACTAAAATGTCAATAAAGTGATTTGAAACATGTTCATTTCAAATATGAAATACGGATTTTTAGAGGGGACCAAAGATTTGTGACGCCATATTTGAAAGGGGTCTAACGTTTTGTGACGACGTAGGATTTTCCGGAGTAGTTAAACAATCAACCTGAAGCAGACAAGGAATGGAGGAATCTGAGGAGATGACAGTATCAGAAGAGTTTGAACCACAAAATGAAATGCACAATACGCAGCAAGAAACAAAGTCTGAAAGGCATAAAATCGATAATTTCACTAGTTTGTATGTTAAATATGGCGATCCTACAATTTACACCGAATTTTATGATCATATGTGACAAAGTTCGATAGAACATGGACCAGAAAATGTTGAGTAGTTTGATTTTACTAAAGATAGTAATCATTGGAAATTCTCAAAAATTCATTACTACCACAGCTTTGTAAATGCATAAAATATTCGCAGCACTGACTTCGTTTACTGCTTTTGCTGCAAGCTGTTTACCAGTAGCACATTTGGTGCTTCTTCTCTTTCGGATAAAGGTTTACATGATTGGAAAACATGTTCATAATTCTATCAGGACATGAGAAAAGCAATGAACATCTGTCGAATTTTCAGTCATGGAAAGAACTTGATTTGCGACTGTGACACATCTAAACAATTGATGCCAAACAGTTGAGTTTCATTAAAAACGAAGAACAGTATTGGCAGTAAATCTTGAAAAAGCTGATTGCTTTAGTTAGAGTTCTTGTTATGCAAAAATCTGAATACTTCTGATTATAGCTCTGTTGTAGCTCTGCGAACCCTCTTGACACTTCAAGTTTCTGTGGCTAGTAGTTAGCAAAGCTTCTCAAAATTCAAACTGGTAAAAACATATTTGTGAATGTCCATGCTACAAGAAAGACTTTTTGGAGTAGCTACTGTCAATGTCAACTGAACATGAAATTGCTAGAGATATTGAACCGATGGAACTAGTTTCTACTTTTTTCTAAAGCAAAAGCACGAAAAAAAAGTTTTGAAATTGCATTATTTACGATTATACATGTTAACAAGTATAAATTCTACTGAATGTAAACATGAAATAAAACAAATGACAGCATAGCATTCTTCATTCCTTTGTGAAAGTTAATATTAATAAAAATTTTTAATTGCCAACGGCGCAGGGTCACAGTTAGACAGGTTTGCATAGGGTGCAAAATACCCTGGTGCCAGACATGCTTATATCTTATACAACACAAGCATATGTAACATTAATAACCTCTTTTAATTTGGTATTTAATTTTTTAATATTTGTTGCATTTACAACTAAAATGTCAATCTTTAGATTTTCCGCTTCCAACAAATGTCCATTTTTAAAGCGGGTCAAAATAATTTATAGAAAACTCAAACAAGATTTTTAATTGAATAAATACTTGTTAATTAATGAGTATTAATTAATAAATTTTTCTTGCTGAATTTTCTACAAAAAAAAGTTTGTAAAGTTCATTTCAAATAAAGAAAAGACGCAAAGGCTAAAATTTCGGTAGAACGTATATACTTTTATGGTCAGCACTGTCTACATTTACTTTATGAACTTGTATTTGAATCACAATCTTTACGTACTAATAACACAAATTTCAACAGAATTCAAAGGGTATCGGTAAAGATCGGGAAGACTCACAGAACCTTAAGTTAAAGGTTTTCTAAGGACACTCAATTCTAATACCTGTGGACATGAAAATAATAATGCGCGCTATTGGTAAGTACTTATTACATTTAATATCAAAAATAACTGTAAAATGTAACATTTATTTACAAATTTATTTGAAAACAGTTGTGGAAAAATTATTTCCAAGTGATTAATGTCATCTATTTTTATGGAATATTATTTATGTCCCAATCCCATTATAAGTCAACAAATTTCAGCGGGAAAAATGCGCAAATTTGCACCAAAACCAATCGATAAAATAGAGAAATCATGTCACGAAAAATTATTTTCCACTATTTATAAACAAAAAACTCTCACTCTGCCAGTGCAATAAAATCCGCATTTCTCTGTTGGATGCTGCACAGATTTTTTTCGGTGCAACTATCGATTTTCAGAAAATAGCATTTTGTTGTAGAGTTTCGAATTGAGTTTTGCACATGATTTCGAAAATCAAAATCGCAACCCACATTTGTAAACATGCACATACACAAATTAATAACTGATCTGATTAGTTCATGATTTTCCTTCAAAAATGCATACCTAAAATTAATTATATTCTGTATAAATATTTATTACAACCAGAAATTCATCATTTCGCTTTAAGGTTTATTTTCTGTTTGGCAAAGGGCAAGGTTCCTCAACAAATTATATCCGAGAAATTAAATTATTTTAAAAGAAAACTTTCAGAATTAATTTTTGTTTGAATCTTGAAATATATCTAATTTATTTTGATAAAAACAAATTTCGATTTTTAATTTCTACGATTGGAAAAACAAATTCAATCAATGTCTAATATTGGAAATAAAAATACTGCCACTCAAGGAGAACAGGAATCTACGTCTTCAGATCTCTCCGATGACCATCCATCAACGACGACAGTTAGCACTGTGGCTGTACAGGCTGGTGATTCAAGAATAGTTTTAGCCATCTTAAAGGTTAGTTAAAAAATCTTTTGTGGAAATTATTATTTGTATTAAAACAAAAAACCCAATAGAGTGGAAACTGGATAAAAGTAAAAATTCAAACAATGGATCCCGATCTTTATGATATTGGATTGACGACAGAGAAAGCTGAAGATCTTTTACAAACTCACAGTACTTTATGTTCAAAAATTGCGGTAAAATTCTCATAAATAATATTCAAGAAAAATCTATGTGAATTTTTCTACTTCAGACCAAACAGGGTCAAATTTCAGAGCTATTGTCGAGAGCCGATGACTTAGTTAGTCAACAGACAACCGGGAGCCAATCAGATGTCTATGCGGCAATGGCAGATTCTATGGGTCGAGCTTGGAAGGATTTGCAGAAAATATTGAATTATCGCACTCAATTATTAGAATTAAACGTCAGATTTTGTTATTCGTTTGATCAAGTCCACCAATTGTTAAATGAAGTGGAAAATCAGTGTAACAAGGCAAACGAATCTATTGAAAAGAATGATATCTCAGTGTTTATTCCAGTAGAAATTTTGGATTTCTTTTTTCGTTGACACAATCCATTATTCTAGGAATTGATGAAATTGAAAGATGAATTGCACAATGCCGATTCTCTGTTTGATGAGAATGCCAATTGTTTTCTCGAATATTTACGAAACTTGAGTTCGTTATCATCAACAGATAATTCTGGAGAAGTAACGAGAATTGTTGTCAAATCTGTAGAAGATTTAATTGGAAGCCTAATCAACCGACGCTTACAAATAGAAAGTAAATGGGACAATACAATTGATGTTTTACATTCAGAATCTTCTAACATGGATTCTGTAAGGAATTTGGAAAAGATTCTCGATTGGTTTGTGAATGTAAGTTGTTTTACGTATAAATTTGAGTTTTAATGTGATAAACACTAATATAGGTGGGAGAGATAAGATTAAACAACATGAAAATCGGACAAAATCTCCGAGAAACTAAAGATTCATTGGGAGATTTGATGGCTTTAATAGATGAAACAAGAATTGTACAAGACGGTCTAATTGTTATAAGTCGAACGTGCTCAACACAAAATAACTTCAAAATTAATGAAAGATTGAAAATTGCTCAAAATCATTGCTCAAATTTTACTCAAAAGTTGGAAGATAAGAGGCGTTGTTTAAATCAAGCTGTGATATTTTTCAGTGAAGCAGATATTGTAAGTATTACATACTTTGTTTATTTTTCTATATGTGATAGATTACGTAACAAAACTGCTAGTGAAATCGTTTACTTACTGCTGGGATTTAATATAAATATTTATATTTTCTAATAATTATATGTAACATTTGATCAAAATTGGATGTAAATTTAAAATTATTCAGAGTATATCTTTAAATAATAATATTAATTATTATTTTTAAATTGAATTATTATTTTAAAAATTTTTGTAAACAAGAAACAAAACTAATCATACTTGTTTTTTAAATGAATAAAATTGACTAATTTTTAAAAATAAACTAAATTCATCTATTAATATTTAATATTTTTTATTATCATTTTTCGAAAAAAAAGTATTTTTTCATGAATGACCGCCATCGGTATATTACTAAAATAAAAAAATAAAAAGCATTAAGAATAGTAAATAATTTTCAAGTAAATATGGATAACAAAATAATTAAAAAATTAAAAAAAAAATAATATCAAAATGAGTACTTTATGAATCCGAAATGGAGAAACACTTACTAATTTACCTTAAAAAGTTTTGGAATCATTAATTTTAAAAAATAAAGTACATATAAGCCATTCCGGTGAGTGATAGGCCGAATAAACTTGTGATTAAAACATATGAAAAAAGTAAACCAGGTATTTGAAATTTCTTTATTTTTTTCTTTTATTCAAAATAAATTATTGAAAAACAAAATTTATATGTGCTAGTGTCAGTCACTAGTGCTTCTTAATCTCAATTTTGCAAGTGTTTTAGTAGGACACGGACGACCATTATATTTACTTGCCAAATTATTTACGCACGTTTATGACATGGAGTAGTTCTAAAATTTATTATGAATATTTTTTACCACAAAAAATTTGATCAATTTTTGACTACAAACTCAAAATAAATCCGGACATTAAGTGGTTAGCATATTAATTAACACAGGCCTGTGAAACCTGCGGGTAGCATGCAGCCCTTTCGATCTAAATCTGTGGCCTTCTTGAAAATTTCATAAATTTTTAAAAAATCAATTCATTAATGTTATATTAATTATAAAAATTCTATTTTAAGAATTCAATTCAGAAAATTAACCCTTGATTTAACTTTTCAAATGGATTTTAAGTACATTTCCGAGTTATTTCCAGAAAATTTTCCAAAAAGGAGGAAGTATTTCTTTGAAAACGTGATATTTCTCAGTATTTCTCATAAAATAATTCTTATGCGCCCCTCAGACCTTATTAGTTTTTAAAAATGACCCTACACTCACTTTGGGTTGTACAGGCCTGAGTTAACATAATCAAATTAAACCAGAACGCTGTTAAATGAAGACATTAATAAATGGCAAAATGTATGTATTATTATTTCATTTATTTTTATTTATAGATAAAAAAATTTCCTATGTAAAAAAATTTTCGGACTTTAATCTCTATGAAATATAAAAATAAAATTTTGATCTATACTATATATTCTATAGTCATAATGAAAATAAGTGAAATGCAAAAGGAAAATAGGTCAAAAATGAACAACAGAAAAATATCATTATTATTAGATGGCAATACATTATTTTTTTCTAAAATGAATATTGACCTCATGTCATTTATTTTTGATCAAATTGATTCCTTAAAATAAAAATAATTTTTCATTTTCAGTTGTGTGATAAAACAAAAAATCTTGAACTTGAAATCATAAACAACCCGGAACGAGAGACTTTACGAGCGGATTATTTCATGTCCCAATTGAGATCAATTCAGTTACGGCTGCCTGGGATTTGGAATCTAGCGAAATTGGTCATGGAACGTTTGGATATTTGCAGTAATGGGATCAACAATCAAGTCCTAGTGGAGAAGTCAATGATTAATGAAACAACAGAAAATTTAGAAAAAACCATAAATAATTTATCGAAACTTTGTGAAAGATTTAAAAATGAAGAGAGAAATGAAGGACAACTTCATGTGATAGAAGAAAGGATTCGATCGGTAATTATTTTGGAGACTTATTATTAATGATAATACCAATATAGCTGAAGACATGGCTGCAAGAAGTTGCCTATCGAATGATGAGAGAATACATTGATTCACCAATATCAGTGCATTCGATCAATGATCTGCTGGATTTGCACATCCGAGTTGAAACAGAATTAACATCAAAATTACAGCAATTAACAAGCTTTAGAAATGATCTACAAACCGTTTCTAGTCAGTCTTCAAATTACAGAATTGTAGAGGTAATTAGAAAAATAATCTTTCCTAATAATTGTCACATACATTTGACATTGCTTACAGATAACACTATGATTTTAAAATTAATGTAATGATAATAATAATAATAATAATAATAATAATAATAATAATAATAATAATAATAATAATAATAATAATAATAATAATAATAATAATAATAATAATAATAATAATAATAATAATAATAATAATAATAATAATAATAAATTTATAAGATTTCAATTGATAAAATTGGATTAATTTTTTTCCTACCTAAAGATGTCATTTCAATTTTTTAATTAACTATGGATAAAAATGTCAAGGGAAAAGTGAACTAAGTTTGTTAACATATCATATTAACGATGTTGCGAATAATATATTAACAATATATTAAGAAACTTTTTTTAGACCAGAGATGACCAAATCGTTGACATAGGGTCACATCTGGCCCGTCAGTTTCAATTCTTTGGCCCTTGAATCGTCAAACATTTATACATATTAATTAGTCTCATAGTTAATTAATACTTTAAATAAGAACTTACTTGTGCTTTGGCAAAATGATTAACAAAATTAAAAATTTAATTCAAATATATTTGCATTTTGGGTTATTCCTTGCGCATAAACATAATTTCAAGGATTTTTGTTTAACTATTGAAGAACAAATAAATCAAGTCTACGCTTAATTTACGCTGAAGATACTTTCCTGAAGTAACTGTGTAAAATGAATTCTGCAAAAATGGAATATGTTAATATATTCTAATAGCTATTTTTATGCTGTATCCGCGGTCAAATAAAACCAAGAATTTATTCTCCGAATAATTTTCTTTTTGCGTGATAAAACAATAAGAAAAAAATGTAAAAATTATATTTTCTTGTAAAAAATACATAATTCATTTCAAAATAAAAGAACAGTTTCATGAGTTCATCAGATATTATGCGAAATGCGAGGTTGATGATTCCAACAGAAACTGTATGGATAAAAGATTGGATTATTTCTTTTCTCTCAGATGTATTAAAACAAAATTTGTATAAATATTAAATTCAAATAGGAAATAAGTCGAAAAACAATAATATTTATAGTCTATCACAGAGCAGATTTTTGGACACATTCTTTCTCATTAATTCTTTTTTAATTCTTGAATAGAAAGAAATAAATAGTTTCCATTTATTTTTAACAAAAATGAGACTGTAAGAATAATTAAATTTCCACTGATCACTTTTTTTGCAAGATTTTTGATAGAGTTCCGATCGCTCTTCTGTGTAATACATTGCCGCATGATTCACTGAATTTTTGCACAAAAATAAGTAAAAATTCAATTTCTCAATGACATTTATGTAAAAATAATCGACATTTTAAATGAAAAATTATTTTCTGTATTTTACGTTTACCTTGTTTTTCTTTCAGCATTCAAACGTACATTAAAATCAGTTTTCCAATGAACATTAATTTGTATTTTATTATATCTTTAAGCCTTTCAACTATCTGCAACATAAAAAGGAATATTCTGACATAATTTTATCCTTTTTATATAAAATTACTGTCGAACTTTATTTTGAGTTACGAATCCTTTTAGACTTTATTTTTATTGAATTTTATTTCGACATCCCAAAATAAAATATTTCAACAATGACTTATGTCTTTATCCTTTCCCTGTTCTGTTGTTTTATAAAACTTCATCGAAGATCTTTACAATTTTTGAAACTTAACTCGTTCTACATGCTATATTTTCACTTGTCGAGTCCTCTAATCAATCTACTTGTCCATTGTATTAAGAATATTCCATATACCATTGAAAAAAAATTATTGTAATAGTAATAAATTAAAAAAAAATTAATTTTCAAAAAGCTCGTGATTTTTATTGAATTTTTAATACGGTAGAAGAATTGAATACATATATAAATTATTATTTATTGTTTTAATCAATTGATTATTTAGGATAAAATATCACAATTAATGAGTGAATGGAGTCAATGCCAATATATTGTCAATAAAAGAATAGATTTATTCCATGAAATGCAATTCATTCTCAATCAAGTCAAAGAAGACGAGATTCAATTGCAACTTTTCCTTGATAAATTACTAGATTTAGATTTAGAGAAAATGTCAAACAGTCAAATTGATGAATTACAGTACAACATGAACCATATCAAGCACGAGATCAGCAATCAACAGGAAACTCTAATGCAGATTGTTAATAAGGTTTTATTGTTTTAAAGGTAAAGTACAATTGACTGATTTTTTTGAAAATTAAAGCTCCTATCGTTACCCGAGGAAGAATACAATGGACATAAAGACAATATTATTCGGTTTTGTCAGACTCAAATAGCTATGAATGACGACCGAATAAGTCAGTTGACAGATCACTGGAATTCAATACAAAACAATTCCAAAGACATGAATGTTATCCGAGTTCAAATGAATGAGTTTGTTCAATGCGGCGACAAAGTGAATAATAAATAAAACTGTTAAATTTATACATATAAATATTTATTCAGTTGGAACACATGTTTCATTCAACTGGCAATTCCTATTCGAGACGAGTTGACTGCCACTCGAGAGTAGAACTGGAAAACCAAAAAGAAGATCACTTCAAAGAGCATGATTTTATCAGTCAGATGTGCGTTTTAACTAAAACTAAAGCCAATCAAATAATTGGAATGTTAAAAGCTCAAAAATCAAAAGCTCCAAAACCAACAAATAAGGGAGGAATTATTGAATTTACTTTTGAACTGGATCAACGAGATCAAAGTTTTCTGAATGATGTCAATAGACGATTGGATTCTTTGGAAATCAGTCATTCAAGGTGGGAAAAATTGTGGCAAGACAGAACAAATCTACTCAATCACAATTCATCAATGTTCAACATGGAATCAAACGTGGAAGTAAACGAGAACGAAATATTTAGAATCGAAGAAACTTTAACAAGAATTCAGCACATTTTAAACAGCAGTCCAGATATGCTAATTCTTGAAAAAATTGAGCAGGAACTAATGAAAATCGAATCTTCTTTGCCAGTAATTAATTTTAATTTTTCCATTCCCTAAATCAGGGCTATTTGTAGGATACTACCCTAGACTTTTTAAAAAACAATTGAATAATAAAAAATAGCCAAACTGGCTATTGTTTATCTTGGTCATCAACATTAAGAGTAAAGTAAGTTCTAAGTAAGCACGCTTAATAAAACTTGTTACATGATTTCTTTTAGATTTTAAAGTATATTGTCCACAAATATTGACTTTTTTATTATTTAATTTATTTTTAAAAAGTCTAGGGTAGTGTTCTACACAATAGCCTAAATCAGTGCTTCCAAACCAGAGTCATCTTATGAAATAGGCATACTGGGTATTGCGTCTAGGACATATGAATCCTTTTCAATATCACTTTCATTTTTTAACATATCGTTCTCTTCCTTTCTATTTCGTTTCTCAAATCTAAACTCGTGTTTTCTTTTGTATCTATAATACATGATTTAAATTGATTTTATTAAATGAATCAATTCAAACAATTTTTAAGCATTCACTTGAAAATATTAAATGGCAGTTACTATTTTAAGGACAAAAGATAGCGAAACAGGAAATACTGCATCATGACAATAAACATCATTAACATTAAATTGAGATTTAAAGTCAAAATTGAGTGCGTTAATCAATAATGATTAAACTGTGTCAAACATAGTAATATTACGTGAATGCATTTTGTTATAATGCAGAATTTGACACGATTGGGAACAGAGGGCCTACGACGACTTAAAAACGGCAAAGTTTCAAAAATGGTGAAGCTAGACTTTGTGCCTTATCTTTGCCACTTCATAAAATTAAATAATACAAATGCCAAAAACTTTCCCGGTCAGGCTGCCCTTTTTGACTCCCCCAAAGCTAAATTGCAAAGTAATTTTGGGTCTCTCCACGAGACGGTAATTCAGTTTGAGAAGCACCAGCATAAATTATTTAATAAATTGTATATGCAAACTACTTACTATCATCAGTAGTTAATTTAATATTGATTTATATTTAGAATTTGCAAAATAAAATTCTTTCTGAAACCGGTTACCATGTTATTGTTCCTACAAATCAAAATGACAATTTGTCAAAGCGATTGTCAAACCTTGAAGACCGACTTGGAAGATTATTTGGAAATATTGATGATACTCGGTACAAAGTTACTGTTCATATCAATTTATTGGCGAAAACACAAGAACTAGAAAGCTATTTGAGTCACATAACAATTTTCTTGGACCGAGTTAAAAGAAATATAAAGGCGATAGAAGGAAATGATGATTTACGAGCAGAATTAATTGATCAAGTTAATCGAGCAGAGCAGCTTGCTGATTCAGAAATCAAAGACATGAAAGACATGGCAGAAAGAGCGTTCCGTAAG
The DNA here is from genome assembly GCA_022537955.1 of Schmidtea mediterranea. Classification (NCBI taxonomy): domain Eukaryota; kingdom Metazoa; phylum Platyhelminthes; order Tricladida; family Dugesiidae; genus Schmidtea; species Schmidtea mediterranea. The sequence continues at coordinate 191,688,928 of CM039680.1, forward strand.
TTTGAAATTTTTATTAAGATTTTGAAAACAAAATTAAAATATATGCTTCATTAATCCAAAATAAATACGGCTTACTCTAAAACTGTTTATTATTTATAATAGAATTATCAATCTAATTCATCATTTAAATTTAAATTGGAAATCTAAGTTACCATGTAAACATAAAACCAATTTTTTTAAAGAATAAATTTCGTGTGTATTAATTAAAAAATTCATTGAAATTATGAGTAAAACTACAAAATAATTAATTTTTAGTGTTATATTTTTAGAAAGTTCACAAATCAAAATATTATATTTTAATAATTTTACATATCCAAATAAAAACAAATCATAATAGTGATTTATAAATATTTTTAGATCCCGAAGAAAGCAAAAAATTAGAACCATTATTTGAAAAATTCAATGAAGTTCGAAACGATTTAAACGAATTAGCAAAAGATGCGAAGATTAAATCCGAAGATTATATAACGTTAGTAGGTCCCAAGCCAGGTCAGATACTGCCTCCAGCAAAATCATCAGTTGCTACTCCAGGCTACCGAGCACCGCGTTATATTAGACCGCTTTGCGACAAAAAAGTGTATGAAGGAGAAAGAATTACATTATTTGTTGAATACGATTCCGGAATGCCAGTTGATGACAAAAGTAAAATAGCTGCTATTTTTTGACATTTTATCAATATTTATTTTCAGCAAAATCGCGAAAATTACCTGAAGTCGAATGGTTTAAAGATGGTCTGAAACTTGATTCACCAGATTTCCAAACAATAGTCGAGCCCGATCAAGCCTCATTGACAATTGATGAAACTTTCGTTGATGACAGTGCTGTATACTCGTGTCGTGTTAGCAATGTTGCTGGCTATGCAGATTGTAGTGGCGAACTGAGCGTTACTGAAGTTCATAAGACATTTGATCAGTCACCAATTTTTATCAAGTTGGTGATTATTAATTTTTATCAAAGTTGATCATTGAAAAAAATTTCTAGACCCTTGAAGAACGTCGAAGTTACCGAGGACCAACCCTTGATGTTAGATTGCCAAGTTATTGGTGAACCTCGACCTCAAGTATCGTGGTTTAGAAATGGAGAAAATGTAGACCAGAGTCCAGATTTTATAATCAGCGAAATATCTGGGATTTGCACATTAAAAGTAAAACCTTTAATTGAAAAATCATTATTCATTCTCTTAAGGCTCGAAAAAGCAAATCTAACAGACATCAAGCCAATTTTACTTGCAAAGCGAATAATAGAGCAGGAGAAGCAGTGACATCAGCAAATGTTTTCGTTCTTAATGGAACCCCTCCACTAATTATTAAACCCTTGCAAGATCAACTGCTGAAAGTTGGTGATCGTGAAAAACTTACCGTACCATACTCTGTAAGACAATTTTTTGCTTACTACATTTAATTCATAAAATTATCTAGTCTTCTCTCCCAGTTAATGCTAATTGGTATCATAATAATTCTCAAATGACCGATGTACCAGGATCGGTGAGATCGTATGTAGATACCCAAAATAAAATTGCATCATTATCAATGACAGAAGTATGTAGAACTTGCTTGTTAAATTTTGATTTAGCTGGTTTAGATTTATCCATCATCGGCCGGTAATTATACATGCATTATTAACAATCAGTTTGGTTCGGCCACGACCCAATGCCAAGTGACGGTAATTGAAGAGGTTTCCGATCACAATGAAGAATGGATAAGTGATACACAAGATGAAATCATTCCCAAACATCAAACTGGTCCCCAAGAAAATCCCCCAGAACCCTTTGATGAATATATAAAACCAATGTAAATTATATATATAACAAGTTATGTTTTAATCAAACTGTAAATTAGCAAGCGGCGTAAAAATGAAGAAGCTCCACATGGTAGTCCACCAAAGGTTATTGAGGAATTACATAACTCTGAAGAAATCGAAGGAGAAAAAGCTAAGCTACAATGTAAAATCATCGGAAATCCCACCCCACAGGTGAAAATATGAATTATTTTTGATAAATAAAAGAAAGCACCAATCCAACATATATATTAAACTTCAATATATGAACGCAATTTTGTTCTGCCGATGAAAATAAATGTAGAACATTTTTGTGGAGGAACGTAAAAATATATCATTGAAAATTTATTAAAATTTTGTTAAAATTTCGATTTTATAAACTTATAAATTTTTAAAAATTGAGATTTATTAAACAGAATTTATTTTTTTTAACAGAATATATTTTTTTAAAAAATAGATTAATTAATAAAAAAGAAATTTAAATCGACAAAGTTTCAATTTCAATTCTATATGATGATGGCAGTGAGTCTGTCGTAATATATTGAAGCTTTATATATATATATATATATATATATATATATATATATATATATATATATTGGATTGGCGCTTTTTTTAATTTAATTCAATGCCTATGTTTTAATAAATTTTTTAATAAATTGGTTATTAATAAATTCCAGATAACTTGGTTGAAAAACAACATTCCCCTTAAACTCAATAATGCAATTAGTAGCAAATCGGAAGGAAACAAACATATGCTAATTTTCAAAGACTTATTCTTAGAAGACAGCGGAGAATACAAATGCGTTGCTAATAATCCCTACGGATTCGCTGAAACCAAGGCTATTATGCACGTAACACGTATGTTGATATACTTGATAATTCAGATTTAAAATAAATATTAATCCAGCGTACTACAAAAATTCCGCTAAAGAAGATATGGAACCGCCAGTTTTCATCAAGCCACTTGATAAGGAAACACACGAATATGTTGGAAATACTTTGGTGCTTGACTGCTTTGTTAAAGGAAAACCGACACCGCATGTTACTTGGTACAAAAATGGAAACCGCCTTCAAAATAAGCTTACTTGTGAAGTAATATTTTTATTCCTTGTGATTGTTAAATAGTTTTAATGAATAATTTTGAATAATTATTGAATAATTTTTACAAAAAAAGTTAATGTTAGGTTACACGCTGATGTTTTACAATATTAGCGTAACTCCCCATCCAAATGAGCGGGAATATTTTATGGGAGTAACCCTTGATTTTATACAACATTGTAATTATATAGCAAATTACATATTTAATCCTTGTAATATTCCCCATTTCCAAATTCAATCTGTAAACTACTTCATGCAAACACATACACTCGATAGTCACAAAAATCAAATTCTCGACACTAAAATCCTACTCTAATTGCACCCTTATAGCATTTTCAATTTAGAAATGGTGTTTGCACACTTGAGCTAGATCAAAGAATTCAGCTAGTCGGAAAGCAAACTGTTTTTGTATTGTATTTTTATTTTTAAATTTTTAAAATTAAATATCTTGAAATTCTAAAATTGGACATATTCCAAAAATATTGGAAAATTATCATCGAGGACTTTATATACCTCAACTTTTTTTATAAAACAAATAAAAATAATAAAAAAATTACAATGCATAAAGAGGATCTGCAAGTGATTATTTAATACTTATTGTACTTATTCATTTGTTTTTATTTTCTGTATATTTAACATAGTGGGTTGTTAGATATTAATTTATAGTTTATTTGCCATTTAAATACTTAATTATTAATAAAAAGTCAAATAAAAACTACTTATTCTATGCATTATTAAAACCACTCAGGTATTTGTAATTTTAACAATAAAGTCGCTATTAGTTATTTACTTTCATTATGACAAAAGATCAATATTTAATTCTATGCTATACAGATTTATTTTTGATATATTGGCAGGATGAAAGTATCTTCAAAAAAATGAAAATATTAATTAATAAAAGTGGTTTTATATGTGTTGAAAATATATAATCTCGCAAAAAACTTTAAAATCTACACTTTGGCTTGTAAGTTTAAAGGGTGAAATTAAATCAGGATTTTAATCCTGTGAATTTTATTATTTGTGACTAAAAAATGTATTAATCAGTGCATTAAGCAGTTTACACATTTTCCTGCTTATATGAGATTGAATTCGGAATAACTTATTAGTATTAGTATTTTTAATTATTTAATATATAATGTTTAGTAATATATTTATTTAAATTAACTGTTCCTAATTTAAGTAATAAATGTAATTTAATTTTATAGAAATTTTGAATTTATTGTTTGGAGTTTGAAAGGAATTTATAAATTAAATAATTCTGAATTCAGATAAACAAAAACGACAATATTCATTCACTGATAATTCCGAATATCAATTCCAATACGGCGGGATATTATTCAGTCGTAGCAGTCAACACAGTTGGGACTTCAGAATGCGGCGGATACGTAAACATTCTTGCTGAAGTAACTGACGAAATTGATTCGACTTTCAACACAAATACCGAAATGGAAGATGTCGGTCAACCGCCACGATTTATTAAAACATTGAAGTAAATTTGTTTCAAAATTCTAATTTGCCATAAAAATTTTGTGAATTGCAATGTTTATAGGTTTTTTAAAATGTTTTCTTATACATCGCTCATAAAAGTTTCATTTTCGGTTCGGAAACTTTGATCTATATAAACATATTTGTAATTTGTACAACTTTTTTTGTAGAAATTATTGTTTTTTTGACATTAGTTTTTTAAAAAAATTTTCTTCTAATTATATATTTAATAAAGCATTTATCACTTTTTTCTGGTGAATCAAAACTTTTATCAATTTTGTGGAATAATTTTTTGATTTAAGATAAAATTGTCGATTCTTGAAAATTTAATTTCTGTTTTTAGCACATTCCATTAAAACTAACTTTCCTAAAATATCTAATTTATTTTCACTTTAACTATAGATCAAATTTGTAATGGATGATGCAATAATGCGAAATTTGATAAAATAAATGAAAGTGATTTGTATGCTGATGTTGGTCCTGTTTTGCCGTTTTCTGACAGTTTTTAAATTTTTGAGAAGCTGTTTTAAAAAATATTGGAAGTGTTAATTTTTAAATTATTTCAGTTTGGTAAAGTTTGTGTTATATTCAGTAATAAATGTGAAACCATTTGGTCTATGTACATTTGTCATATATAGTTTACTTGTAATTAGTGCAATGGTAAATACTTTGGAAAGATTACCAGTTATCGCTGTACATGAGATTGAGAATATGGCACATTCAATGGAAACAGTAATGTTATTGAGCATAATAAGGCATGCAAGTTAAAATTAGACATTTCCAATTTAAAGTGCTATCTAATTAAACTATTAAGAACATTAACCACGTGTATTTTGAGATTGTAAAATTAATTTATTATTATTAATAAAATTTTAGATTCCACATATAATTATGTAATTACTAATAATGATAATCGTTTTTATTAAAATTGATTAATTTCTGACGTTGATAGTCGACTTATCAAAATATATTGCAAAAATATATTTTTAAAATGGTTTTCTTTTATTTAATATTAATAAATTACCATTGTTAAATAAAAATTAATTAATAATAACAATATTTTTTATTATTATTACACTAAAACCTCGACTTGCGTCGTTTCCGAAGTTACGTTGTTTTTGAAATTTTGTTATTTCAGGGTTGTTTCGTTAAAATTTCGATCTGCATTGCTTAAATTTCCCATATAAAATAAATTTTCAATGTAAAATAAATTAGATTTCCCGCATGAAAATAAAGATAATTATAGTTTAAGTAAGTTTTTCCAAAATTTGCAATAAACATATGTATAATGTAACAAATTACATAATGGTTATTATGTAATTTGTACCATACATAAAAAAATAAGTGTAAAATAAATTAAATGTGTTGCTTTGTTAAATAAATTAAGAGAGTTGTTTAAATAAAAACTAGAATAAGTCAAAAGCGGAAGCAAATTATTTGGAACTGAAGTTAGACGTGTTAAAGCGTTTCAAATCTGGTGAAAAAGCTGTTTATATTGCCAGAAATATCAGTTTAGCTCCTACAACAGTGCGAACCATTTGTAATAGAGATGCTTAAAAATTAATTTCGATTTGCGTCGTCTTTCTGCCCAATAAACGACTCAAATCGAGGTTTTAGTGTATAAAGATAATATCGGTTTTTTCGATTGCTTTTTTATTTTAAGAAGACAGTGCCAAAAATTTGTGATAAATAGAAAAACATTGCAATTTTGTCGAAAAATGGCTAAACAGAGTGATAAAAAATTTCCTTTTGCCAATCAACAATGTGTTTTTTATTTTATAGTTTAATAAAAATAGTGACCAATTTTATAACGTATATCAGAAAAAATGCATTATTGGGGCCAAAAGTAATAAGCGTAAAATCATACAAACAAAAAAAAATCATACTAACTAAAAATCGTATAATAAAAATGATTCCTTACCGACAGTTATTAAAGTATGGGTCTAAGTATTAGGTTCCAAGAAGGGATAAAATAGATCAAAGAGGAGTTAAAATATCTCATTTTTAAAATTTCAAGCTTGAAACATTTTTCTAGTACGATAAAATTGGAAAAATGATTAATGACTAATTTTTTGGCATTTTTAATAGTTATCAGTTTTTGAAAATAAAGTAATAAAAAAAACAAAATTAGATATTAGACTGTAAGTCGGTGTAAACCAAATTTATTCATTTGGATGGGTTAGCTGAGCAAGTCGAGACGAAGGGATATTCGAACATACATTCACCTCCCCAATGTATCCTACTGTCTTTACTTGTGTAATCATATCTAGGGACTCCGATGAATGTAAACCTAACTATTATCCTAAATTTTATAATATTTTGAGATTTAAATTAAATTCTTTAAGGGACAATGCCGTAGAACCTACAACAAAAAATCTATCTTTGTCCTGTGAAATCCAAGGAGTTCCCAAGCCAAAGGTAACATGGCTATTTAATGAGAGACAAATCGACGAAGATGACAGTGAATATTCTTTGATCGTGAAAGACGAGCAATACACTTTAATCATTCATAATGTTAACGAAAATACATCCGGTAATAATTTATGGCTCTGAGAAATTAATCCTTACCTTTTTAACAATAGGCCATTATTCGGTAGTTGCTGAAAATACTTACGGTACCGTTCGAAATGAAGCCATTGTCAGAATAGATGATAAATATTTCTATTCTCAAAAATCCCAACGAGAAAATGTGCAATGGAATAAAGAAAAACACTTTTACTATCGAGATGAAAATATACAAAGACAGAAATTAATGTCTACAAATACCGCTAGCGTATGCCAACATTTAGAAATAAACCAATCACCTTTAAAACGGGCTGGAAGTGCTATTATATACTCAAGCACTCTTCAAAGGGAAATAAAAAATCCGATTGATCAACAACAACCAATAGAATTTGTTTTTGGTTTGCCGAATGCAACGAGAGCTGTGGATTGTGAAGTAAGTTTTTTATTAAAATTTGTAGATATGCTATTGAAATTTCTTTTATTTTTTTTTTCTTTCTTGTATTTTTATTTCTAAACATACGAATGACCTTGCCTGTGTCTTGATAAATTTCCAAACGTTTCCCCTCCAAATTAGCTACTAACATTAAGGAAAGAAGACTCAATTGAACAATGGAATGAAAGAAATGCATGACATTCATAGAATAAGCAATGCAAAATTACCCAAGCATGACTACATAAAATATAAAATAAATAACTCTCTTCATATATCTGCAGATTCTCGGAAGCAATATGTATAAGAGTGAAAAACAATTCAATAAATCCATGGAAATTGTGCCTTTTACTAAAACATCTAAGTTCAAAGCTTTATTGGAGTATGATCTGAAACCTGAGGTAATATGCGGTACAGAATCGAATGTTGATATCTTTAAAACTATGGATATATTGCTTGTTGGAAAGACGAGCCGCTTTCTTTCTCATATAAATGCTGATTTGAGTAAACAGCTTGATGTAATTTCCGGCTGTCAAAGTATAACAGAAATTGAAAAGTCTATGGAATTCACACCAATGGTGAAGCAAAGTAATTTTTTGTCACAAAGGTCTACTGAATTGAATAATCATCCAAGTGTGACGGTTGGTTTTGAAAGTGAAAAAGAAATTGCAAAACAACTAGAAATTACACCTTTAGTCAGAGAAAGTCAATTTTTGTCCCAAATGAGTACCAATTTATATCATCATCCGGATGTCACATCTGGTTTTGATAGCGAAAAGGAAATAAATAAAAGCTTAGAAATAACTCCAATGGTAAAGCAGAGCAAGTTTCTGTCCCAAATGAATACAGAACTTTATCATCATCCAGAAGTCATGACTGGGTTCGATAGTAACATAGAAATTAAAAAAGGTTTAGAAATTACACCAATGTTCAAGCAGTGTCAGTTTTTATCGCAAGCGAGTACCAATCTATATCATCATCCGGATGTCACCAGAGGTTTTGATAGTGAAAAAGACATTAATAAAAGCTTAGAAATTACTCCAATGGTTAAACAAAGTCAGTTCCTATCACAAGCGAGTACAGATTTATGCCACCATCCAGATGTAGTATCTGTATACGACTGCGAAAAAGAGGTTACGAAACCATTGCAAATTACTCCGATGGTAAAACAAAGCCAGTTTTTATCTCAAACAAGTACCAATCTATATCATCATCCGGATGTCACCACAGGTTTTGATAGTGAAAAAAACATTAATAGAAGCTTAGAAATTACTCCAATGGTTAAACAAAGTCAGTTTCTATCTCAAGCAAGTACTGATCTGTGTCTACATCCAAATATTGTTTCTGGATACGATAGTGACAAAGAAATCTTGAAACCATTACAAATTACTCCAATGGTAAAACAGAGTCAGTTTCTGTCACAAATGAGCACAGAATTATACCATCATCCTGATGTAACAACGGGTTTCGACAGTGAAAAAAATCTGCAAAATAATCTTGAAATCACTCCAATGGTAAAACAAAGTCAATTTTTATCTCAAGCGAGTACAAATTTATGCCATCATCCAGATGTTGTTTCAGGATATGACAGCGATAAAGAGGTTATGAATCCTTTACTGATCACTCCAATGGTTAAGCAAAGTCAGTTCCTATCACAAATGAGTACAGACTTATACCATCATCCGGATGTAACAACGGGTTTCGACAGTGAAAAAATTCTGCAAAATAATCTTGAAATCACTCCAATGGTAAAACGAAGTCAGTTTCTATCTCAAGCGAGTACCGACCTATATCATCATCCAGATGTTGTATCGGGGTATGACAGCGATAAAGAGGTTATGAATCCATTACAGATAACTCCAATGGTTAAGCAAAGTCAGTTCCTGTCACAAATGATCACAGATTTATACCATCATCCTGATGTAACAACTGGTTTTGACAGTGAAAAAATTCTGCAAAATAATCTTGAAATCACTCCAATGGTAAAACAAAGTCAGTTTCTATCTCAAGCGAGTACCGACCTATATCATCATCCAGATGTTGTATCGGGGTATGACAGCGATAAAGAGGTTATGAATCCATTACAGATAACTCCGATGGTTAAGCAAAGTCAGTTCCTGTCACAAGCGAGTACAGATCTATACCATCATCCAAATGTTGTCTCCGGATATGACAGCGATAAAGAGGTTATGAATCCTTTACAGATCACTCCAATGGTTAAGCAAAGTCAGTTCCTATCACAAATTAGTACAGACTTATACCATCATCCGGATGTAACAACGGGTTTTGACAGTGAAAAAAACCTGCAAAATAATCTTGAAATCACTCCAATGGTACGTGAAAGTCAGTTCCTATCTCAAGCGAGTACTGACCTATATCATCATCCAGATGTTGTATCGGGGTATGACAGTGATAAAGAGGTTATGAATCCATTACAGATAACTCCGATGGTTAAGCAAAGTCAGTTCCTGTCACAAGCGAGTACAGATCTATACCATCATCCAGATGTTGTATCGGGATACGATAGCGATAAAGAGGTTATGAATCCTTTACAGATAACTCCAATGGTTAAAGAAAGTCAATTCCTGTCACAAGCGAGTACAGATCTATACCATCATCCAGATGTAACAACTGGATTTGACAGTGAAAAAGATATTCAAAAAAACCTCGAAATTACTCCAATGGTACGTGAAAGTCAGTTCCTATCTCAAGTCAGTACAGATCTATATCATCATCCAGATGTTGTATCGGGGTATGACAGCGATAAAGAGGTTATGAATCCTTTACAGATCACTCCAATGGTTAAGCAAAGTCAGTTCCTATCACAAATGAGTACAGACTTATACCATCATCCGGATGTAACAACGGGTTTTGACAGTGAAAAAAACCTGCAAAATAATCTTGAAATCACTCCAATGGTAAAACAAAGTCAGTTCCTATCTCAAGTCAGTACAGATCTATATCATCATCCAGATGTTGTATCGGGGTATGACAGCGATAAAGAGGTTATGAATCCTTTACAGATCACTCCAATGGTTAAGCAAAGTCAGTTCCTATCACAAATTAGTACAGACTTATACCATCATCCGGATGTAACAACGGGTTTTGACAGTGAAAAAAACCTGCAAAATAATCTTGAAATCACTCCAATGGTAAAACAAAGTCAGTTTCTATCTCAATTAAGCACCGATCTATATCATCATCCAGATGTTGTATCGGGGTATGACAGCGATAAAGAGGTTATGAATCCTTTACAGATAACTCCAATGGTTAAGCAAAGTCAGTTCTTATCTCAAATGAGTACAGATCTATGTCACCATCCAAATGTTGTCTCCGGATATGACAGCGATAAAGAGGTTATGAATCCTTTACAGATAACTCCAATGGTTAAGCAAAGTCAATTCCTGTCACAAGCGAGTACAGATCTATACCATCATCCAGATGTAACAACTGGATATGACAGTGTAAGAGATATTCAAAAAAACCTCGAAGTTACTCCAATGGTACGTGAAAGTCAGTTCCTATCTCAAGTGAGTACAGATCTATACCACCATCCAAATGTTGTCTCCGGATATGACAGCGATAAAGAGGTTATGAATCCTTTACAAATTACTGCGATGGTTAAGCAAAGTCAGTTCCTATCACAAATGAGTACAGACTTATACCATCATCCGGATGTAACAACGGGTTTCGACAGTGAAAAAAATCTGCAAAATAATCTTGAAATCACTCCAATGGTAAAACAAAGTCAGTTTCTATCTCAAGCGAGTACCGACCTATATCATCATCCAGATGTTGTATCGGGGTATGACAGCGATAAAGAGGTTATGAATCCATTACAGATAACTCCAATGGTTAAGCAAAGTCAGTTCTTGTCACAAATGAGTACAGACTTATACCATCATCCGGATATAACAGTGGGTTTTGACAGTGAAAAAATTCTGCAAAATAATCTTGAAATCACTCCAATGGTAAAACAAAGTCAGTTTCTATCTCAAGCGAGTACAGATCTATATCACCATCCAAATGTTGTATCAGGATATGACAGCGATAAAGAAATTATGAATCCTTTACAGATCACTCCAATGGTTAAACAAAGTCAGTTCCTATCTCAAGCGAGTACAGATCTATATCACCATCCAAATGTTGTATCAGGATATGACAGCGATAAAGAAATTATGAATCCTTTACGGATCACTCCAATGGTTAAACAAAGTCAGTTCCTATCACAAGCGAGTACAGGTCTTTATCATCATCCTGATGTTTTATCAGGATATGACAGCGATAAAGAGGTTATGAATCCATTACAAATAACTCCGATGGTAAAACAGAGCCAATTTTTTTCACAGATGTGTACTGATATCTATCATCATCCTGATGTCAGAACTGGTTTCGAAACCGAAATTGAAATACAAAAAGATTTAGAGATAACTCCAGTAGTTAGACAAAGTCAGTTTCTATCTCAAACGATTACAGAATTAAGCCATCATCCTGATATTCTATCATGTTTCGAAAGCAATAAAGAAATGCCCAATATTTTGCATGTAACACCAATTGTCAAACATAGACAATTTCTGACCCAAATGGAGGCTGATATATCTAATCATCCAATTGTTATCAGCGGATTCGATGCTAAAAAAGAAATATTGAAACCATTTGACGTTACTCCAACAATCAAAGATAATTTGTTTCTTTCTCAAATAACCGCCGAGATTTCACAGCATTCTGACGTAAGTTGCGGATACAACACTAACAAAGAAATATTTACTTCCCTTGAGATTGTTCCAGTCGTTAAAGAAAGTCAGTTTTTAACTCAAATTTCAACGGAAATTTGTGAAAATTTCGGAGTAAGGCTAGGATTAGAAAGTAGAGAGGAATTGATGAAACCAAAGGATATCACTCCGATGATTTTGACGGATATTGACGGATACCCCTTACCCAATGTTCCATATGAGAACAACAAAGTTATTGAAAATTTTATGGGAACTTCTTCAACTGATAAAAATAGTCACTACAAGTCAAGGATTAATAAAGAAAAGAAAAGGTTTCCCGAAACGTTCTCGCGTTTCAACAGCGAAATGAAATTCGAAAATGATTTGCATATAATCCCATCGGTGAAACAAGACCAATTCATAACCATTGCTGATACAGACCTCACGGAAAAGGTTTCTTTTACTCCAGGCTTTGAATCTGTTTTTGATAAAAGCTTTGATCTTAACATTATTCCAATAGTTAAGGGGAAAAATTTGACTAGACATTTTTCCATAACAGACGACACAAAATTTGATGCTTATTTATCCAATAATAACTTTGCGTTCCAAATGAATGTCTTACCATTGAAATATAAATCAAATAAATTAAATAAATCCGACGAAGGGAGTTTATCCATGTCCATTTATTCCTTGACTAAAACTGAATCAAAAGAACTATTTGATGACTCGAATTTTCTTAGGAAATCTTATTCTTCCGACACTTCTTTACGTTCAATTTTAGATCGAGCAAATTATAAAATGTTTGATGATACATTTTATCTTTCCCAGACCCTCCGAAATCAAGAACCGAAACATCCATCTAATACCGATATGGGAGATTCAATTCAAAATATTTCAGTTCAAAAAAGAAAAGAAATATTTGAGAAAACCGAAAGGATATTTCATTCAAATTCCTTCAGTCGAAATGTCAAAGTTAAACCAAAAACTGTTACTAAAGTCGATTCAATGCCCATTTATCAGCCACTACAATCTACCAGGTCTACCGAATGTCTTTCACTATATCCTTTGTATACACAAAAGACTGAAGTTTATACAGATCAATTTTCAGGACAAAACTTTGCCAACCAATATGATTTTCAAGAGAATAGTGGACAATTAACAATAACTCCTTTAAGGAAACGAAGTAACTATTTTACTCAAATGTCTCAAGAAAGAGCGCAAAAAGTCAGTAATTTATTTTTACCGACACTGAAACCTGAATTTAACCGATCAAAAAGTGCTACTCGAACCGATCATCAGTCTTATTTCACAACAACAACTCAACAAAACATTGTCCATCGACCACTTCTTTCAACGGGATATGAATCAGGTTCAGAAAATATCTTCATTAACAATCTTGAAATCACACCAATTGTTAAAGAGAAAAATATTCTCACAACAGTCGTCCGACCGATCACCCAGCGTACTAAAGCCATTCCTTCCTATCATAGTGATTTTGAATTGAACAGTGAACTTCAAATAACTCCAATGGTAAAACAAAGTACCTTTCTATCGAAAGTGGATAATTACGTGTCTATCAAGCCGGAAGTTCAAAAAGGATTTGAAACTCAAGTAACCAAAGAAATCCCAATGGAAATAACACCAATAGTTAAAGAAAGCACATTTGTCAATAAAGTTACAGCAGAAATACCAAGAAGACATTCCACTCAAAAAGCCTACGAAACGGTCATAGAAAAGCAACGAACATTGGATGTTACCCCCATGGTTAAACAGACGAGCTTCAAAACCACTGTGCAAACAAATGTTGTCGATAAATGTTTCACTAGCTCAGCTTATTTGGACATAGTTTCTCTTCGTAAAGATAAATCTCCGTCAGATTTACCATGCTTCGAAACAACAATTGAATTACCAAAAGTAAATGTTATTTATTTATTTATAATAGTGAATAATTTGAATATATTTTTTGTCTTACAGTCAGTAGGTTGAACTATAAAATGACTAATTAAATTTGGTATTATATATAATATTATCTCAGTATATACATATTTGTCGTAAATCTATATATATTATAGAAATGGGGTCAGGAGGGTCATTTGAGGTGGGCTTCCAAAATGTACTTAGTAAAACTATAAAATCGAATCAAAACATTTACTTCACTGGATGGGGCCACATTTATTACCAAACCTGGCCTCTAAGTGCCTCGTACAGGTCTTGTATATATATATATATATATATATATATATATATATTATATATATATATATATATATATATATACATATTCACTTATTTTTTCACCTTGAAATTTAAGTGTTTTAATTTAATTTGATTATGTTAATTTTATTTTTAATTATCAAATATTTAATATAAATTTTGATTATAACATTTTAATTTAACACATATATATATATATATATATATATATATACATATTCACTTATTTTTTCACCTTGAAATTTAAGTGTTTTAATTTAATTTGATTATATTTATTTTATTTTTAATTATTAAATATTTAATATAAATTCTGATTATGACATTTTCAGAACCGATTTATTATAAATTTAATAATAAATAAAACATAAATAATTTTAAATGAACCACTATTAATTTAGAAATTTACACTATAACATTATATCCAACACATTTTTACACAGTAGATAGGTCCATCAGAAATTTTGGATACGTTCTATGGTTATCCGAAAACCGTGTAAGATGAAATAAAAAACTATATTTAGTTTTAAAACCGCGTAAAAAAGCTGAAAACTGTAATATTCAATTTTATTGAGCAATAAAACTTAAAATACATAATTCACAGCTAAAAATAAAAAAGTCGCTATCATCACTGGAGACATCCACATCAATCAACCTCTTAAATAGAGACTTTCATCCGGTAATACTGTTTTGAATTACCAAACTATTTTCCGAAAGATTTTGAGCTGTTGACTTTTCTATTAAAAAATCTGGTATAGACAGTTTAACACGTGAGACAAATTACATTAATTATTTTTACGTAATTTCCATTTAAATCCAAATAGAAAATATTTTGTCATACGCGAATTATAGACAAAATCTTAAATAGCCGGTGGGCCGTTTAAAAATTTAAATAAAAAATGTAATTTTAAATTCAATTCACTTTTAGTCGAAAAAATCATCATTAACGATTCCGAAACGTCAATATTATCACAGCACTCATTTACTTGCCAAAGTTCCGAGAACTATTAAAGCTCAATCTGGTTTTGACAGTACTCTTGAATTTAACCGACCTCTCGATGTGGTTCCAGTTGTTCCAGAACAAGAGAAAACCAGTGAATGGTATCACAACGAAATTCGCCGACAACTTATTGACCAGGTTATTTTTCTTCGACATCGAGTTAATAATAAATTAATTTTTTTAACAAATTTTTCAGAATCCTGAATATCTTCCAATCGACTTAACAGTTTCACTTCCGATTCCTCCAAGTTTCGTGAAACCTTTTCAAAATATCATGTGTAACGAAGGATGTCAAGCAGTTCTAGAAGGAGTTTTACAGACAAATTCGGAACCAATTATTAAATGGTACAAAAACGGAGCGGAAATTAACAAGAGTCCAGAATTCACATTGAGCTACAAGGAGAATAGAGTATCCTTGACTATTCCAGAAGTAATCGTTTCTATCTCTTTAGATTTTATTTTTGGTTATTCTAGGTTACACCGAAGGATAGTGGGACTTATAAATGCCTGGTAAAAAATGTTGCCGGCGATACAGAAAATTACGCTACAGTTACTGTTAAAACAATATTTATGGCACCAAAATTTATATTTGGATTACAATCTCAACAAATTCTTGAAGGAACTAATATTAAGCTATCTGTGAAAGTTGAAGGATTTCCAACGCCTGAAATTAAATGGTAATTTTATTATTCATATATCGTGTTTTATGCATTTAATAAAAAGAGAAATATCTTTAAAACTGTTGTATATTTAAATATTCTCAAGCTACTTAAATATTTATTAAATCACTTTTATTTTAAGGACTTTTTTTGTTTTTCACCTCTGATTTCTTTATAAGTGACAAAATATTTTCTACAAAATTTGACTATGAATCAGATTTATTTAAGGTATTCATGAATTTTGGGCACAGCTTTTTTCAAGTGATTTCACTTTTATTAATGTGAGTTGTTTTCTGCAAACAATTGAATACTTTGTCAGAGTGATTTAAAATGAATTTAAATAATTAAAAAAATAAAATCAGTTTTCCATTAGTAAAATGTTTAAAATTATAATTAATAATTTTTTGAATTTAGTAACCAATTTTCAAAATATATGTGCATAATTAACCTTGATTAAAATTTTAAATAAAAATTTTTTTTTAATTCAAGCGATTTATTAAATAATTTAAAGTAAATTTGAAATGAGTATTTTTAATAATTAATGATATTAAATTTAGTAATGAATTTAAAAAAAACATATGCACTTAATTAACTTTAAAAAAAATTTAAAAAATTGAATTTCTCTGATAGATTGTTTTCAAATTGTTTAGTTCAATGCTTGAAAGTTTATTTAAATATTAAACAATATTGAATAATAAATAAATTTTTGGAATGAGTTTTTTTAATGAAACTGTTTTTCAGGATAGTTTAAAAGATGTTTAAGCAACTTTTTAACAATTAAGAACTCTTGATAATGGCATAACCAAAAATTTGTTTATTTGTCGTGTATTTAAATGTCGGCACACAATTTGTTTAACCATTTAGTACAGTGGTACGCAAACAATTTAACTCGCGGTACACATAATGTTAAAAAATGTGAAGCCAGAAATAAATTGATAATCAAACATTTAAGAAAAAATCAAATCAAATGTGAATTGAAAATTCGAATCTCACACTGTTGAAAAAATCGCGGAAATAAACTGATATTTTTATCAAATGGTACTTGAGAAATTTTGAAATAGTTTTTTATTATTACTTAAATAAATAAGTCGAAAATTTGATAGCGGCACTACAACTGATCTAATGCATAGGATCCCAACCTTTTCTGGATCATCGTCTAAAGAGAAATGTCTCCTTGTCACGAAATAAAAATTATAACACACCATCCCTCATAATAATTATTCAAAATAATAAAATATTCTTAAATTTTATTTACATATTATCTATTCACCTATTAACCCTTTCGCATCGACTTATTTTCTCGTCATGATTTAACATTTTAGAGTAAATGTTTATGTGTTACTGATGTTTAAAATTTTTTGTTTTCATAATTTAAAAATTTTTCCGCTTTTTTTTCAAATTTAAGTTTTGAAATTAATACTTATATTATTTGCTTGCAACGTTTCATTAATTTTTGGAAATATTATGGAATAAATATGGCTTTTTAGACACGTAAATTCAATAGTCTAAGAGTTAACATTTAGTACAATACATAAAATGTTTATTGTTGAAAACAGTAATTTTGAAAGGCTTTATTATTAATTTTTTTATATATAGCGACCTGTTTAAAAAGATACGAGATCACTAATATTTCTGAAATCAAATGATTGACGATTGACTAATTTCGCTAAAATAAAATGTTTTGTAATATATGATGCAATTTCTAATGGCAGATTAGTTTCAATTTTATTTAACAGAATTTTCTTTAATGAAGATTTAAGTTCGGAAGTTTAAACCAAATTTAATCATTAAAATTAATAACCTAATGAGTTTTCTACAAAATTTTTTTGAAAAATAGCATTCCCATCCTCGCATGGGAACATTTATATTCTTGTTTAATATCTTAAATTTAATAATTTAACTCATTTTTACCTTATATTCTAGGTATAAAGATGGGCAAGTTATTACTAGTTCTCCGAATTTCAATTTGGTTGTTGAAGATGATAATATATTTTCATTAATCATTCCGAATGTTAGGCCAATGGATCAAGGAAAATATTGCGTGTCGGCTAAAAATAAGGCTGGAGAAGCCTTTACCATGGGAGAACTAATTGTGGCTGGTACGGGGAAATATGCTCTAAGATTTATAAGATTTAATTAATTGATAGAAAATAAAATCTCCGAACAAACAATTGTAGAACAAAGAAAGAAAACTAACGTTCAAGTAGACATCATAGTGCCACAAAATGACAACAGATTGCCACAATCATCAAAAATGTTTTCTCCGACAAAAAAGAAAGAAAAAATACAGCCGCCAGAATTTGTTAAAGTTTATATTTGAATTAATGTAATAAATAACAAATAAATTTTCAAAATTTTAGATATTAGAACCATTGAAAATAAAAGAGGGAAAGAAAGCATTTTTCTCTGTCGAATATAAAGGAAACCCAGAACCAGTGGTTGTTTGGTTAAGAGAAGGATTACAACTGGAAAACGGTCCAGATTATCAAATAACTACGAAACCCGGATTCAGTCAATTGACAATTGCGGAAGTCTTTAAAGATGACGCCGGAAAATTCACTTGTCGGTTAGAAAACAAGGCAGGACGAATAGAATCCATCACTAAACTTTCAGTTGGAATAGACAGTAATATTTCACATTTTCCTAAAAATTCAACAAATTGCCTTATTTTAGAAACGAAAACTGAACTAATGGCACCGATTTTCGAAACTTTTCCCGAGAAATATGTCAATGTGTTCGTCAATCAACCATCGAAACTCAGCTGCATCATAAAGCCTAATTCTAAACCAGAAATTAAAATTTATCAAAACGGTAATCAATTGGTCCCTCTCTGTTGTCCATTAATTTGTTCTAAGATTATTATGAAATTTTTGTTTTAATCGTTGATTATTTTTAAATTCAGAAAAAGAAATAAAAATCGACAATAAGAATTATTATCTGAATCGGAACGAAAAAACTGGTGAAACGTGCTTTATCATATCTTCGTGTAGATGGGAAAATACGGGAACTTATAAAATAATGGCACAAAATCCGACTGGGAAAACATTTGCTACAAGTCAAATGTAAGTATTTATAGACAAATTTACACTTATTCTCATATATACGATAGTTTCGTCAAAAATGTTGATGAAAAGAAAACGGTAATAAGTGAAATGGAAAGCATGTTTGAGAGAAAGAGATCAAGTATTCGATCAAGTGTTTCAAGTGATGTGGAAAAGGATATTGTAGTAAGTATATTAATAATAATAAAAATAATAAAAATAATAATAATAATAATAATAATAATAATAATAATAATAATAATAATAATAATAAAATAAGTATTTAATTTTTAAAAATGAAATGATAATAAAATAAATTAAAATTTTATAATAAAAGGTTAAAGAAAGTCCGGCCAAATTTGTACAAATTCCATTATCAAATGTTGAAACAACTGAGAAAAATATCGTAAGACTCGATTTTAAAGTTGATGGTTACCCCTACCCAAAACTTAATTGGTTAAAGGATGGTTATCCTTTAGCTTATGATTCTCATATCAAAGTAAGTTGATTTTAAAAAAATAATACAAGTAATGTGAAATGTAGTCGGTAATAAATGAAAATGGTCTCCATTCTCTTGTATTCTGTCCACTGGAATTAGAAGATAATGGCCAATATCAATGCGTCGCTCAAAATAAACTGGGCACTGATTCATTCTCAACAACAATATCAGTGGTCCCTGTTCAAAAAATAACACCACTGCGATTTTTGAAAAGATTAAGTGCGGTATGTGTACAAGTTGGAACCCCAGTGACATTTTTATGCGTGGTCGAAGGATCGTTGCCAGTGGCATTTATTTGGCAGAAAGACGGAAAGTAAACTCATATTGAAAATTTAATTGATATTAATTTTTAATCATTTAGAACAATTGACGAAAATGAAAAAGTTATTATTGACAGTGAAGATTATTCAACTACATTGGCAATAGAAAATACTGAAAATTCGGATTCAGGGTGGTACCAGTGCGTTGCTAGTAACCCTGCTGGAAGCATAACCTGTAATGCTAGATTGTCATTCAAAGCAGGTTAGTTTATTTTATATTATTATTATTATTATTATTATTATTATTATTATTATTATTATTATTATTATTATTATTATTATTATTATAGATATCTAAGGTTATATAGACACACCAAGAATATCTTACTATACGAACTACATTTCTATATAAGTTTTAGAAGACCAACGGTCGTCTACATATTGGTTCGTTAATAAACGCAGAATATTTTTTGATTTTGTGTTTTCCAATTCATATAAAAGCTCATAAAAATTCATTATTTTGTACAAATTTTATTTCTAACAGTTAAGAATTTTATTTATCAAATAGTACAGCGACAAAAGTTAACTAGTATTCCTCCAGTGGTATATTTTCGTGATTAATACTAGAAATACCAACACGTCAAAATGACAGATTTCACATTTTTTGGTTTAAATTTTTTAGCAAGCCATTTGTCAAAAAAAGTGCATTGATAAGTGTTTGGCGGGGCTCTCTTTAATAGGTGGTCCGGTGCATTTATAACGATTTTTAAAATAACATTTGAGTAAATAAAAATATTTGTTTTCCTATTTGATTACTTAACGTTTTTATCTATATATACCAATCAACTCTGATAGTTCTAGTGTAAATTTCAAGTGGACAACAATCCAGTAATTCAAGGCATTACTTCACTATTTCCAGCTAGGAATTCTTGTTACTACAATTACATACCAAAATAGTATTTATTCTTATTACGGAAAATTTAAATGCATAATCTTTTCTTTCAAAATTTATTAATTTTATAAATTTATGTAGTTTTTTTTCAAGTCCAAGTTTTTTGGGAGTCGGATTTACTGAATTTGGGGGTATAGTTAAAATTTTTGCCGTTGCATTAAATGTATGAAATATTGGAACAAATTTTTATTTTCATTTGACAATTTCGAAGTTTAATAAGAAAATATCTAGTTAAAATCGAGTCTGCCATGAATCCGCCAGAGTGGATGAAAGCTATTCCGAAACAAAAAAAACCGGCAAAGTATAAAATAATCCTTTTTTTTTCTAATTAATATTAAAATTTAGTTTATTATCTGTGAATATTCCGGAAAATGCAGAAGGAACGGCACCTTGTTTCACAAAGTGTCCAACTGCATGCAAAACCGAACCAGGAGGAACTGTGACTTTCATTGCTGAATTATCTGGGTATCCGGAGCCTGAAGTTACTTGGTTTTTAGCAGGAAAACAATTATCAAAAGAGCATCCATTTTATGAGAAATGCTTGATTGAATCTCACAATTTACATCATAGTTTAACAATTAGAAACTGCCAACTTTACGACAGTACCCGAATTGACGTAATCGCTCAGAATTGCAACGGAACAGATAGGGCGGATACTAGTTTAATTGTTGTTGCTAAACCAGAACGGCGGCTAAGTCAGCAATGTAAGAGAATCACACTATTTCATTAAGCTTATATTAAAATTTGTCTTTTAGCAACTTCAATGTCACGATCCGAAAGTGTCGACTCAAAACAGTCTTCCATTGACGGCAAACCTCCTCTTTTTAAAGCCATCTTGCAATCAGTGAAAGTCGAAGAAGACAAACCAGCTCTGTAAAATTAAATCTCTTTTTATCAAAATGTATTTTCTTCATTAAATTAGATTTCGTGTTGAATTTACCGGTAATCCAAAACCCGAGATAAAATGGTACAAAGATGATCAAGAAATTGTTTCCTCTCCAGATATGAAGGTATGATACCTATAGCCTCTAACTAACAATGTAATTAATGTTTCAAGATTGCCACATCTAACTTTATTACTTCACTCGAAATTCCTCACACTTTGGAAAAAGATAATGGAGTATTTTCTGTGCGAGCAACGAACTTCCTCGGAACAGCCATCACAAAAGGTCGATTAACAGTTCTGCCTGGTAGAGACATTTTATAGAAAGATATTGTTTATGGGGTTTTTAAAATTTAGCTAAACCAAAAGAAATTCCTCAAAAACCGACAATTGTGAAACCATTTTCAAATTCTGTTATCAAGGAAAATCAAAAATTGGTCCTCGTAGCTCAAACAAATATCAATAAAGGTAAATTTATGTTTTATTTATATTTTAAAAAATTAAGCAAAATGTGCAGTTGTAGGGATTCACTCTTTCTTTATTTTCAAATAAGACTATAGAACGCTAAATTAAAATTGAACTCAAATTTAATGAATTGATCAATCTACAAAATGAAGAGAAAAGAAGGTGAAAATAGTCGATCAATGATGAAAAGATGGTTTAATACAAGTTTTGTTGAAACGTATGAAATAAAGTGATAGTTTTTTCTGGAAAAGCTTTTGGTGAATTTCTCTGTGAACTTTCATTAAAAATTAATTTAAAATAATGTAGTCTCTTATCTTCTATTTTCACACCTTTTAACACAAATTTCATATTATATTCCATACGTATTCATTGATTCAATTATTAGACAATGCTGTAAAAATCAGAAAATCCGTGCTTTTCATGTGGTCTCTTCAGAAAAACAAATAATAAATATTGCAGAAGTATTGAAGAAATAACCTGAAACATCATTTAAAGAAATATTATATATATATATATATATATATATATATATATATATATGTGTGTGTGTGTGTGCGTGCGCGCATAGGGACAGTTATTTAGCAATGTTGACACTATCAGTGAAATAAATACCACTATAAATTCGTTGTTGATTGAATATTAATCGAATCATATTGATATTTAACTATCAATATCTCAAATACAATATTTTACTAATAATTAATCATGTTTTATGCACTATTTTAAAATCTTCTATTGTGATAATTTCATTACAAGTTTTCCAATGTTGGATAATATTGAACAAACCTTTCATCTTGATCACAAAAATATATCTTGTTTTGATTGTTTATCATACTGAAGGATTTAGACATTTTAATATTTCAATTTTGAAACTATCTTTTTTATTCCCCCTTTGGTCTGTTTTCATTTACAATTTCGTTTATTTTCATTAGTTTCAAACCATTTTAGTCAATGCTTTGGTTTCTGTAGAAATTTTTTTTAAAAAACTAGATAATTTCAACCATACTTAACTGCACTCCATCGATTGCTCAAATTATACAATTTCCATGTAGCATATTAATCTTGAATTTATGCTATTTATAATCTTGAATGTCTAAAAGCTCTTGTTAGCTGACAAAAGATCAATAAAATTATTAAGAATAATCCACAAATCTTGGTTTCAATTTCATTGGTCGAATATCACGATGTCCTAATTTTTGGAAGAACACAAGCCCAACAACACGATTCTTCTATAGCTACTATTGGTCAGGCACAAGGTCAAATTAGATTAACGTTTAAGTTATTGCTTTAAAAATTAGTCATCGCACATTGTCTATAGTGGTCACAAATCATATTGAACTTTGACCAATTGGATAATTGATTCAATTTTATTGGATATTTCCTCCGCCAATTTTCGGCACGCCCTTTATCAAGTGTTTATACACCTGATTCAGTTCATTAAAAACTCCTATAATAAAATGAAAAATCAATGAAGTTTTATATAGGAACATACATACTCCCGTGTCTGCATGTAATTTGTTCAAATGAATAAAACCTTATATTATAGTAAGGAAGGAATTAGAAGAAAAATTTTTTTTAACGTAAAAACATAATACATAGTAAATAATGCATGCAAACTTTCAAAATGTAGAAATGTTCAGTTCAATAAAAACTCTATATAAAACTATTTTTATTAACTTTTTAGACAAGTTTTTTTTAAATAAAAGCCGAAAATTTTTGAGTTGTAGAGAAAATTAAGAAATAATTTCGTAAGATTTTTCATGAAATTCAATCAATTTAATATTTTTACAACTTTTCAGATATTTCAGAAATATCCATCGAAACTCTAGGTTTTTGAGTTTTTACCTCATTTGCAATTTACCAGGAGCAGTGGAATCAGAACCTTCAAATGATGAGTTTAAAAAATACGGAAAACATAAGTTTTCCAATAACTTAAGCTTAAAAAATTATTTTTATAAAGTATAAAAATCCAAATCATTAATACCATTGAAAATGAGGAAGATTTTTATAAATTTTGGAAATTAACAGAAATTTCCAAAGCCTCATAAGATCAATAATTATAAAATTAATAAATATCAAAAATTTGGATTTGTTGAAAGGTCAAAAAGATGGTAGCCAAAACTAATTTCCAAGGAACAGAGGAATAGTTTATTCGAATATAGAAACTTTTTAATAATAAATTTTATTTTAATAAATTTTAATTTCAATTAATCGCACTTACATTTATTCGAAAATAATTCCATTAATTTACATAAATTGGCATAAATTCCTAAAAAAACCTAAAAAAAATTAATCAAA
This sequence comes from Schmidtea mediterranea, assembly GCA_022537955.1. Classification (NCBI taxonomy): domain Eukaryota; kingdom Metazoa; phylum Platyhelminthes; order Tricladida; family Dugesiidae; genus Schmidtea; species Schmidtea mediterranea. The sequence goes on from CM039680.1 coordinate 191,713,205, forward strand.
ACTAAACTTATAATAAATGATGATTAAAAGTATTATTTAAGAGCTTGAATAATGATCTCATAAATATACGAGTAAATAAAGGTAAATATACTTTATTAGAAAATTGACCTGTCAGCCATTTTAAAAATGGCTAATTCATAAACTTAACCATAATTGTAATTGGTTGTTCGTTAAAACTTCTATTATAGAAGTTTTTAATGAACTGAATGAATCAGGTGTAGATGAAAGAATTATTAATATAATGAATTTCTGAAAAAATCTTTTTTTAAAAAATGACGTTTGAATTAGGTTTAGAAACTTTAAATAGTAATATATTTTAAATTTTATTCGTTGCTAGTTTCTAAAAATAAAAATATTTACCTGATTTAGATTATTCAACAAAATGGTTCCTTGATGATAAAGAACTGAAACCAAACAACGTTTTTAACATTTCTTCGAAATTAAATATCCATACTCTGTCCATTGAAAAAATGAAGAGCACAAATGCTGGAATTTATAAATTTAAAATCACAAATAATGTCGGGGAAGATTCCTGTGCGGCTGCAATATCATTGGATGAAACCAAATCCACTTATCCCCCAAAGTTCGTAAGAGAGCTAGAAAAATCCATTCAAGTAAAAGAAGGCGATTCTGTGAAATTACTCGCGGAAGTTGATGGATATCCAACTCCTGTAGTTGAATGGTATAAAAATGGAATTGTGATAGAAAAGAATCCTGATTACAAAGTAATGCATTTAATTGCTGACATTTTGGATTAAATTCTTTTAGTTATTTCGAGATGGAAATGTTGTATCATTATATATCCATGAGACTTTTACAGATGATACAGGCGAGTATAACTTGATTGCTAGGAATCCATTTGGTAGCGTTAAGTCTTCAGCTCACCTTACTGTTACAAGTATAATATTATTTATAAAGTTTTGATATTTTAATTTTGCATGTTTTCAAGTCACACCAGAAAGTGCCGATAATGTGCCTCAATCGAAACAAATTCCAAGAATAATTCAAGAACCAAAAAGTGTAAAACTTAATCTGAATAAGAAAGCAGTTTTTGAAGCCAAAGTAATCGGATCTCCAGGTAAGTCATTTTGAGAGAATAAAATGTCACTTTTTATGCAACTGACAGTTTTTGAATTTGAAGAAGCCTAATAAATTATTTTTAATTATTAATAATAAATATTTAATTCCGATACCCATATAATGGATTGTGAAAACAATAAAATTTCAAAAAAAAATAGGAAAATATTAAGTTATGCTTGGAAGTATTTCGAAAAATATTGAAAGGAAGGCGACATAAGGATAGAAAAATGAAGGAATAATAATGAAAGTTTCAAGAGATTGATAACAAAAAAGAAAGTGAATAGGAGGTGTTTACAAATAACAAATCATTATGAGGAAATTATGCGGAGAAGAAACCGTTAACAAAGAGGAATATGAGTGATAAACGTTACGGTTTTATCAAGATTGGCAACAAAATATCTTTGTAATCCTGAATGAAGTGCTTCATCCCAAAGGCTTCTTTCTCCTGAATTTTTGTCGATTACCTAAGAAATATATTGGAATGTTAGGGTTTATGAGAAATAATTATAAAAGTCTTGAATAATGAATAAATTATTTGAATAATTTTGTTTCTTTTATTTTAGTTTCCAAGCGTGGTATCGCTAATCATTCTTGTATCTTTAAAAAATAATTTAATTTTAATTAATAATAATTATTTATAAATTATTATTAATAAATTTTATTATTAATCCCATTCCTAAAAATTTTCAAGATTAAATGTTTGATATAAATAAAAAATTATTATCTTTAAAAATTTAAAAATTTAAAAATATCTTTCTCTTCCTGATCAAAGCCCGGTTTAAAATTAATAGTTTTTATAAATAAAATTAATAAATGTAAACAATTTTATTTTCTACTCTGTAACTTTCTAAAAACATATGAAACCGGCCGAAGTTATTGTTTTGATATTGTAAAAATTATTTGAGATTTATTAAAGCCAAATTGGTATTTAGTGCCGGAAGTCAGTTGGTATCACAATGACATATTCATTGAAGAATCGGAAAATGTTTCTATAATCTACTCAAACAATGAATATACTAAGTTAATTATTAATTCGGTGAAGGAAACAGATGCAGGAACATACACAGTCAAAGCTGTTAACATTGTTGGTGAAGCTCAATTTAGCACATCATTGACAGTAGAGGCACCAACTAAATTTCCCAAAACCGAAGCACCAAAGTTTATTAGATCTCTAGAGCCAAGTATGACTGCCAAAGAAGGAGAACCATGTAAACTGCTAGTTGACGTTATGGGTAATCCAAATCCAAAGCTAGAATGGTATAAAAATGGAGTTCTGGTAGACAATATGCCCGATTATCAAGTAATAAATTAAATTTAGATATTCATATGTTATTATATTTTCTAAAGCTTTTCCGTGATGGCAATGTCCACACTCTATATATAAAAGAACTATTCCAAGATGATTCAGGAAAATATATTGTCATTGCAAATAATCCAAATGGTACCGTACAGTGCGAAACCAATTTGGTTGTAACAAGTATTCGTTTAAAAACGTTTTATGAAAAATATTTATTTTTTTGCTATTACAGATGATTATACGTCTTCAACAAGAAGTTCTATAACAGTTACGGAGGATTTAGAAATGAAGGCACCAAAAATAGTAAAACAACTTCCAGAAAAATCGCCAATACATTCTGGTACAAAATCAATTGAGTAAGTTTTGAAGTAAATTTTAAAAATAAACGACTTAGAAAATAAAATAGTTTTTATGTTAAAAAGCGCCCTTCAAACACAACTAAGTATTTCGACAGATTCACTTTCATCATCGGGTAAAAATCAAAATGGGATTTTAATTACTTTTTCTAACAAAATTATCAAAATATTTCAAAAAATAACTAAATAAATTTTTTAATAATTTTTGCATTCTTTAATAACATCATGTCATTTTATAAATAAGATTTCCATATACCACTTCAAATAGGACAAGACAAATACAAATACTAAATTGTGTTATCATGAGATTATTTCCACGAATTTTGAAGATAAGAACATTAATGAATATTAGTAAAGTAGATGAAAATCTTTCAGCTCCGAAAATCTTTCACCCCGTGACGATATGGTTAAATTGCTTATATATATATATATTGAAAGAACTTTTTAAAGTTCGCTTTTCATTTTGCAATGACATAAAGAATTTTTTTATTGATTGACTATGAATCAGATGTTATATTGATATTGAATTGGTAATATTTTATATCAAAATGAATATATAGTTTATTTAATATAAACAATAATTTTAATATTATTTTAATAAAATAAATGAAAAAATTTTTACAAAAATAATATTAAGATATATTTTATAAAGAAGCCATTAAAATTAGAACATTCGAAAAAAGCTTTTAGCTCCTCCTTTTGCATTAATTTATGCCTCTAAGTCTGGAAATCGCAGCTTTATTAGATCTATCCCATTTTCTGGTTTTAAAAATTATTTATATTATTTATATTATTTAAATTATTTATTTTTTTAAATTATTAATTTTTACTATTTAATTTTTATTTGTTTTTACGAAAGCTTTACTACAGTTGTCAATAATATTTCAATGATGAAATCTTTTTTTTAAATTTAGATTAACTTGTCAAGTAGTTGGATCTCCAAAACCAAACCTGATCTGGTATTTTAACGGAGAAATTATAAATCCTAGTGAAAAGTACAAGATTGATGACGAGGAAGACGGCTTGGTTACACTGACTATCGACAATATCAACGAATCGGACAGTGGAGATTACATTTTACGCGCAGACAACGATGTTGGGGTGGCCATGACCAGGACAATGATCGCATATGTTAAACCTGTCGTTCTAGAGTTTAAGAAATCTCTTCCTGAAAAATTAAATGCCAAATTAAAGGAATCCTTAAAAATGCTTTGTGAAATTAAACCAATCGACGAGCCGGTTTCGTTCACTTGGTATGTAAATGGAATTCGTTTAAAGCCAACAGAAAAGACCTACGAGTTAACGGCTGACCAGTTTTATTCTCAATTATTCATCAAAGAAATTAATGAAAATCATTTTGGAGAAATTAGAGTTGAAGTTGACAGTAAATTTGGTAAACTCGTATCAACATGCGTATTGGAAATGATACCATTTGAAGTTGAGGAAACGACCTTTATTCCAAAGGAAATAGTGCCAATCTTCATTAAACCGCTAAAGCCTCAACAAATCTGCAAACCGAAAGAGCGAGCTGAACTGAGTGTAGAAATAAAATCAGAGGAACCGGTAATATTTAAGTGGTATGTAAATGGGGTTGAAGTCGAATCTGACGATAAATATCAAGTCTTAATTCCAAACCAATTTCAATCAGAACTAGTCGTTAACCTATTAGACAGTAATGACATTGCAATATACACATGTGAAGCAGTTACCGAAACTGGCAAACGAATTTTGACTTCTACGCAACTCAATTTGATTCCTGCCCATCATAACGAAGTCATTCAACATTCATCAAAACGATCTGACAGTTTGGTTTTCAAAAAACCTTTACCATTAAAACAAACAATTGAAAAAGATTCTGTTGTCATATTTGAATGCGAAATCTCACCAATAAATCAGCCAATAGAAATAAATTGGTTCAGAAATGAAGAAAAGCTTTTGAATAAGCCATTTGAAATTGAAATCTCAACAAATCCTGATCTGTTCAGATCGGAGCTGATCGTTCACAATACTGACTTGATTGATAACTCAACAATCCAAGTGGAAGTTAACACCAATACCGAAACAATCAAATCATCATGCGATGTCATTATTAAGCCTTCTTATCAAGAAACCATACAGCTCAATCCACATTTCACCAAAGGTCTACCAAAGAAAACTGTTTTGGTGAAAGATATTCCACAAACTTTTGAATGTGAAGTGGAAAAGTGCAATGAAACCGTTGAATTCAAGTGGTACGCTGATAATAAGGATTTAGTGAAAAATGACCAAATCAATGTGGAATCCACAGAAAATCAGTCTCAATTAACCGTTGATGGACCATTGTTAGAATCAGTCAAAGAAATCAAAGTGGAAGCTTGTTATCCTCAGATGACTATTAGTAGTATTTCTGAGATGTCAGACCAACCAGAAGTTGAAGAAGAAAAGACAGATCATTTGACTTCGGTATCATTTGTGAAATCTTTGGACAAATTTATCCATGTGCCGGAAAATCATGCTACAATGCTAGAATGTTGGGTGACTAGTTACTTACCAGCTCACATTGACTGGATCATTGACGGGAAGAAAGTTGAATTGAATGAAAATGTCGGTATTGTAAACTATATCAATAAGAGCCAACTTGTTTTGCAGGAATTTGAAAACGATAAAGAAGTTCGGGTGGAAGTTTCGGTTGAGTCGCTAGAAAATAAACCCACTTTGGCAGCAGTTTCAATTGCAAATATTTGTTCACCGGAGAAGGATTTAGTAGAAAAAATGGTTCAACCAACAGAAAGCCTTGTAATGGTGGATCAAATAAAACCAGTTGTTGTTTCACACTTGTCTGATATCGAAGTTGTTGATGGTCAGGTTGCAGAATTATCTTGTAAAGTTGATGGTCAAATGCCTTTAACAATCACCTGGTATCACGATGAAGAGAATGTTACTCATGTCGAAGACTTCAAAATTCAATTTGATCAAGATCAGAAATTGGCGACTTTAATAATAAAAGAAGTTTTTCCCGATGATGATGGATTATATAGATGTGTTGTGTCGAATGTTCACGGAAAAGCTCAATCGGTCGCCAAGCTTAGTGTAAAAGAAAACGCTACCCAACAAAGTTCCTCGGTGGATATCATGAAAGTTTCTCAGGAAACCGCAGAATTAAGTACAGAAAAATCAATTGAATCCGAAACGGAAATGTTTGAAAGAACTGACGCAATGGAAACATCGAACGAAAACTTTGAATTGATCAACAAAGACACCGATAACACATTCGACAGTGTTGAAAATATCGAATCGGAAATGGTATTTGTTGAAAACCAGGAATTGGATGAGGAATTTACAATAATTTCCAACAAAGAAAGTGAGCAACAGTTGGAATTGACAGTTGAAAAGGTCAAGAAATTGGAGTCAAGTGAGATCTTGAAGACAATCAAATTCAAGTCGGAATTAGAACCAGAAATCACGAAATTAGTGGGAGAGACATTAAAGTAAGTCATTCTTAATTTTTTTGAACTTTATTAGAAGTTAAAGATCTACTAATCCAGCAAAAAGTAATTTAAAGGTGTTTAAATACCCAACACAAAACATCTGAAAAGATTTGCAGTTTTTTTCATAATGGTCGTGACAAAGTGAAGTAAGGTTGACCTATTGGTGGTAATTATTAGCCAATCAGTCTTAATCTACATTCGATTAATATTTCTAATTTTCGGATTATAAATCACTTATTTTTACATTTCTAGCGCACAAATTTTTTTAGTTCAGGAAAGCGGGGGTTAAAATAAAATTTCCTGCCATTTTCTGTTGCACTTTTCAAATTAGCTTTATATTAATCATTTTCTTTTTTTGAATTTTTCATATTTCGAATTTTTATATTTCAAAAATTTGACTTTTTAATTTTTTGAGTTTTTTCAATATTTAATCCTTGGAAATAACTTGTCAAAAGTTTTGGTTATCTTTAAGAATTTATTGATCTATTTTCATTTGAAATAAGATTTTTTAGCTTCATACAAGAAAGAATAAAATTAAATATTTATATTGTTTAGCTTGGAATGTTGTTATGACAGTGATAGTCCGGTCTCTGTCAAATGGACACTTGATGACGTTGAATTAATAGAATCTCCTAGGGTTAATCTTGCATTGATATCTGAAGTTCAAGTCTGCACTTTGACCATAGTCAATCTTAATGAAGACGATACTGGTGAGTATATGTGCATCATTACATCCGATGAAAGTCAAGCTGAAACTGGAACATTTGTCACAATTGTACAACCAGGTATGAATTTGAGAAATCTAATAATATTGTTTATCATGTTGTAGGTGAAGATGAACAGACAATAACGGTCACCTCCTCAGCAAAATCAGATATTGAAATTATAAAGCCTGATTTAACATCTATTGATGATTCGGAAGTGTCTTTTACCTTTATTGAAAAGGATACAAAGGATACTAAAATTGAAAAAGAACAAGAATATGAAATTGCTGTGGAACTAGCCGAGGCCCCGAATTTCATTTCCGATTTGTATCCAGTTACAGTAATGGATGGGGAAAAGCTATGTTTGTCATGCGTAGTCAAAGCCTCTCCAATGCCACAGAAAACGATCTGGTATCACAATAATGAAATTATTGAACCTAATGATGAATTAAAACTTACTTATTCGACTGAGGATGGAAAATGTTTATTAGAAATTGCCGAAGTATTTCCAGAAGATGCTGGACTTTATAAATGTGTTGCTCGAAACGATTATGGGGTAGCAGAAACTGAAACGGAAGTTATTGTTGATGAAATAGAATATGTATCTAATGATGAGAATGAAGAAATTGTAATTGAAATTAAACCAACCGAAGAATCATCGGTGAAACAAATTAATATTGAGACAAATTACATTTTTCCGGACACAAGACGAATTCGATCACTAGCCGTCCAATTTGTAGAAGAGATTAATGCCGAAAATATCATAACTCAAGACGTAGAAGAAATCCAACTGCCTGCTGAAGTTGTGGAGTTGGAAGAGTATGAATTGGTTGATTACTCTAAATCCGGGCATAAAGTGACCTTTTCTGAATCAGTTATAATGGAAATATATTCTCCAAGAAGCTCAGTGACTTCAATCTATGAAGACATATATGTAATTGAAGGTGAAGAAATGAATTCTTTCAAAATAAAGGATTCAGACGTTATAAGTGAAATGGAAGAATCTTCGATTTCCGAAACCGGCCTGGAAGACTATACCATGATTGATCATCCAGAAATATTAGAAATTGAAATTCCAGAAGAATTGACCATTCAAAGACCAGATGCAGTTGAAATTGTGAAGTCAATGAAAAAAATTACTTTCGAAATTGATAAAGAAATTAAAGATGAGAAAATTCACTCTCTTGGAAAAACCATAGAGATTCAAAAACCTCAATTGAAAGCCGAAGATATTAATAAAGCAGAAGCATTAGTAAATTTAACCTCTTATGAACAACTTCCGCAAAGTGCTTTAGAAATCCAGTCAGTAAAAATGGTATCGGAAATGAGTGAAGCTCCAGAAATTATGGGAAAAGTGGAAATCTTTGATGGGTCCATTAACGAAGATAAACTAGCGGATATAAATGAAGAAAGTGGAGTAATTTTTCAAGCACAATTAAATATAACAGTATTAGAACAAAATGAGCATCATGAAGAAAATGTTGTTGAAGAATTAAATATTGACACAGAAAAAGAAGAAGAGGTTTCTAACGAGTCATTTATAGAAAAGGTAGAGTTAGATTCTTCAAAAAACGAAGCTCATGAACAAGTACAACATGTAGAAGAAGGTACAATTGATGAAAGACAACAAGAATGGAATGAAGTGAAATTAAATGAAAATTTACAGGAATCGAATTTAAATGTTCAGCATGCATTCGAAGTCCTCGAACATGGAGAACATGTAGAAGAGAGGACGGTTGAAGAATTAAATATAAATTTGGAAGAAAGAACTATTGATAAATCAAGCACAGAGGATTCGATTAAGGAGAATGCCACAAAATGTGAAGTTGTAGAACAGACCGACCATGTTGAAGAACTAACTATTAAGGAAATAAAAAGTGAATTTGAAGAAGAACAGTTAAAAGAATCTATAGAAGAAATTTACTTGGAAACACAGTCTGACTTAGAAGTTCAAGAACAGACGGAACATATTGAAGAAAATGTCATTGAAACAGAAATAAAGGAAGTCGAAGAAATGAAAATTGATGAATCACAGGTTGAATTTCTGTTAGAAAATAAAGCACAAACTGGATCAGTCGAACAAGGAGAACACTTAGAGGAAAGATTGGTTGAAGAATTGAATATTGAAATTAAAGAAGATTTGCCTAATAAATCCACTGTTGAATTTCAGGTTGAAAGTATCTTAAACGCCGAAGCTGTAGAACAAATGGAGCATGTCGAAGAAAGAGAAACAAACGAAATTCAAATGGATTTTCATGAAATAAAGGCAGAAGAGTTGACTGAAAATAAAAATATTAATGAATTTTCAAGTTCTAAAATCATAGAACAAAATGAGCACTTGGATCAAAATATGACAGAATATTTGGAAGAAGAGGAAGAGGAAGTTGTTAATGAAATCACAGCAGAGCCTTTAATTGAATGCAGATTACAAACGAAATCAGTTGAACAACGAGAACATTTAGAGGAAAATGCAGCAGAAGAACTTATGCCGGAAATTGAGGAGAATGTCACTAATGAAGTTATAGAGGATGTAAATATTATAAACACTATGACAATTGAAGCTGTCGAACAAGCGGAACATATAGAAGACGGAAATGTCATTGAAATGGAAACTGGTCTTGATGAGAATGAGTTAAAGGAAAATATTGAAGAAAATGATGAAAATTTAATTCTAAAGGAACAAGAATATTTCAAAGTAAATGAACAATATACTAATACTGTTGATGAGCAAGAGGCTAATATATACCAAGATCTGTTGGATGTAGTAAGTTTGGAAAATAAGATAGAAAATGATGTACTTGAAACTAGAGTAATCAAAGAACAGTCAGAGTTTTTGGAACCTCTGGTTACCGATAATATTCCGGAGGAAGAAATGAATTCTGTTGAGTTAGTCACTGTAAAACCAGAAGAACTGACGACTGTTTTAATAAGCGAAAGTGTAGAAAAGGTTGATGAAAGCGAAATTATTGACATTGCAGAAATAAAGCAAACAGATTCAACGACAACTGTTGTTGAAAATTTTCTTGAAATTCAAGTCATTGATGAGAAAGCAGACAAACCTGAAATAAATATCTTGACAGAAACAAACATACAGTCTGAAGTTGAAATGGAAACGGCTTTAGAACATACTGAAAATGTAAATGTTGAAGCAGATTTTAAAACAAAAGACAATGAAGAGCTTCAAATTGTTTCTGAAAATGTTGAAATTGTTGATGAGCATGAAACTGAAACGTGCAAAGAAGAGTTTTACGAAGCACCTCTAGAAAATAAAATGGAAAGTGTCATCGAAACTGAATTAATTGAAGAATATCCGCAATCTCTAGAAGCATCAAATGTGGAAGACATTGTCGAGGAAGAAATAAATACTATTGAAGCTACAATAATAAAACCAAAGAATGAGTTATTAGCTCTTTCTGAAGCCGTCGAACAAATTGAAAGGGTTGAACAAGACGAAATCAAAGACGAAGATTTAGAAATTAAGCAGGAAGAAACATTTACAGCAGTCTTTGAAAATAATTCTGAAGACAAAGTTTTTGAAACTAAATCAGAAAAGCCTGAAATAAATGTTTTTGAAGAAATGAAAATAGAAGAGGAAATTGTAAAGATCGAAGAGGTTTTTGAAGAAACCATTGAAAAGGAAGAATCGATTGAAGACTCATTCGAGATTGAAATAGAATTATCAGATGTCGAACATGAAAATGTTGAAGCAGATTTTAAGACAAAAGACAATGAAGAACTTCAAATTGTTTCTGAAAATGTTGAAATTGTTGATGAACATGAAGCTAAAACATGCGAAGAAGAACTTTACAAAAAACCTTTAGAAAGTAAAGTAGAAAATGTTTTCGAAACAAAAGTAATTGAACAATACCCACAGGCTCTAGAAGCATCAAATGTGGAAGACATTGTCGAGGAAGAAATAAATACTATTGAAGCTACAATAATAAAACCAAAGAATGAGTTATTAGCTCTTTCTGAAGCCGTCGAACAAATTGAAAGGGTTGAACAAGACGAAATCAAAGACGAAGATTTAGAAATTAAGCAGGAAGAAACATTTACAGCAGTCTTTGAAAATAATTCTGAAGACAAATTTTTTGAAACTAAATCAGAAAAGCCTGAAATAAATGTTTTTGAAGAAATGAAAATAGAAGAGGAAATTGTAAAGATCGAAGAGGTTTTTGAAGAAACCATTGAAAAGGAAGATTCGATTGAAGACTCATTCGAGATTGAAATAGAATTATCAGATGTCGAACATGAAAATGTTGAAGCAGATTTTAAGACAAAAGACAATGAAGAACTTCAAATTGTTTCTGAAAATATTGAAATTGTTGATGAACATGAAGCTAAAACATGCGGAGAGGAACTTTATGAAAAGTCTCTCACAAGTAAAGTAGAAGATGTTAGTACTGAAGCCATTATTATAAAACCTGATGACATGAAGAATATTTTATCTGAATCAGTTGAGCAAATAGAAAAGGTAGAACAATGCGAAATTAAAGACGAATTTGCTGAAGTAATGCAAGATAAAGCCTTTGAGGCTGTTTTGGAAAATGTTCTCGATGTAAAGGCTACGGAACCAAAGACCACAAAACCCGAAAGAAGTATTTTGGAAATTGCAAATGTACAAGTTGAAATTATGAAAGATGAATCATTTATGGAAGAGTCAATCGAAAAGGAAGAATCTTTACAAGTTTCATTCGAATCGGAAAACGAATACGCGAAAACGGAAAGCAATGTAGATCTTCAGAATGTGTCTGAGGATATTGAAAATTTAGAGCAGCATGCAACGAATATTTACGAAGAAAGGTTGGACGAGGTACAGTTGGAAAATGTAACCGAATTAAATGTTTTTAAAACTGAAATAATTCAAGAACACCCACAATTTTTAGAGTCATTGACAAATGATACTATGGCTGGTGAAGAAATGAGAATCTTAGAAGCTATTATTGTAGCACCGAAAGAAGTGATTAAAGTTTTATCTGAAGCTGTCGAACAAATCGAAACAATTGAACAGAGCGAAATTCAGGATGACTTGGCAAATATAGAACAAGACATAGTTTTAGCAAATGTTATTGAGGCTCAAGTTTTAGAAACTAAATTAGAACAGGCTGATGAATACATTTCAATGGAAACCAAAATAGAAATAGAAACTCCAAATCCTGAAGCCACAACTGAAGAAACAATCGAGAAAGAAGAGTCTATAGATGACTCGTTTGAAATAGAAATGGAGTTATCTGAAGTTAAAAATGAAGATGTTAAAGAGGAGTTTAAGATGAAAGACAAAGTAGAGCATCACGGTGCTTCTGAAAACATTGAGATCGTTCATGAACAAAAAGCTGAAACAAGTGGAGAAACTATGGATGAAGTTTGTTTGGCAAGTAGGGTAGAACAAAATTTATTCGAGACTCAAGTAATTGAAGAAATTCCACAATTTTTAGAAACCACAATAATTAGCGATATTGTAGAAGAAGAAACAAAATCTGTTGAAGGTACGATTGTGAAACCGGAAGTGAAGATGGAAATTTTATCTGAGGCAATTGAACAGACACAAAACCTCAAACAAAGTGAAATAAATGAAATTTCGGAAATAAAGCCAAACGCTGCCTCTGTATTGGTTATTGACAATAGTCCTGAAGAAAATGTTCTAGGACTAAAACCAGAGACGTTTGACGTACCCATTTTAGAAGAATCTAACAAACAAGATGAAGTTACAGAAATGGAAGTTAAAGGAAATATCGTAGTAAACGCAGAGTCACTAGAAGACTCCTTTGAAATGGAAATGGAGTTATTAGATGTTGAAAGTGCAAATGTTGAAGCAGAATTCAAGACAAAAGACAGTGAGGACTTTAAAATTGTATCTGGCTGTATTGAAACTGTTGATGAACATGAAGCTGAAGCATTCAAAGAAGTATTAAATGAAGTAAGTTTGGAAAATAAGATAGAAGAGAATGTGTTTCAAATTAAAGCCATTGAAAAACAGCCACATTTTCTAGAAGAATTGGTAACAGAAAATATTGCTGAGGAAGAAATTAAGACTATTGACGCAATAGTCGTGCCATCAGATGCGATGGTTCCAGTTTTATCTGAAGCAGTAGAACAAACGCAAAAGTATGAGCAAGGAGAAATTAATGCTGATGTAGCAGAAATAGAGCAAGTCATTGCATCTAAATCTGTTGTTGGAAAAGTAATTGAAAGCAGAGCCATCGAGCTTGAGTCAGAAAAACCAAAGTTAAATTTGTTGGAAGAATCAAAAATAGAAACTGAAATAACTGAAAAGGAAGAATCCATAGAGGACTCGTTCGAAATTGAAATCGAATTATCAGATGCAGAAAACCAAGAGCTAGAAGCAGATTTCAAGGCAAAAGAAAGTTTAGCACTTCAAAATGTTTCTGAAAATGTGGAGAATATTTGTGATTATGCAGGACATCTGAGTGAAGAAGAGTTGAATGAAGTATACTTGGAAAATGAAGTCGAAGACAATGTATATGACACTATAGCAATCGTAGAGCATCCACAAACTCTAGAAGCGATGGCTACTGAGAATATTATCGAACAAGAAATAAATACCATTGAAGCAACGATTGTGAAAACCGAAAAGAAGTTATCAACTCTATCTGAAGCTGTTGAACAAAATGTGAAGATAGAACAGGGTGGAGTAAATGAGGATATTTTAGAAATTATAGAAACAAGAGCTTCTACAGCATTGATTGAAAACTCGCTTGAAAATAAGTCAGAAAAGTTAGATGTCAATGTTTTAGAGAATTCAAAAGTTGAAGAAACTATGAAAGATGAAGCAGTTTTTGAAGACATTTTTGTACAGGAAGAATCAATAGAGGACTCATTTGAAATAGAAATGGAATTGTCAGATCTTGAAAATGAAGACGTGGAAGCGGATTTCAAGACAAAAGACAATAAAGAACTTCAAAATGTTTCTGAAAATCTTGAAATTACCGACGAACACGAAGCGAATATACATGATGAAGCGTTGGAGGAAGTAAGCATTCAGCATAAACTTGAAGAAAATGTGTTCAAAACCGAAATAATTAAAGAACAACCAGAATTCCTAGAAGCATTAGTTGCTGAAAATATCGTCGAGGAAGAAATGCATAATGTTGAAGGAACACTTGTAAAAACAGAAAAGCAGCAAACGGTTCTAGCTGAAGCAGTCGAACAAATTAAAGAGCTTGAACATGACAAAGACGAAGTATCAGAAATCAAACAAGCTTTAGTTTCTTCAGCTGTTATGGAAGATGTTCTTGAAACCAATATTCATGAAAGCGAAGTAAAAGAACTTGATATAAAAGTTATAGACTCAATAGAAAGAGAAGAATCAATTGAGGATTCATTTGAAATAGAAATGGAATTGTCAGATGTTGAAAATGAAGACGTAGAAGCGGAATTCAAAACAAAAGACAATAAAGAACTTCAAATTCTTTCTGAAAATGTTGAGAACCATGACGAACATCAAACTGAAACATTCCAAGAATTCGATGAAGTTAATTTAGAAAGTAAAGCAGAAGAAAATGTGTTCAAAACGCAAGTAATTGAAGAACATCCACAATTTGTAGAAGCGTTGATAACAGATAACATTGAAGATGAAGTGGTAAATGATGTTGCAGTTTTATCTGAAGGAGTTGAACAGACACAAAAACTTGATGAGAATGAAGTTAAAGAGGAAATTCCTGAAATAAAACCAATAACAGCTTTGACAAGTCTTATTAAAAACATACTTGAAGATAAGGTCTGTGAACATAAATCGGAAATGCCTGAAGTAAATGTTTTAGAAGAAGTGAAAACGGAAATGGAAGTTGTTGAAACTGAAGACGTTATCAAAGAAATAATTGAAAAACAAGAATCGATAGAGGGCTCTTTTGAAATAGAAATGGAATTATCAGATATCGAAAGAGAAATTGTAAAAGCAGATTTTGAAACAAAAGACAATAAAGAACTTCAAGTTCTTTCGGAAAATGCTGAGATTCAAGAGGAACATGAAACTGAAAAATGCAAAGAAGAATTGTATGAAGTGAATTTAGAAAGTAAAATGGAAGAAAATGCTTCCATGTCAAAAGTGATCGAAGAACATCCACAAATTTTAGAAAAAGAAATAAATGAAAATATTGTCGAAGAAGAAATAAATACTGTTGAAGCAACAATAGTTAGATCGGAGGAACAATTGCCGGTTTTATCTGAAGTAATTGAACAGATTGAAAAGCTTGAAAAAGATGTAATAAAAGATATACATTTGGAAACTGAAGAAGATAAAGCTGTTCTTACAATGGTTGACGCTATGGAGGAGACTAAAGCTGAATCATTTGAAACTAAAATTGAGAATGAATTACTGGAAGAATCATTTGAAATAGATCTTGAATTAGAAAATACAGAAAACAGCGATGTTAAAAATGAATTTCATGTTAAAGAGCAATATTCTCTCCGGGAAATCTCTGAAGTTATTCCAACATTCGATGAGAATGAACTTGAAGAAATTACTGAGATCTTGTCTTTCATTAAAGCCGAAGATAAAATTGTAGAAGATGTCTACGATCGAAATATCATCGCAGGAGTTTCTGAACAACAGATATTATTTGAAGAAAGTTTTGTGAAAGACATTGCAGAAGACGTAGCAAAATTTGTTTCGGCCATGAATGTTGTAGGAGAGGAAGTTAATAAAATTATGTCAGTAATAGTTGAACAGCGTGAAATTCTTGATTATATTAAGCTCGAAGATTTAAATATCGAAATTTCAGATGAAAAGGCAAAAGAGTTTATCGTTAAAAGTCAAGCTAATGATAAGGCGTTCATTTTATCAGTAGAGAAATTGGAAAATATCACTGAAGATGTTGTAAACAATATAAAAGATCTTACTACCAGCAAGAGTGTCGAGAGAACTCCGATTACCGACTCACTCGAGGACAAAGTCTTTAAATCCCAGCCTGAAATCATGTTGGAAGAGTCTCCGACAGAATTTGAATTCGAAATTCCTGATAGTAAAACTGACGAAGTAGAT
Source organism: Schmidtea mediterranea (assembly GCA_022537955.1). NCBI lineage: Eukaryota > Metazoa > Platyhelminthes > Tricladida > Dugesiidae > Schmidtea > Schmidtea mediterranea. Next base: position 191,729,110 of record CM039680.1, read on the forward strand.
GCTGATTTCAGTTTGAAGAAACAAACTGAAAACATTGTAAAGCATTCAGTGAAAATTTCTAGAGAAAATACAACTGAATCTGTTGATAGTCAAAGTAAACTTGAAGAAGTTGAAGAAATGGATGACGACGATGGACTGGGAGATTCTTATTTAGATGATCGCCATGAATTGCAGTCAGAGAAAAAGCTGTTGCTCCAGGAAAGTCCACATGTTGTTGAGGAAGACATTTTAACCGGAAGTTATGATTCGTTTACAGAGAGTTTGGAGTATGAAGATTTCGACGATAGCAACTTTATGGAATTGAAAGAATCAAAAGCATCTGAATATGGGTTCGATACTGCCCTATTCAGTAAACAACAGAGCCATGTTGATATTATTAATGAAAGAATTGTTGAAGAAATTATCTCTGACACTAATGAATTGTATGACAGTGATATCGCTGAAATTGTCGAACTTGAGCTTGATTCCGATGTTTTACAATTAGCTAAGGCTAGCCAAGAAGTTTTCTTCGTCAAAGAATTGACAGATATGGTATTGCCGGTAGGAAAATCTCTTCTTCTTGAATGTGAAATCACACCAGCGGTTGATGTTGTCGTGGAATGGTTTAAGGTAAAAATATAAATGTTTTCGTATTTTAATAATGTTATCATTATAGAATTTAACTCCAGTAATATCCAATGAGCATATCGCAATCACATATGATCTTGGAAAATGTATTTTGATGATTGCTGAAGTTGAAGAAGAAGATTCCGGACATTACATTTGTAAAGCTTCTTCTCGTGAGCGTAGTATTTCTACATCCAGCAATGTTACTGTTAAAAGTAGGGAGATTATTTTCTGTTCAAATTTTAATTACTTTTCTTTAAGACGATTCTTCAGAAATGAGAGAGAGTGAGGATGAAACTATTGATGCTTCATTTGAGATTGATGACGACAATAAACAAAGTACTGACAACGTGAATTCAGAATTTGCTCTTCGTTCTGTCATCAAAGAGCTTTTGCCGAATGAAATGTCTATTCCAGAAAGTGGAAAATTACTTCTTCAGTGCGTAATCGTGCAAAGCCCTGAAAACCGTGTCACCTGGTATTTAGATGGAGATTTACTAGAAAATTCGGGAATTTATGAAATTAATAATAAACCTGACGGTGTATGCCAACTAATTGTCTACGAAGCTTTCCCGGAGGATGAAGGATATTATTGTTGTAAAATCGAAAATCAGTTTTCAACTATCCAAACTGGCACAAATGTTCACATCATACCGGATAGTGTAGCTGTTCAGAAACCGAAAATTGAGTCTAAATTACCTGAAAAGGCAGTTGAAGAAAATTCTAGTATTAATGACTTTTTGTTGAATATGGACGACGAACAGCCGATAACTACAGATACTGTTGAAGCTGTCTATGAAACAAAACCTGAAAATCTTCCAGAAACTGAATCTATGGATGTAGATTTCAACTTGGAGCTTGATGATACAGGTAAAAATCTTTTCTCAATTGTTGATTATTTTACGTTTCGGAATTTTCTGTTAGTAATTTCAAGTCTTTTGAGCAATTCAGATGAAATAGTTGCTTATGTAATATATTAAACATCAAGAGTGAAAATGATAGTGAAGATTAAGAAATTTAATATAATATTTTACTAATAACCAGTCAGTTAAAGTCATTATTCTGGATATATATTTCTTTTTGATGGTCTATATTACTCAATTTTTTTATACGATTTAAGTACGGTTTCTTAATATGAGCATATTCCTACAAAAAATTTGAGATTACTTGTTGAATTTGCAATATGCTTTACGAGTATTAATGTGACAGTTGAAAAGTATTTATTACTGATTTCTGGAGGAGTGACAAATCGAGATTAAACATTATTATTATTATTATTATTATTATTATTATTATTATTATTATTATTATTATTATTATTATTATTATTATTATTATTATTATTATTATTATTATTATTATTATTATTATTATTTTATTATTATTATTATTATTATTATTATTATTATTATTATTATTATTATTATTAAATAAATTGTTATTAGATTACGTAACAACAAGTATCGATGCTGAAAAGACCATACAAATACCTTCAACACCAATAAATGTATCAGCAGGGTTGGAAAAGAATCCAAAAGACAGTGGAACGAATGATACAGTAGTAATATCATGGAAAATGCCATCAGAAAATCAAGGATCAGTTACCGATGCCATATTACAATACAAATCAAATAAAGATACAGAATGGCAAACTGTTGATTCGGAAATGAATTTAAACAAACATACTTGTACTCTACCCGTGGAATTATTTTCAGAAAATTTGTCTTATGAATTTCGTTTAATCGCGGCAAATGCGTTCGGTCAAAGTAAACCATCAAAGCCTTCTAATGTTCTGTCATTAGGTTTAAATTTTTTCTCTTTATTTGTACTTTTATTCTCATTTATATTTTCAGACATACCTCCAAAAATTACAAAGCCTTTGGAAAATATTGTGGTTAAAAATATGGATGAAAAGATAGTTTTGACCTGTGAATTGTCTAAGCCCATTGAAAAATACGCCTGGCTAAAGGATGGCTTACCTTTGCTTTCTAACAGGAATCTTGAATTCACAGTTAATGATAACAAATACAGTTTGACAATCAAAAATGTAGCTAAAGAAGATATTGGTTTGTACAAATTTAGTTTGGGAAAATTAACTACCGAAGGTCGTGTTGATATGCAAGGTAAAAGTTGATAATAAAGTTTGGTTTATGTTTATTTTGTTATTAGTTCCTCCTCATCTTCGTGAAAATAAGAACTTCAAAGAAAGATTGATAATGAAAGTTAACAGCTCGTCTGTCATTGAGATTCCATTCATGGCATATCCTAAGCCTAAAATATCTTGGACTTTCAAATCATTAATCAACAAAAGTGTTAATACGCCCAGATTTCGTTCAGAGGATGCTTTAGGGGGTTTAGCATGCTTGACTTTATCCAAGGTTAAGCCTGAAGATGAAGGAATTTATAATGTGAACATATCTAATGAACATGGAAAGTTAGATATGTCTGTCGAAGTGGTTATTTTGGACAAGCCAAGTGAACCAGTTGATTTAAAAGTGGTGGATAATCAAGGAGATAAAGTTTCGATTGCTTGGAAACCACCAGTAAGTGAGCTCAACAGACCAGAATATCAAGTCAAAGAAACGGGTCCAGTTACATACAAAATAAAAATGAGAGAAATTGCAAAAAGAAAAGACATCGATTTAGGAGTTTCAATGGTGCCGACATATGAAATATCTAATCTTACTGTAAATACAAAGTATGTATTTTGTGTGGCTGCAAAAAATAATTTTGGTGAATCAAATTACGCGGAAACTGGAACTTTGGAAACAAAATATCCTTTTTGTGTTCCAGATGCTCCAACAGGATTAAATGTACAACCAAGTAATTTGGGAGAGGTCTCATTCTCTTGGATTCCTCCACTAAATAATGGAGGTTCTGAGATTTTGAAATATGCAGTGGAAAAGAGATCAGAAACATCTGGTTCAAGATGGACTCCCATTCCTGTTGAGATGACAGATGACAAACCAACTTCTAACTCTTGTATTGTGAAATCTTTAAAGCCAACCATCAGAGTTCAATTTCGTGTTGCTGCGATTAATAAAGCTGGCCAGAGCCCATTTAGTTTACCGACAGAATATCTTTTACCAATATCAAAAGACAAATTAATTCCAGGTGTACCAGAAATACAATCGATCATGCCAATTGGTCTAACAAGTGCAAATCTTTCGTGGACCGCCCCTGAAAAATCTGATTTTCATGGACCGGTAGAATATTATGAAATTGAAATGAAGGAGTTTTCTCAAACCGATTGGAAACCGTGCTTACAAACTTTCCAATTATCAACAATTTTGGAAAATTTGCCATCTTCTAACAACTTAATATTTCATGTTAGAGCTGTAAATAAAGCGGGACCCAGTGATTATTCTAAACCATCAAAACCTATTAAATTGGATAAAGGTATTAATAATATATTATTATTATTATTATTAAAAGATAACGCCAATAAAAAACTTTTCGTACTATATATTTCGATAGCAAAGCGATCATCTTCAGGTACTCAAAACCAACTAAAAATATTATGAATTAACATTTAATTTAAACAAATTATTTTTTATTAATTTAATTTTCTAATAAATAAATATTTATAAAATATATTCAATTCACTTTTAATTAATTTAAAATTTTAAAATTTTCACTTATATTATAATTTTTAAAAAATTAATGCAATTTAAAATTTTCAATTATTTTTATAATATTAAAAAAACAAACATGATTTAACATACGTAAACTATTTAAAAACATTCAAAACATTCGTAGTCACAGCACTTTGCACATTAATCTTTGGATCCAATGACCTTATCAGCAATGCTTCACATATCACGCGTTCCCAATAATTATTAAAACTTCTCAACAAAATTCTAAAATCAGACATTCCTATTTCACTTTTACAGCCTCTATTGTGTTCACTAATATTGGTCAAACCCTTCAATCGACAATGCTCTAGAACTCGAGTACAGAGATGACGGGAAGTCTCTCCAATGTATGTGGCATTACACCCATTACAAGTAAATTGATAAACGAGATCAGAACACAATCCAACCGGAGTTTTTGATTTATTAATAAACATATTGCGTACCTTACACGAATTAGAGACGATCTTATATTCTAAATTTCCCATCTGTTTACTTAACTTCCTTTTATAATTTGTAAAGCCTTCAGAGTACGGCAATACTAACACATATTTAGGCTCAATTTTTTTATATCCATTTTTACTATTATTTAGATCAACACTCAATTCACACCCATTTGGCAAATTACATTCAGACTTTCCAAAACATGGATCCTTAGGATTTTTAATCAATTTATCAACAGTCTTTTTTATCATCAACAATAAAAATGATTTAGAATATCCATTCTTTATCAAAAACTCAACCAATTTATCAACACTTTTTACCGAATTAGCAAAAGTAGAAGATAAAGACCATGAACGATAAACCAATCCTTTCACCATATTTCTTTTATACTTAAATTCACAAAAGCTTTCTGGAGAAGTATAAAGACCAGTATCAGTTGGTTTCCTATAAATCTCTGTCTCATACTGTTTATCTTTGCGTTGAATTAACAAATCCAAAAACGCAATTGATGACTTTCTCTCCGTTTCACATGTGAATACAATGTATTTATGTAAACTGTTCATAAAATGCAAAAACGGTTCTACATTTTTCTGGTTTTCAAATACAAGAAAAATATCATCCACATACCTTACCTTTTATAAACAAAAGGTTTTTCAAATTGGAAAGAAGCAATTTTCTTTTCCAAACTACCCAAAAATATTGATGCCATCTATTTGTTGATACCATTCATTATTGAAAAGAAAATTGACATTTGAAGTAGCAAATTCAAGAAGTTTACGAAATGCCCTTCTATCCAAAATGTGATGTTCCGAATCATTTTCATCCCATAACGCACAGCATAAGTCAATCGTCTCAATCAGTGGTACATTCGTAAACAAACTACAAACATCAAACGAAACCATAACATCATTCATACTTCGTTTTTGTAGCTTTGCAATACAAGACACAAACTCAAAGCTATCCTTACATTCAAACTCTGATCGCATTAACGGTTTTAATAATCCATCTAAAAACTTTGCTATTTTATACTGGGCAGTACCAACCATCGACAAAACTGGTCTCATAGGTACACCATCTTTATGGATTTTTGGAAGCCCATATAGTTTTGCTGACTGCGATCCTATTGGACGAGTAGACTTACCTACCTCTTCATCAATAAGCTTCTTCTCAATAAAACCATTTAACATTTATTATTATTATTATTATTATTGTTATTATTATTATTATTATTATTATTATTATTATTATTATTATTATTATTATTATTATTATTATTAATATTATTATTATTATTAGTATTAGTATTAGTATTAGTATTATTATTATTATTATTATTATTATTATTATTATTATTATTATTATTATTATTATTATTATTATTATTATTATTATTATTATTATTATTATTATTATCATCATCATCATCATCATCATCATCATCATCATCATCATCATCATCATCATTATTAATATTATAAATAAGAGACCACCATTTTTCAATTATATTTTTGCATTATTTTTGTGGTCGTCAGGCACTAAATAACTTCATTAAAATGATTATACTTGTGGCCTTATTCGATTTTACATAATTAGTTGTGCATAATCTAATAAAATTTTATTGTCTATAACAGGGCTTCTTAAACCATGGGTCGCGACCCCATTTGGGGTCGCGTAGCAAAATTCTGGGATCGCGAGAGATAAAAATACAATTTAACAGAAAATGTTTTTTAACTTGTAAAATTATTGTTATAAAGATAAAATAACAATTATCGTAGATAAATATATCATAAAATCTTCTAGTTCGGAAAGATTGTTTGTACCTGCATTTCTATTAAGAGTATTGTAATAACTTGAATAACATTTACTGTGAATTAGAAGATGTTATAGGAATTTTAAAAAAAAATATTAATTTATTTTCTTTTATATTTGTATGGGGTCGTCAAGAAACTCGCAATCATAAATGGGGTCGTGAATTACAAAAGTTTAAGAACCTCTGGTCTATAATAAAATTAATTAAAAACTCTCAAATGCACGTGGATACTGCATTTGTATATTGATTTTTAAATTAACTAACTTTATCATCTAGGCTTCACGAGTAATACGTAAGCAGTAGTTTTTAAAACATTTAGATAGCGTCTTTAAAATTGGAAATTTGAATTTGTAACTTATATGGCTAGTTTTACTCAATAATATTACTGTTTCCACTTAATCGAACATCCTAGTAAACATATTACCATTTTTATAAAATCACCAATTTTATAGTTGAAAAGTATTATTTTATAACCTAAAATTTTTTCATTCATTTAATATATACTTTTTTGAAGCAAAGGCTTATCTTATTATTTACTTGTTTAAAATACTATTATTATTATTAATATTATTATTGTTATTATTATTTTTTTATTATTATTTTTATTATTATTACCATCATTATTGTTATTAATATTACTATTATTCAAGATATACTACTCAAATTTATCGAAGAGCCGAAAAATATTGTTTGTGAAGAAATTCCGGAAACCATATCTTTTATTGCCGAACTTTCCCGTAAAAGTGATGATGTAAAATGGTTTAAAGGGTCTAAGAGAATTTTTCCAAGTAAAACAAAATTTCTATTAACAAATGAAAATGAAAGACAGCCTAAATTGGAAATAATTAAAGTTTCTCCAGAAGATATTGGCAAATACAGAATTACGGTAGAGAATTTGGAGGTGACGGCTAATTTTGATTTGAAAGGTTTTACATAATTTATTTTAATTTTTGATAAAGATATAAATTATACTATTTTTAGTACCTCCTTCATTCATTTTATCCACTGATTTCGCAAAAGCATTTGTTATACCGAGTGGATCTAGCAAATCTACCACCTTACCATTTAAAGCTTGGCCTATTCCAAAAGTAAGCTGGACTTGTATCAGTCCAATTCAAGTCCCAGATAAAATGCGCTTCAAAACGAATATTAAAGAAAATGCCATTGATTTACAAATGAACAAGTTACAAAGATTTGACTCTGGAGTTTATGAAGTCATAATAGAAAATGACTACGGTGTTGCCAAATTGGAGCTAACTTTAACAGTAATAGATGTACCTGGGCCTGTCGAGACGTTGGAATATGAACTCTTTGAACAACCATCAGATGTAAAATTAAATTGGCTTGAACCGAAAGACGATGGCGGAAGTCCAGTAATAAATTATTTATTTTTAATTGAAGAAACCGCCCGACTATCTACACCAATCAAAAACTTGAAATCTGTATGCGAAAAGGATTTATTAATTCCTGACTTAAAACCTGACAGTGCATACACTTTTTCTGTTCAAGCCGTTAACATTGTTGGAGTTGGTAAGTTAAATACGATAAAGTTCCAAACTAAAAAGAAAATCCAATTGAATGTCCCTGACCAACCAACAGATTTGAATATCACATTATCGAGTCCGAAAAATATATTACTAAATTGGCAAGCACCAAAATACGATGGAGGATCTCCGATTTTAAGTTATATTGTTGAAAAACTTTCTAAAACATCTCTTCTTACAAAATGGATCCCCGTAATAACTGATAAAGTTCCAAATACAAATTGTGTTATAGAAAATCTGAAAAGTGACGAGTATTCGTTTAGAGTATCTGCTGAAAACAAAATTGGAACAAGTCGACCCTCTTCTATTGCAAGTGTTAAAATTGACACCGTAAGTAACTTGCCAGACAAACCAGGAAAACCTTCTCTTGAAAAGTCTATTGAAGGAATGATTCTTAAATGGGGAGCGCCAAAATATTTAGGAAAACCCCCATTTATTGGTTATAGTGTTGAGATGAGTTGTAAAGCTAACAATGAATGGACAGTTATTAATGATACTCCTTGCGTCGAGGAGTACTATCCGGTTTCTTTAATTGTTGACAACGATGAACTATTTAGAATTGTCGCAATGAACAAGTACGGTTCAAGTTTACCATCTGATATTTCCGACAAACCAAATATCACTCGGTCCGTTTCATTTGTCAAAGAATTGGAAAATATCCACATAACAGAGTTGCCGTCGGATGCTATTTTTGAATGTGAAATGAGTGATTCGGGTCTTTATTTGACATGGTTAAAAAATGGAGTCCCAGTATCAATGGCACCAAAATTACGATACGATATTAACGATAGGGTCCATCAATTATGTATCAAAAACCTTTCCGAAAATGACGAGGCTGTTTATACAGCTTGTATTTATAATTTAACATCTAACGGCTGTTTAATTATAGAAGCTCCTCCTCGGTGGATTTTACCGGACAATTTTGAAGATCATTTAACAATAAAGACAGGAAGACATGTTTATTTAGAATTACCGTTTTTATCATGTCCGCCCGGGTCAGTAAATTGGTCAATCAATGGGGGGCCTGTAGATTATGAAAGTGTCAAAATATCAAAAGAACCTAATATAACAACATTTAAAATCGACAAGGCAACACTGAAACAACAAGGCAAATATATTTGTCTTGTTGAAAATGATTTTGGAAAGTGTACAATGACAATAGAAATTACTGTTCTTGACAAACCGGATAAGCCTCAGTCCGTGGTTGCATCAAACTTGTCGCCGAATGAAACAATAATCCAATGGCAACCCCCAAAATTCGATGGTGGACAGCCTATTTTGTCATATATAATTGAAAAACGAGAAAGTGACAAAAGAATTTGGCAAAATATTGGTTCTGTCGAGGGGGAAAAGTTGGAATTATCTACATCAAATATAAATCGTCAGGTTCCGTATTTTTTCCGTGTCATGGCGCAAAATCAAATTGGAATAAGTGAGCCGGCAGAAACTGATAAGCCTACTATTTTACCTCCTAAAATGAGTAAAAACCTTTTATATTTTATAATGCTTTAGTAATATATTAATTTTCAGATCCTCCTACTAAAATGAATTCGCCGTTAGTAAGATATACGGAAAATAATACATTTGAAGTAAATTGGGTCAATCCTTCGAGTAATGGTGGTTGTCCTTTGAAAGGATTTAAATTAATGAAAAGTTTATTATCCTCTCCAAATAAATGGACATCGGTGACTGAAGAATTATTGTCTCCAGATTCTACAACTTATCTCATGAAAAACGAATTATGTGAACCATTCACGTTAATTATTGCCGCCGAAAATGAAGCCCAACTTATTGGACCATTCAGTGCTCCTAGCAATGTTGTGAAATTTCCAAAAGAACTTCACGTTCCATCTCCGCCTTTAAATGTGAGAATCGAAGCAATTTCTGATAAAAGTATCACTTTAAAATGGGATAAACCGGAATCAGATGGGGGATCTGAACTTGAGAATTATGTGGTGCAGCTGCAAAATGATACACAGGAAGAGTTTGCAAATGTTACTTCAGATTCGATATATCAAAACAAATTGAAAATACAAAAACAACTGATGAAAGCAGATCTTTGTAAATTCCGAGTTGCTGCAGTTAATAAGGTTGGAATTAGCGAGTTCTGCTATCTCGAAGAACCATTTTCAATGGAAAAACATTCTGGTAAGAAACAAATTCAGTTTATTTCATTTGAAATCGCTAATAATCTTTAGAAATAAGTAAGCCAAAGATTACTAAATCTCTCGACGATACGAAGGTTTTGGTTAACAACAATGCTATGTTAACTTGTGACTACCTGTTGGGACAGCCCGAAGCCTCAGTTATTTGGTAAAAATTATTTAATAAATTTATTAATATTTTTGATTAATTATAAATTTTACCATTAAAGAATATAATCCCTTATTCTTTTATTATGTATTTTTTATTAACAAAAACCGTTATATATTAAAATTTATTTTAATTTATTATAAGAATTAAATTTTTTATACAATATATTGTACAATTGTATTATATGAAAATTTTACATTTATTAATAAATTAAATAATATAAATAATTTATAATTTAAACTTCAGTTGACCATGAAAAATTAAAATAAAATGTATTAAATGACCGCTAATGGTCACTATGATTAAATGCCTTCCTGCTATTTATGAGAAAATGTAAAAAATGTTCAAACTTTCAGCTACTGACAATTAATCGTAATTGATAAATTGAATATATATTTTGAGGTACGTATGATATGTTGAGACTACCTGAATGCACGATTAGGGTTATCACTCTCTCATACACCAAGCCTTGTTGAGACAAATCACCTATAATATAAAACAAAAATGTAGCCAACATGTAGTTATTAGAAGTTGAAAAAACCGCTATAATAAATTCATTTATAGACATTTTTGAGATATTTTTAGAAAGAAAAATGGCGGAAAAATTTTTTAAATTTTGAGGATTCTGCTAAGAAATTTCGAGTAAATGAGGATGTATCTTCATAAGATTTACCCTTAAAACTAAAATTAATTTAATATTTCAGACATTTCTGTCGAAAAAAACAAAACCTGAAATCCGAAAAAAGCATAAACTGTAAATTATACTAGTAAGTTTTAAAAAATAATCATAAACCAAATTATTTTGTGTACATATTCGAAGATTTTTTTCAAAAGATGTATAAAAAATATTATTTAATGCAATTAATAAATTTTTATAACTTCAAAAATAATTTAACTCACTTTTTTTGAATGATTTCCTAAAATTAAGTTATCATAAAATAAATCATTTCCTGAATAATCATAATCATTATTAATAATAATATACATGAGCTTGTATATCAAAAATTATAATTATAAGTTTGAATAATGATTTAATTTCATTGTAAAATCATAATTGTCTCTATAGAAATCCAATTTATTAAAACCTCCATATACCCCTACTTGTATTTAAACATGCACTCAACTCGTGTTGCTACCCAAAAAGAAATGTTTATATTAAAATTAATTTAATTAAATTAAAATTTTTAATAGGATGAAAAATGACAAAATCATACGAAATTCACCTAAAGTGAAAATCAGCTCTGGGAAAACACAAAGCTCGTTGATTCTAGATAAAAGCAAAATTGAAGATGAAGGTAAATATACATGCAAATTAGAAAACGAATTCGGAAAAGCAGAAACGACATGCAAAGTCAGAGTTGAAGGTTGACTTTTTTTATAAATTTATTTTTCGTTTTAATATTCTCCTTAATAATAGAAAAGCCTGAAATCAAGATTGATAACAAAACCGCAATGGGAGTATCTGTTTCTGAATTACAAAAGGCTGTTTTGTCAGCGACAGTAACGGGTTATCCCGAGTGTAAAATACAATGGATAAAGAACAACAAAATCATTGAGGAATCGAATAAGAAACACTTTCGAAACGAGAAAGCTTTAAATAAATATAACTTAATAATCGATTCAACAGCACTGATTGAGGCCGGTGAATATGAAATTGTGGCAGAAAACCCTGTAGGCCGGTGTTCAGCGAGGATACAGTTGAATGTACTCACAGCGCCTCAACCTCCGGAAAAAGTGAATGTTATTTCCGAAATGTCTGATTGCGCAACCATTCAATGGAATCCACCGGTTAATGACGGAGGCGCAAAAATCATCAGTTACATCATCGAGAAACGAGAATTAACAAGTTCAAAACCCGACAACTGGACGCGGTGTGGAACGACTTCAGGAGATGGCAAAAATAAACTAAACGTTTTCAATTTAACACCGAATGGAACATTTAGTTTCCGAGTAGCGGCAGAAAATCCTATTGGAAAAAGTGAATTTGTTGAAATCGAACAGCCAATAACTCTTCAACAAATAATCGGTACGAGATTCGTGCGTTTGATATTATGACATTTATTTCATCGAAATAGATTTGCCACAAACACCGACAAGTCTGACCGTGAAAGATGTCGGATATGACAAGCTGCACTTGCAATGGAATCCGGTTTCAACATCGACCTCATCCCCTGTAATGTATATCGTTCAACAAAAGGACAACTTATCGGATTTATGGACGCCGACTACAATGCAACCAATTAAAATACCACAAATTAATGTGTCAAATTTGAATAATGAATACAAATATCAATTCAGAGTATTGTCTAAAAATATAAATGGTAAAAGTGCGCCATCTTTACCAACCGAGTGGATTACTTTAAAACAAGGTAATGGGTTAATGATAAGTATTGGCTTGTATAACATATTTAGAAGACAAACCAAAGAACACTGTTTCAGAAGTTCCAAATGTCATGAAAGATTCAAAAGATTTGATTGAACAACTAAGAGAATATAAAGATGCTATTCGAGAGATAGTACCAATTGCTCTAAGTGTGTTTTTATTGCTTTTTATTAAATATTTTAGTAATTGTTATTTAATTATTAAATAATCGAATGTCATTAATAATAATAATAATAATAATAATTAAAAGATAACGCCAATAAAAAACTTTTCGTACGATATATTTCGATAGCATAACTATCATCTTCAGGTACTCAAAACCAACTAAAAATATTATGAATTAACATTTAATTTAAACAAATTATTTTTTATTAATTTAATTTTGTAATAAATAAATATTTATAAAATATATTCAAATCACTTTTAATTAATTTAAAATTTTCATTTATATTATAATTTTTTAAAAAATTAATGTAATTTAAAATTTTCAATTATTTTAATAATGTTAAAAAAACATGATTTAACATACGTAAACTATTTAAAAACATTCAAAACATTCGTAGTCACAGCACTTTGCACATTAATCTTTGGATCCAATGACCTTATCAGCAATGCTTCACATATCACGCGTTCCCCAATAATTATTAAAACTTCTCAACAAAATTCTAAAATCAGACATTTCTTTTTCACTTTGACCAATATTAGTGAGCACAATATAAATATAAATGAAAATTTTAAATTAATTAAAAGTGATTTGAATATATTTTATAAATATTTATTTATTACAAAATAAAATTATAAAAAATAATTTGTTTAAATTAAATTTTAATTCATAATATTTTTAGTTGTTTTGAGTACTTGAAGATGATAGTTATGCTATCGAAATATATCGTCCGAAAAGTTTTTTATTGGCGTTATCTTTTAATTAAATCGTTGCCAAATTAATTTAATTATTTATTATTATTATTATTATTGATAATAATAATAATAATAATAATAATATTTTATCGAATAGATCCTCCAGAAATATTTTTAATTGGACCAGCCGATTTTAAACTTCGGCCTAAATCAAATATGCGAATTCCACTTCTTATTTCAACTGATGTCAAACCAGTTTTAGAAGTGCTGAAGAAATCCACAAAACCTGTGCTAGTGGAAACTTTGAAAATTGAACAGTACGGAAATAACTACTATGTTAATCTGTTGAATGTCAGTCCCGATTCAATTGGAACATATTCAATAATTGCTTCAAATAAGGCTGGAAAAAATCAAGTTTCTGTTAATTTAGTTGTGACAGATGTTCCAGACATGCCTGGAGGACCATTAGAAGCCATTCAACTCTCACCAAGCTCCGTTAAAGTAGACTGGAAAGTCCCGAATTCGGATTATGGAGAACCAATAAAAGGATATTTGCTAGAATATAAAGATGAAAAACGAAATAAATTTAGTCAACCGATTAACGTAAATCCTAAGAATACATCTTGCATTGTTGAAGGATTAGTTCCTGGAGTTCCGTACAGATTTAGAGTTTGTGCTAAGAATGCTAATGGAGAAAGTCAACAATTGGTTTCAAAAACTCCTATTATTTTGAAGAGTCCATTTGGTAAGAAGTTTTCATTGGTTTAATAAAATTAATTTTATTTCTATTTAGATTGTCCATCAATACCTATAGGTCCTTTAGAACCAATTTTACTTGATAATTCTTCTGTAAAATTGCAATGGAAAACTCCTGAAACTGATGGAGGCAAGCCTATTGAATGTTATAAAGTGCAAGTTAAAGAAATTGGAGGAGACAACGAATGGATACCTTTGGCTCGTTTAAAGAATGATTGTCTTGAATATCATGTCAGTGGGCTAAAGGATGGATATTCGTATAAATTTAGAGTACAAGCCGTTAATGAAGTTGGTCCTAGTGATTGGTTAGAAACCGACAAATCTATAGCTTTCAATAAACCGAAAAAGGTTCCATCAGTTCCCGAAGGCCCAATGAAAACTTTACTGACTCCGGAAAATAGTTTGCGGTTGTCTTGGAATTTACCGCTTGATGATGGGGGACTATTAATTGATAAATTTACTGTCGAAATGAAAACTAATGATAATGACTGGGAGAATATCAAATCTTGTGATGCTAATCAACTATTTTGCAATACTCCAGTTATAGATAATGATAAAATCTATTCATTCCGTGTTTCAGCTCACAATTCTTTGGGATCAGGTCCATTTCTATATTCAATTCCTTTCAATTTGCGAACTCATCCAATAATACCTTCACCTCCAATCGGTCCACTAATAGGAACATGTGACTCTCACAATAGTATTGAATTGAAATGGAATCCTTCTTTGACCGGAAATCCAACAAGTTATATAATTGAACAAAGTACCGATGGCAAAAATTGGAAATACACAGGACGCTCGAAAGATAGTCATAGTTATGATTATATTGCAAAAAATCTTAAACCGGGAAATGAATATTTATTCAGAATTATCGCTGAAAATGATCAAGGACAAAGTTCCCCATTAAAATCTGATAAACCAATTGTCTGTGTCAACCCATTCCGAACTCCAGACCAACCTAATTTTCCTATTACTTTCAATGACTTTACCGATTCATCCGTTAATATATCTTGGAAAAATCCCAATGATGAAGGAGATGCACCAGTTTCGCATTTCAATTGTTTCATTAAATATAAAGATAGTCCAGTTATGTATAAAATTGGAAAAGTTCCTTTTGGTGAAAATTCTATACGTGCTAAAAATCTTCTTCCGGGAAAAATATACAATTTCTGTGTTTCAGCAACGAACCAGTATGGAACTGGGGAATTATTAAAATCTGATGATTTCTCTGTCGAAGAAGCTCATTTTGCTCCTGATGCTCCCGCTTGGGTAAAGGTTATTGGAAAAGGCTCTTCCAGTGTAACAATACAGTGGGTTATACCAAATGAATGTAAGCATGGGCAGAAACACCAGCATCACGTAGATAGTTATTTAATCTATCAAAAAGAAGACAAACCTAATGCTCAATGGATTCAAATAACTAATGTTGATCATTTTCTGGACAAACTAACAATTGGGAATTTGTCTCCTGATACGAAATATTATTTCGGCGTAGCTGGAGTAAACCAATATGGAATAGGCGATATTGTATCAACACTTGAACCAGTTTCACCTGAATCAGTTTCAAGTTAGTTTACAGATTAATTTTTATAACAAATACAAACCATGTTTCTAAATCTCCTTTTATAATAGTTTATTATAAAACTTAATACATTGATCTTCACGTCATTCATATATTTCAAAGACCACTAACTTCTACATACGTCGCATGGTAGGTGTATAATTGGCATGGCATGAGTCATGCCATTCACCAACAGCAGACAATCTGTGGCAATTTGTACTATCCTTTAAAAATTTAACCTCAACTGAATATTTATATTAATCGATAATATTAATAGTATATTAATCAAATATCAATAATCAAATAATCAATAATTTTACTTTGGCCTCTGGGCAATTTTACCTCATTCTAGGTAGTCGATCAACGTGTTTATGTACCTTTTCTCAATAATTTTAATATTCGTGATATTTTAAAAATAAAATTTTACCACTTCATTTTATAAACTTATCGATTTGTTTGTTTGTTTTATTTATTATTTATTTTAAATTTTCAGCTGTGCCTACTGCTCCCCAAGGACCACTTGAAATAACTGATATAACTAAAAACAGTTGTGTTTTAGCGTGGAAGAGGCCGATATTTGACGGAGGATCACCAATTATTTCCTATCGTATTTATAAACGAGAACATTTCAGAACAAGCTGGCAAGAAATAGGAAAAATACCCAACATAATTGGTCAACCGTTGGAATTTAATGCTCTGTATTTATTGGAAGGAACACAATTTAACTTCAGAGTTGTTGCAGAAAATAAAAATGGCTTTTCTGAACCTTTAGAAACTCAATTCTCTATCCAGCCTAAAAAGTTATCTACTGTTCCGAACCAGCCGAGAGGGCCGATTAAAATTAAACCTCTTAAAAATGACAGTATTAATGTTATATGGAAACCACCTGTAGATGATGGAGGATCTCCAATAATTAATTATGAAGTCGAAGTCAAGATACGAGGAAAACCTTGGAAGCCATATTTAAAAACAGAGGATACTGAATTTAATTTTACTGACATTGTACCAAATGAAGAATATTTTTTTAGAGTATTTGCAAAAAATGCAAATGGATTAAGCAAACCTTTAATAAGTGATGAAAGCTATGTTAAAACTATAAAACCAGAGCCAATAAAAAGCATCAAAGTTATAACTGAGAAACCAATTTGTGATCAAGTTACTTTATCATGGATTCCCCCGTTGTCTAAAGATGTTAAATCATACAAAATTGAAAAGAAAAATCTGAGTTATCCATACGATGATTGGCAGCCAATAGAATTCGATTACAAACCGGAACGGAAGGATAAAACACAGCCAATCAAATTTACAGCTAATAAACTAAATCCAAATACTTATTATGATTTCCGAGTGTCAGCATTATATCCTGATGGCATTAGTGAATCGAAAAATTTGTCAGCACCAACTCTAACTTCCAATCAAGTTTCAGTTGCACCCATTAAAGATTTAAAGTTAAATATCAATAAAGACCATGATTTTATTGACTTAAAATGGAATCTTCCCGAGGATTCAAGTTGTAAAGATCGACATGTTTTAATTGAAGAAAAGGATTATGAAAATAATCGCTGGAAACCAATAGTTGATTTACCGGAATCACTGAGTTCTTATAGTGTTCCCCGGTTTTCAATGAAAAATAAAATACCGAGAGAGTTTAAGTTAACAGTTTTTAATAAAACTGATGGGCTAAAGAGTATGCCAGTGAATTTTAGATTACCAAAATTATATGATGATAATGATGATGACGAATATTTAAAGGACAGAAATATTTTACAATTTAAACCAATGAATATAGAAAGAAATGATACAGGCCGCCTCCAAGAACCAAAGTTCAAACAAAGTAACTATCTTCCTGACGGGGAATTTGATTTAATATTGGGTGGACCTTCGTTGTTGGAGAGAGACTATATTTACGGTAATTATGGTATACCACAAGCAGTCCGTTATTTTTCAAAACCTACAGAAGTCAATGAACTTACTTGTAAAAATCAAAATCCTTTAGTTGTGAAACCATTGACATCGGCAAGTTTAGAGGCTTCATGGAAAGATTATGTTCCACCGAGGGATATCGATAAGTTCAGAATTGAAAAATGGAATCCTGATCTTAAACAATGGGAGTATGACAGTGAAGTTAAGGGCAATAAGAATAATTATGTAATGTATGGATTGAATGGTGATGTTCCAATTTGGATAAGAGTAGTTCCATATGATAAATTTGGAAAAGCTCTTCCACCTTTATTAATGGATCGATCAGTAAAGCCTCAAATCAAACGTTCCAAACCATTGCCGGTCTCCAACGTGAGAGTGGAGCCAGAAGAATTCGGCTTATTTGCCAGATGGTTCAAACCAGCCGACGACGGAGGGTCACCAATACAAGGTTATAAAGTAACTCTTTTAGACTTAACAACTGGAGAGGAAACAAATATTGCGGTTATTGATGCAAATCATAATGAATGTGTTCTTCCACAATTGAATTCTGATCATAATTGGGTCGTACAAGTAACACCATTCAATTCCGAAGGTTACGGTTCACCTACCAAATCTGGTCTCATTGATATTTCCAAGGAAGAGTTCGATCTACCAATTCTGCCGATTAATATTTATCCATTAAAAATTTCAAAACCATTCAAAATCAAATGGGAAATGCCAGAAAATTATGTTTACAAACCAGAGCAAACGTTTGTTCTAGAGAAATGGACATCGAAAACTAAAGATTGGGTACCAGTTGTTCGCCTTCCTGGAGATGTTTTAGAATATGACGTTCCAGACATTGATTTGTCTATTGAAAATAGATTCAGAATTTATTCTAATAATCCTTATAAAATCAGTCAGCCATTGTATTCAAATGTGATTTTACCTAGGTCAATAGACAATATCGTTGCACCTATTAATGTTAGACAATTAGACGACATTTTAAACAAAAAAGTTGATTTAATATGGGAAACACCATTTTACAATACACCACTGGACGAATATATCATTGAAAGACAAATACCTTCAAGATCGGATGATTGGGAATATTTAACTTCCGTTCCCAGTTACACCACTTCCTTCAGTGTGAATTATTCAACTGATGATGCAAAATATCGCATTTCATCAATCATGGATTATGGCAAAAGTGAGCCTACAGAAGCTGTTATAGATCTAAATTATGAACCGAAAAAATGGATTTCCAAACCAATGACACCATTTAAATTAGAGCTTCAGCGTGGAGGAGTGTCATCGCCAAACCTCAAGCCAGAAATTTTGAATTTAAATATGCCTCATTATGTGCCGGATGATGTTGATTTCTATCAAATCGAAATGCGGCAACCGTCACAAAAAGAATGGTTTCCTATAACGAAAATAAGTCCTTTTGATACTTCTTACTCTATGGAAAATTTCAGTGACTATTCAATGCCAGAAGCTGTTTTCCGATTGAAGCCGATTAGCAAAACTAATAGAGATTACTTTGCAGAACCAACGGCTTACGCTAGTCCTAGTTATACACCAATGGAAAACTTTCCAAGACCAATTATCGCTGAACCGTTGGATAATGGAGAAATTAATATACATTGGAGTGTGCCTAAAAAAGGAATTTCTGATTTGCCTTTTAAGAAAATTTCTTTATATGAAAGAGAAGATTCTAGTCCTGATTGGAAAGAAATCGGCAGATTTGACTTGCCTATTGACAAAGTCATTCTCACTGGTAGACCAGCAAATCAGAAATATTTCTATGGGGTTGCCGATGTTATTGGAGATCGAATAGGCAGAATATCCAGTATTTTAGAGCCAATTTCTAGCTATTATAAACCAGAAAATTTAGAAATGGTACAACCTGTTTCTTTAGGTCTGAGACCAATTAGTATGGATAAACCTATTGAGGTGTTTTGGGATAAACCATTAAAGTTCGATTCAATAGACAAGAGCAATTATTCCATAGATATGTACATTCCTGAAAATAAATACTGGAAGAGTATAGGAAATATAATGCCAGAAATGACTAGTTTCCAGTTACCAAAGTACATTCCATGTACACATGATACAAAGTTAAGAATATCGAAAATTGAGGATGAATGTAAATATATTCCGATCAGTAACTATGTAAAATTACCCGATGATCTGATCAGGACACCAATAAAAAGTGATTATGACATACCATATTTTATAGGTAACAATTATATACCAAATGTTTATAATAATTCAAACTGGAATCCTGATTATCAACTTGAAAACTTTACCGTCAGGTCTCCATTACTTTTCAGCGATTCCGTTAAGCCCGTGGTTGATGTTTTAAATCATAGATTACCATTAGAGTATGATATTCCAACTTTGAGTGTAAAGGAAGCTTTTAATCATCATTTAATTCCACGATCACCTATCGGTCCTCTTCAAGTCATTCCATTCGACGATAATCAGCTTGAATTAACTTGGCAACCTTACCATTATCAACGTGAGAAACTCCTAACGCCAACTTCTTATATAGTAGAATCCCGTCCAGTTGATTCACATGATACTTGGGTGACACATGCTGAATTAGAGCCATATACTTACAATGCTATCGTACCAAGACCGAACTTCGATTCGTATTATCGAATAAGATCCAGATTTGGTGACATGTTCAGTGCACCGTTAACTGAAATTTATCGAACTGATAACTTAATGAAAAGGCCGACTTCCACTTATAACACTTCGATTATAAAGACAGAGTTCATTCCAAAATTAAACGCCATAGAATTGACATGGCCGTCTCGAACTGAAATCGGAGGTGATCAAATTGTTGACTATGCCATCCAAATCAAATCAAATTATTCACCTTATTGGAGCACAATTTCAATTTTACCATCAACAAATCGGAAATTTGTCTATTATGACATAGAACCAGAAGCTGTCTACCAATTCCAACTGGTTCCTCGATTGAAAAATGATATTCCTGGGGTGTCTATTCCCAGTAATTACATTAGCATCCCATTTTATGTGTTAGCACCATATGTGAACATTGAACCAACCAAGCCATTGGGTAGAAAACCGATTTTTACTGACTCTAGATTCATTGAAAAATGGATTCCGGATTCTCAAGAGTGGGTTTCACTGAGATTTGATGAAAAACCTACTCCTAAAACTATCATAGAAAATGACTTACCATCATATTATCGGGTCCGAAATGAAATTATTCCAGATAGAATCGACAGATATTTTGTTAAATCCACAACAGAAGGTAAAAATTGTTTAAATATAATTTTTTTAATGTTACTTTAACGTGATAAAATTTTTACTAAAAAAGTCCCTCATTTTCATAGAAGTGACTTTTCATTTGTTAGTTAAAATTGACTCACATTTGATAATGTCATCGCCGAAAATCTGTAGTTAGACTTAGTAATTTTATTGATCTACTATCATCTGATAACAAAATTTTATTTATTTGATTGTGGATTACAATTTGTAATTTGATTATTTTCCATTTTTTATTTTGCTTCACGTATTTTTCTCTTTCATTCATTTTTTTGTAAAAGTGAACTGTGAACTTTCTAGCAATTAATTTATTTTTTCTTTATAATTCACAGCTCAAAATAAGTATTTCGTAATTTTTCATATAATTTGTTATCATTACTTGGCAACTTTAGGTTCACAAATTTAAAATAAATACTATTTTAGGACATACTTTTATCTATCTATCCCTTTTGATCATGTTGATGTCCCATAAATTTTCAGCTTAAATATGTTTCCTATATAATATGTATGTGAAGTAATTAATTTAACCTCTATATGCATCAATAAAAAATCAGAAAGCGGCCAGTTTTCCGACTAGGTTTTTTTATTCTCTATTTTTCATACACAAAGGATATTAGCAAATCTTGTAAAAACGACTTGTCTCAACTTACTGATAAAGATGGAGGGCAACTTTTTTCGACTGTAAAGAAATAGGTTCTGAACTCTCTAGTGGATATATTCAGGTGTAATTATATATTAAATCAAAGCTCAGGCTTGCTCATATTTTGAAAAAATCAGTTTCTGGTGTCTGATTTAACACGGTTGAGTGCGTTAGAGTTTTATATGCTACTGTAACATTTTGTCATCCTAGCACTAAATATATAAATTAATAATTTTTAAGGGAAATTTTAAATATAACAATTGTTTAATTAATTTTAATTTCATTATTTTATAGTAAAATCAAAGCCCGTGGCACCGTTAACTTTTACTGCTTATCGATCTCCCATAACTGAAGATGTCGTATTTGATTTTATTCCGTCTCTTTCGTGGAATTCAAGTGGTCCAACGGCTAATTACAAAATTGAGTATAGACCTCTTTCCGATACCCATTGGAAATATTTGACGGAAACTGACGCTACCAACTACAGATTGGTTTATAAAGATCTGAAACCAGATGTCAATTATGAATTCAGAATATTCAGTGAAAATCTATACGGAAAAAGTGCTCCAGTAGAAACAAGTTTACCAGCAAGTTATAGTACAAGTAAAAGTTTTATAAAAATATTTCAGTTGAATTTATGACTCAATTTAGATTTGATATTGAATAAAATCCCTGAAGATTCGGTTAGAATCGAGTCCGTTTGTGATTCCGGTTATCGACTCATATGGACTCCGATTGATACCCCGTCTGTCACTGGATATCGAATCGAAAAGTGCAATATTGACAAAGATTTACAGTGGCACTTACTTGACACAGTGTCACAATATCAGGATTATTATCCTTTCAATCATTTGGAACCTGAATCGAATTATAGATTCCGCATCACTCCAATCTTCAATGAACTAGTCGGTATTCCAACAACATATTCCAAACAGTTCAAGTCTAATGCTCGATTACCGATCTTTAGACCAGAAATTGAAACCTTGGAATTTAAACGACCAAGTGATGATTCCTTATTAGTTTCGTGGACATTAAACAAATCTAACTCACTGCCAGATGATATTGAATATTTCGTTGACATAAGATACCCCAATGAATATTTATGGGAAAATATTGCTACTGTTTTCAATAAGACTCACATTAAAATACCAAATGTTTATTTCAACGAAAGAATTCCATCAGAAATACGAATATTTCCTAAAGTTTATGGTAAAAAGTATGAGGCTTTTGTAGAGAAATTACCTCAATCAATCTGGATGAAGAATGAGGATTATAAACCATTAATTCCACAATATTTCACTTACACATTTTCATCGCCTACCTCATTGGCTATTCAATGGAAACCAATCAAAATGAGTTGCGAAAGAATACCGATTGATTATCAATATCATTATTTAATCGAAATGAAAAGTCCTAAATCAATTTCTTGGACGCCGATTGGTACAGCTAACCCGTCTCTTGGTTACTTTTACGTAAATAATCTCAGTCCGTCTGTTGACTATGACATTCGAATAAGTCGCCGAAATTTCAATGATAGACTGATTCCGTCCGATTATATTTACCTAAATATTATCCGGGATATTCCAAAACAAATAATTCAATTACCAATTGTGCCTACCGAATTGTTCGTAAAACCAACTTTTGATGGTGTTGAGCTAAAATGGAGTTCAAAAGAATGGGTTCCTGGAACGAGATATCTAGTAGAAAAGGTAAATCGATCATTACCAAAAAGTACATGGGAGCCAATTACAAACTATCTGCTAGACGATTTTCAGATATTCATTCCTCACATAAATGAAAAAGACTATGAATTCAGAGTAATTGCAGTAAATGGTAGTAATGAGAAAAGTCTTCCGAAATACGTTGATAAAGTGATTGAAATATCGGATACTTTGGTACCGATTATGAAGCGGAAATATCTTCGTGATGTAATTCGTTTTGATGAGACCGATTACGTAATCAAATCTGGTAACGATGTCATCGTAACCGTATATTTCGAAAAAGGTTATGGAATTGATGTAGAATGGTTTCACAACGGAGTGCATATTTATTCTGGAATGAAATATCAAATCACTACTGACGTCTGCTGTAGTTGTCTTCGAATATTCAATGTCTCGTTATTCGATCAAGGTTTTGTTAGCTGTCGAATCGTGAGTTCATTGGGTTATGAGATACGTCAACGGAAATTAATCATTGAAGTTATTCCGGGGTTCGTGCGGAAATCTTTGATAACAACAGATTATACAATTCTATCAAAGGAAAACTTTCAAATAAAGCTCCCGATAATGTATTCTTTAACACCAAGAGTTGAGATTTATAAAGATGATCGTGTCCTAGTCAATGATCACCGTATAAGATGGACAATAATAGATTATGTTTTATTTTTCTCTATCGACGATGTTTTACTTGAAGATCATGGATATTATAAAATCAAGATTTATAATCATTTTGGATTTGACTATTTTTCGTTTTTCCTTACAGTTGACGGTCAACCAAGGCAGCCTAAATATTCTCCACTCGTCATAGAAAGTGATTACGTAATAATGATCGAATGGCAATATGACTATCATGATTTCATTACTCATTACGAAATCGAATACCGCCATGAATATGGAGAATGGATCCGTATAGGAAAATCACTTACCAACAAATATGTAACAAATATTTTCTCAGATTTATTCACAAATGTCGGTTGTTATCATTTCCGATATCGGGCAGTCAATAAACACGGAATCAGTGGACCGAGCCCAGCATCTGACGATTTAATTATTCAAACTAGAAGCATTATTAAAGGTAAAAGATTATTATTATAAATTATCAAATATTCAGCGTTTTTAAAAACAAACATTAAAATATCTGAGTATCTTCTTTAAATAGGATTACTATCCATTTGACACCCTTAGTGAGTAGTCTCGGCTCATATTTAGGAGACACCAAATAAATATAAAATCAAAAAATATTTCATTCTTTATTTTTTCTTGATTTTCAACATGCTCATTTAACTGCTTTTTCGTTGTATACAGATTTTATGTTGGTTATTTATCAAGGTAAATATCAAAAGAAAATAGTGAAATTTTTTTTTATTTTCATTTCATTTTTGACAACAGTTCAATATTTTGTTTTATTTTTAGCTCAATTTTTCGGCAGTACCTAAATATCGTGTTAAATATGAAATAAAATATTTGTTTATACTCCAAAATAAAATAAAGGCAAAAAGAAATTTAAAAATAAAATACAGTAGTGATCGGTGTTAACGATAAAACTTTATAATTAAATAATATTTTATTTAATAATATGATCGTTTATTACGTAGAACAGTCCTCCAATACGTTTTTTTATTCATGACACATCAAAAATTTTTTCAAATTTCGCGGAACATGAAAAGTAAATATTAAAGGATACACAAAATATACAAAAAAAAATATTATATATTTTTTATTTGATTTATATACATACTTAAGTGTAGAACTACAATCTTATAACTTAATGTAAAAAATATACAATTTGTTTTTATTAATTATATAATTCTTAAAAAAATTTTAGTTTCGAAATTATTTGTTACAATACATTGCATTACAATAAAAATATTTCGTAAAATCGAGCGGTGACACACCAGTGCTCTGCAAAACACCGGTTGCGGAGCACTGACATAGACGATTATAACAAAATATTCTAACTATTTATTATTCCTAAAATAAAGAATAAAACAAAATATATAGCACCAAATAATTTTGCATATCATTTACTATAGAGGTGAGACCAGTAGAAAAAGTCAGAAAATACAACTTAAGGAAAGAATAATCCAAAATACATAAATAAAAATAATTAACAACCAGATGAAGATAAATTCAAATGTAAAAATAATTTAATCAGGTCAGCAATATAAAAAAATCATTTATAACGAATACAATTGGTCAATTCCCTCATTTTAAATGCAACCAATCACAATTGTAGATCAATGGTCATAAAGACGAAAGATTTTATTTCTTTTCTAACCCGATTAATTATATAATTAAAATTTCTGCATATATAAATTAATAAGTTTATTTTCAGATTATTGTCCCATCACTGCAGAATGGTCCACTAAAATAAATAGATATGATGAATTTGAAAAAGAATATGAAATTGTTGACCTAATATCAAAGTATACCTTGCAATAAATATTGTACAAAATTTTTTATCGTAAATTTAGATTGCCAGATTCTACCGTTTATCAGGCCAGAAATAGAACATCAGGAAAGACTGTATTTACAGAAATAATTGACAGTAAATCCTTGATGGAGAATGACTTGTATATCCACACAAGAAAATATTCAATAGCAAAGAGCAAAAATAGATATCTGACCCAGTTGAATACAATCAAAGATGCCGAAAGACCGATTTGTGAATGGCCTGAAATCGAGAATAGAAAGTTTCCGACTAAACAGTTTTCAGGACTTTATACTCCCGAAAAGATTTACAGTTCCGAAAATCGTTCTGTTTTCATTTATCCTAGGTTAGTTAGAAACAATTATTTTTTCAAAATTAACAAGTTTATTCTTAATTTAATAATTAATTAATATTTTCAATGATGTTTATTCTACGAAATCAAATATTATGTTTGACATGTGGGGTACGTCGACGACTATTTTGACCAAATGTCAACATGACGTGCATATGATATCGTGTGGTTTTTGCCAAGTCGACAGCTATATCAGCAAGTTATATCTTACTTTATAAAACCTTTTTTCAAATGCAAATTCTACTTACTCATTTTAATTAGTTGCCAGTGTAAGTTGTCAGGAATTACAAATTTTTTATGTTCAAATGTAGAGGAATTGGTAAAACAAAAGCAAACTTTGGTTATCATATTTGAAATTCACAGTTCTTATAGTTCAATATAAATAATTGGTTTATAATACATTTTTATTATTAGTTTATCCTTTTATGTATATAATATTAAAATTTGAACAGCCGTTTTTCATGAGTTTTCCTCCACTAAATGTCTAGACACTATATAAGAACATTCATTCCAAATTCTTACAATAAAAAAATCGAAAAATAAAATTACTTTAATATCAATTTTAACATTTATTTAAAATTAATAAAAACTAAATTGAAAAATTTGAGAAAAATAATTTGAAAAAATTTACCAAAAATAATTTGAATTTAAAATAAATACACAAAAAATAATTTCAAAATAAACATACACACAAAATCAATTATCTTGATTACATAATTATGTAATCAAGATTAATCGGGATTACTTACGTAATTTTATCCGTCGCCGTGGAGGGGGTTCTGAGACTTTTGTGTGTGGCTTTCTGCGGTATAATATTGTATAAAGTTGTGATTTGCGTATAAAATAGGTATTGTGGTTAGGTTTCCAAGAATTTTATTTATTTGGTTTGCGGTTTTTGGTTCGTATTTAAGCTTAATATTGTTTTTGTTTGTGATTGTTCGATTTTATTCACGTAAATTGAAGCTATTGATTCATCTTTCTATATTATGCAATTGGTGTAAAATTAGGTACTACTCACATTGGATTTTTGCATTGATGTCATTTATCATTTAAAATATCTATTTCATAAGCTTTTATTATTAAAGTTTAAGTTTGTAATACAATTGAGTTTTTACTTGCATGTATTAAGTTCAATTCACACCTAAATTATCTAATTTTTTTTGCATGTTCGCTGCATATTAATCTAGAGATCTTCTGCAATAATTTGTCAGTCCTTGAAATTTCTATTTTTTGACATATTTTCCTTTCTCAACCCTGACCTCATCCTTAGAGGCCTACTTTCACTTTAATAGTTCTTTCGTTACATTTAAATCCATTTCGTTAGAGTAATGCTTTAATGTTTAACTTCTATGGAAAACACCCATTTTATCCATTTAAATCCAAATTCAAAGGTAACCAATAACTCAAGGGTCCCAAAAACTATTTATTCAAAAATATTAAAAACTACTCTTTTCATGATCCACTACATCCGTTAGTTGATTTGCAGTATTTTATATGTAAACACCTTAGATGGGGATGAAGTTCAAAACCTCGCAGTATAAACTGCTCGAATTCTTACGTTTCCCCGTCCGTAAAGCAAGTAGTCTACAAACCATTTAATGCCAACACGTAAATCATTTCTATAATTTGACCTTTGTCTTGAACATCGATAAGTCTTTTGTCGAAGCCCTTCAATACTTAATCACTTGATGTGCTGGATCGTGCAAATGTCATAATACGATGTGCAAGATTAAATAATCCCAGTAAATTAATTAGCAATTGAATATTAATTGTAGGGGATTGTGATTTAATCATTAATGACTCACGATACTTTCTAATAGTTATCCGAGTTTTAATTTGAAAATAATTAAAATTTTTCCATTACAATTTTTTATGTCCTCTATCAGATTACTCAAATCACTCAATCGGCAATGTTCTTGAACTCGTATGCAGAAATAACCGGAAGTCTGTACATCATAGGTAGCATATATATTTATACGTCAGATTAGAAATAAAACTTACTGGGGTCTGAGATTTATTCATAAACACTTAATAATTTTAAGGATTTCGAAGTTATTTTAGGGATATTAAAATTCTCTAACGATTTCAACACTCGAAAAATATAACTTTTTAAACCCTCCGAGTACGGAAGTAATATTCTTATTAACTCTGTGTATTGCAATTATTGTAAAAACATTTTTATCTTTTATCTAAAATAAGTTTTTTGTCTCAAAATGATAATAAGTCAATAAAGTTCTAATGAATTGGTTAGTATTTGATAAAGGCTACACCAAAAATATATCGTCAACGTTAAAAGATGTATTGAAATATTGCCATATAGCAAAAAACAGTGCTTATTCCTTAAAATATGTTTTATAACGTTTGTAAATTCATAACTGAAACTAGAATATTTCCATTTAGTATCAGTGGAGAGAGTTTATATGAACCGATTGTTCGTCGAATTAAGATTTCAGAGGAAAAGATTGCTACGATAATCGAACAAATTCTAAAAACTCTAAAAGGCTTGCACTCTGAAGGAATAGTTCATTTAGGAATCGAAGTAAAATATTGTCACGATTTTTTTCTCAATTCAGAAATCTTTGATTTCGTTTCAGCCGAAAAACATTTTCTATTCATCATTGAAAAGTGGCACCTCTATTAAATTATTACCGTCTCCAATCACTCAAAGGCTCCCATTTGAAAATACAGAAAGTTTCAAATTAAATCTGAAAGATTTGAGATATATTTCCCCGGAAATTAAGTCAAAGCGGCCATTGAGTCAAGCAACAGACTTGTGGTCATTGGGAATGACGATTTATGAATTGTAAACTATTTTCTTAATATTTCATTGGTTAATTTTAAAAAAATTAGATTTAGTTTAGATGAGGATGTTACATCAGAATCCATTTATCCGAGGGAATACAAGCCGGATATTTCAAGAATGAAAGGTGCCAGCACCGAATTGATAGATTTCACTAGGAAGTTATTGTCATATAAACCAGAGGATCGACCGTCTGT
Source organism: Schmidtea mediterranea (assembly GCA_022537955.1). NCBI lineage: Eukaryota > Metazoa > Platyhelminthes > Tricladida > Dugesiidae > Schmidtea > Schmidtea mediterranea. Next base: position 191,758,360 of record CM039680.1, read on the forward strand.
CGTTGCAGCACTGGAACATCCTTGGATCAAAACTATGTCAAAATACGAAGAAAACCGATCTTCTATTCAATATGATTTGTCTCCACGTAAATTTGAAATAGATTCTAAGGAATTTACGGCTCGAATAATGCATCTCCTTGGTGTCAAGTCGGTTTCACTGCCAAAACCAATACGCCGTAAATCTCAAGCATTTGAGGAAGATACTGAAGTTTTTCTGAAATCATATCCAAGGCGGCCAAAGATTTTATCACGATTGTCTGACATTAATGCATTAAGTGGCTCAAAGGTCGTCCTTCAATGTCATTATGAAGTGGTCAATTCTAGCCAATATGAAGTTCGTTGGGCCTGCAATAACATCGAAATCACAGAACGATTGTCGAATAAATATTATCTTGACAATTCAATTCGTGGATATAGTGTCCTAGAAATTCGGTCGGCTGAAGAAGAAACAAGCGGAATTTACTCGGTAAAAGTTATGAATGAAAACGGCTATGCTATCGACTCTTGCAACGTTGTCGTTAAACGTACGTGTCAAAAACGTTCAATGTCTTTCAAAGAAGATTATTTACCATCAACAGCAATGGCTCCGATCATTATTCTTCCATTATTCGATACAATCTCTATCATTGGCAATTATATCATTCTCAATGCTAAAAGTAATATTTTATTTATCCTTTCCTTCTTTATTCGGTAATTTTAGTATCTGGCACATGGAAACCGGAAATAGTGTGGAAACTAAATGGAAAAGTATTCAATCCTTTGACAACCGATCACTATTCTATGACTCTCGACAATCTGAATTTAAATTTATTCATAGATCATTGTACAATGAAAGAAAGCGGATTATATACACTGGAGGTGTCTAACAAATACGGTTTCGATTCATGTTCAGCCTTGGTTCAAATTATTGGTGAGCTTTACTTAGAATATTCTACTTTACGGCATATAAAACGAACCAAGCATTTTTAATAAGAAGAATGTCTAAGAAATCCCTCTCTACCACATACGCTCTATATTTATATATTTGCGATTATTTCGGGTCTATAATTCCGCCTTTATTTAAATCTGAGAGGTCCTTAGAGCCGGGATTGTGTGTCACGGAATAAAATGAAACATACACTAACAGGCACATGTATGGATAAGCAGGGAGAAGCTCTGACCAATCAAAATGAGATTCCTCACAACGTAGCACTTATTAATTTCTGTCAATGACTATGGCTAATACTGCTAATATACTAATTAATCCAGTAAGCTGTGGTGCAAATTCTTAATGTAATATTATTCTTTTCATGACCCTTTCATGACAAACATTACAATCAATTGAGGAAATCTGTAACACAAAGTAATATTTTATAATAAAAGTCGCAAAATATATGAATCACGTTTAAATTTATTTTCTGTGTTCTTCACGGTCTTTGGTTTGATATCAAAATTTTGTGAAATTATTTTATTGGTAAATGCTCTTGCTAATTTCAGAAGTCATGAAGGATGGAAATTTAAGGTGTTTCTTCATTACTTTGGAAATTTGTGGAAATTCGAACGCATTGAGTAGGAAAATATTTAATCAAAACTTTCAAATATTTCATTGAAAATAAATTCCTCTAACGCTGTTAAGTGCCCTCCTTGTGTAACACTATTATAGACGAATCTTATGTTGCTACGCACGTCATTCTTGCAGTACTAGAAGCTATTAGTGGCATAAAGAATATATCTATTTGCCTGCTACCTGCCCACTGGTTCTTAAAGTTTTTACTGCAACCGTTTCTTTCGTTGCCAGTTTTTACACTTTCAACAAAATCAGTTGTATTTCGTTCATTGAAATCGGCGCTACAATTTTAACTTAAATTTCTTTGACTGCTTTTGTTAAAGTTTTCAACAAAATTAAATGAATTTAAAATTATTGTCTTTGAGTTTTGTTTTAAACAGATTCATTTTAAGGGGCAATTTTATTCCAAAAAAATTTAACTTGAATATTTGATTTGATTTTCATTTTTTTAGATAAATTACCAGATCCCTGCTGCATTCCTCCAAGATTCGAAAAGCATTTGCCAACGACCACAGTTGTAAGTGGATCTGAAATCAAGCTCCAGGTCTGTGTTTCGGGCATGCCATTGCCAGACGTTCAATGGCTATTCAATAGATCTAAAGTTCCCGACATTGGAATGCGACTTCATTTTGATGACATATCCGGAATATGTGACTGTTTATTGGAGACTGGCATTATTGGTGAAGATGTTGTCACAATATCATGTGTAGCAAGGAATATTATTGGCATTGTTATTACGGAAACGGATTTATTTAGAATAGGTAAACATAACCATATTTGTTGCATTAACTATTATATAAAAATATCTTTTAGATCGGTCTCATATAATTCCCAGACTTTCTTTTGATAATAGCCAGCATAGATATGCTATTAAACATGTACCAGAATTCACCAGAGTATTGAAAGATGCCCAAGCAGAAAGAGGATCAACCGTATCATTATTTTGTTCAACTATTGGAACGCCGATTCCCGATATATATTGGCTCAAAAATGATAAGAAAATTGACATTACCAATTGCAAATTCACCATCAAAGTCATTATTATTATTATTATTATTATTATTATTATTATTATTATTATTATTATTATTATTATTATTATTATTATTATTATTATTATTATTATTATTATTATTATTATTATTATTATTATTATTATTATTATTATTATTATTAATATTATTATTATTATTATTATTATTATTATTATTTTTATTATTATTATTGTTATTATTTTATTATTATTTTTATTATTATTTTATTTGTAATTATTTTAGAACTATAATGGTAGTGCTAAATTAGTGATACACGACTTGGTTTCTGACGATTTCGGAAAGTATACCGTTACCGCCTTTAATGATATTGGAAGGATTTCATCCTCTTGTTCTATCATTGAGATCAACACAATTGACTTTGCACCACCAAAAATTTTGAGAGGAATTTCCAATATTACAATTGATGAAGGAAAGTCGATAGAACTTGAAGTGGAAATAATTCCAAATCTCTCAGTGATGATAAAATGGTAAATAAAACTGCTTGAAATTTTTGAGTAAATTTGTCTAGGGAAAAAGATGGAAGTGAAATCATCAACCGATTACAAAAGAATTTGTCGGTTTCTAATGTTTCGGATACCGTCTCAAGTTTGCGAATTAGCAATAGTACAAAGGCAGATGAAGGCTTGTATAGATGTATAGCAAGCAACAAATTTGGTCATGCTCAATCATCTGGTTTCGTTTGGATTAATGAACGAATTAGAAAAAGTTCAATTGAAAAAGTTTCCGTTTCATCAACATATTTCCACAGAGACTCGATTGAGTCTCATAAATCATTTCTAGTCAAAGAAAGTATTCCAGAAGACGAAACTGAAAGTTATATTGAAATATTAGAATCATCCCCTTCGACCCTTGAAGTCACTGAGGGCGATGAAATTTCACTGTGGTGCAAAGTGTCCACTAACTGCCGAATAATAGGTTTGTATTATTATTTTAGTAATTTTCAGTAACTGTTTATCTGATTATCAATCTTATAGCTGAATGGAATAAAGGCAGTCGGACATTGGTCTACGATAAACGCCACAGGATTACTCAACAAAATAGCCTTTACCAAATGGAAATTCCTAAATCTATGATTAATGATACTGGAAAATATATGCTAACATTAAAATCTGGATCAAAAGTAGCAACTATGATTTGTAGAGTAGATGTGTTGTATAAATCCAAATCTTCTAGAATTACTAGGTAATATTTATATTAATAATAACTATAATAATAATAATAATAATAAAAATAATAATAATAATAATAATAATAATAATAATAATAATAATAATAATAATAATAATAAAAATAATAATAATAATAATAATAATAATAATAATAATAATAATAATAATAATAATAAAAGTAATGATAATAATAATAATAATAATAATAATAATAATAATAATAATAATAATAATAATAATAATAATAATAATAGTAATGATAATAATAATAATAATAATAATAATAATAATAATGATAATAATAATAATAATTTTTATATTTTAGTCGTGACCAGACAATTTCTCGAGAGTCATCAATTATTTCTACTGACAGTTTTAGATCAAGATCATCATCAAGATTTTTATAACTTTTGTGTGTAGTAAATAATTAGTCAGACTTTATATTTGCAATTGTGTGAGTGCATGTTTTATAATAAAATATTGAGAATAAATTTTAATTGTTCATTGAAATTGAAGTATTTAATTTGATATATTTTTAATCAGTAGCTTTTCAAATGTACAAAATGAAAATGCGGCCCTGTGCTGTATGTCCGGAATTTTCTATCAAAATTTAATAAAGCCATTTTTTCGGAAATGTATCATTAGTGTTTCCGCGAAAAATAGAATATTCAGAGAAAATCACGGAGTATAAAGAAATATTGACAACTGCTTTATTTAGTTTCTTCTTTATAAATACTGTTTTATTCGATTAATTATTCACTTAAATCCAGACTATGAAATATTTTCTCATTGCTTAGTGAAATTTTCTTCTGTTTTACTTGTGTTCATAACCATCATGCACACACTCCATATCAAACCTATATTCATCATTATATTTCTGTGTGATTTCCTTTGTCTTGCTAATGTTAAGCGAATTACTTCTTCCAGCCCTATGCCATATCCCGTAAACAAATTTCTAAATAGTGTTAAGGAAGTGAAAGTGTTGTAAAATAATATATATATCACATAAAGTTGTGTACACACCATCCTTTGCACTTTTTATACAAAACAATAGAAAATAATGAATGTTCTGTCATTAGCTACAATGATTAATTTCTTACTGGGTGATTTGCAGATACTCGTGCAACATACACAGACCTGTCAAAACTAAGATTACGTCGTCAGACGCGTTAGAGAGTTCAGAAAAAACGCTTTTCACTGCAGTGGTAATATTCTTTTTTGTACTACCTATAACAAGTCAAAAGATCACACTCGTCGACAGATTATCTTAATAGAGGAAAGCACAGGCAGCTATTATGCACGATTTTCAAGGACAAAACAGTCTGATTTTAATCGAGGAAAACGCGAAATGTGTTAATATTTTACCTCGGAAAACTTGGGTCCCTGGTAATGACGTATAAAATAAATATATAGTTATCATTTAATCAGAAAACCACAGTTATGATTGTTACATAACTTTTAGAAAAACATAAAAATAAAATATTTAAACAAACATGGTAACGATTTAATTATAGAAAGTCACCAAACAGTTCTATGTACAATTTAAATTTACTGAAAATTCCGTTATTTCAGTGCAAATTATCCATCCAAAATATAACGTCATTGCACAAGTTCGCTTCTTTTTTCTGTAATATTACCAGAGCTGCTTTATTTCATCTATCTTTATTTCCGTCTTCTCACTTATCATTTTGTTTAGCTTCAGGTTTTTTGATTCCTCTAACTTATCGAAATAACTTCAGTTGTAAATATATGAAAGTGCTCTGATCCCTCTTCCAATATTTTTATGCTAGTAAACATGTGCCCATTATCGTTTTTCACGTCACAATCGCTTATATGAATATCTTTCTCTGAAATTTTCATTTTGATTTTATTGAATATACATTGCTGGTCACAAATTTCCCATTCTATTGTTTCTCCCGTCTACAACACATTCCTCGAATAAGGAATTCTCCCACATTGTTTCTTTTAATATTATATAAAAACTACTTTTATAACAATTATCAAAATAAGTTTTACGACTCATTCTCTCCATCACCTTCGTATTATGACGCGCAAACACGGCGATTATTCGTTTATCGGCGACACAGTAATGGTTTTGGAAATAAATGGTATATTTATTTATTGAATTTACTACGGTTCTCAGCTGCTACTTCTTGAACTTCTTCATACTTCGGAAACCAACATATACCAATGAAAAAGTTTTAGCATAACTTCAAATACGTGATTTATGAGTTCAAGTCGAATCGTAATATTTAATTGTAGTTTTCTCACGCAATGATTAGCAGGTCCGAGTAGGTAGTTAGGAGCTATCTGCTACATAAAAAAATTGCATAATAATATAGGGGGGGGGGGGGTTTCTCGTGATTATTTTCTGTGTGTATTGATTACTTAATGATGTAATTTTTTGTGTGTAATTTAATTTATTTTTTTGTGTGTATTTTTTTCAAATATTTTTTATGTGTATTTTTTTCGAAATTTTTTTCGAGTTTTTGACGCGATTTTTTTTTAAATTCAAATTTTTCGAACATTTTTTTAAATTCAAATTTTGGCGAATTTTTGAAATAAAATTAAAATATCTTTTTTGAATAAATTTTTTTTCAATCACACTATAGTCAGGGGGTATTTTTGAAAAAGACTAAAATAAATTGGCTTGAATCGCCTAACGATAAAAAAAGCATAAAATAAATTGGCTTAAATCGCCTAAGATGAACACACTATAGTCAGGGATATTTTTAACTCGTAATAAAAAACAATGCAATATTTGGTCTCAATACTTTCTATAGGTAAATATAGGCATAAAATAAAAATGGGTTGAATCGCCTACTGATAAAAAATTGACAGGGGTATTTTATAGGCTTGTTAAAAAAGCACTTGAAATATTTGTTCACACAATTTTTATAGGCAAATTTAGGCTCTAGATAAAAATAATTTAAAATACCTAAAGTAAATTAAGATAAATTAAAGTACATTAGGATACATTAGAGTACATTAGGGTACATTTAAGTAAATTATGGTTCATAAAGTAAATTAAGGTACATCAGAGTAATTTTAAGTACGTTAGAATAAATTTAAGTAAATTAAAGTACATTAGAATACATTTAAGTATATTAGAGTAAATTTAGGTTCCTCTAGTAAATTAAGATACATTAGAGTACATTAAGATAAATTAAAGTAAATTAAAAGATCGAAACTCAATTTAAGTACATTAGGGTACATTTAAGTAAATTAAGGTTCATAAAGTAAATTAAGATACATCAGAGTAATTTAAAGTACGTTAGAATAAATTTAAGTAATTAAGGTTCTGAGAGTAAATTAAGGTGCCTAGAGTAAAGTATGGTAAGTTAGGTAAGAATTTTTTAAAAATAAATAGAGTCAACAGTTAAGTTACATAAGGGTAATTTTTACAGCTGAAAATTTTAAAAGCAGTTATAGTAGGCAAATTACATAAGGTAAGAATTTTTTAAAAGTAAATAGAGGGTCAAAAGGTAAGTTACATAAGGTAAGAATTTTTAAAGTTAAAGAGTCGACAATATTACATGATAAAATTTATTAAATAAAATTTTTAGTATAGTTTTATCGATCAATTTTTATACATATTTTTAAATGATAAAATTTTTAACATAATTTTACAATGGAATTTTTTATACATGATTTTTAAAGATGAAATTTTTAGGATAACTTTACAATGAAATTTTTTATACATATTTTTAAATAATAAAATTTTTAACATAATTTTACAATGAAATTTTTTATACATGATTTTTAAATAGAATTTTTAGTATAATTTTATCGATGAATTTTTTATATATAATTTTTAAATAATAAAATTTTTAGGATATTTTTGCAATGAAATTTTTATACTTGTTTTTAATTGAAAAAATTTTTAATGTAGTCAAATTTTTAGTATAATTTTTACTATGACTTTTTTATACATGTTGATAACGATGAAATTTTCAAAGAAATTTTTCAAAAACTTTTTTCAAAGAATTTTATTAAATTAAATTTTTGAGTTTCAGTGTTACATAGTATTGCCTAAGGTAGGTAGTAGTCATTCGCAAGAGCAACCCATCTCCTCCACTCTGCAGCAACCCATCCTTAATAATAATAATGATAATAATAATAATAATAATAATAATAATAATAATAATAATAATAATAATAATAATAATAATAATAATAATAATAATAATAATAATAATAATAATAATAATAATAATAATAATAATAATAATACTTTCAGAAAACATAAAAAGTTAACTTACTTGGTATCAACTTCTGAACACAGATAACCCATGCACAGTGAATAATCCATTAATAACTGAACAAGAATCACTAGGTACTGTATACAAATAACTGAGTACTGTACAACTCTCTATATACATATGCTGGTGTACTGGGTGTAATTAATTTGTTTAAATCTGTGCAAAGCTTATTCAAGCTTATTTCCCTCTATCCAAATGCCTTCTTTTCCTAGGGTCTATGCTGTCTCACCCAGACGCCCCACAATTTTAATCCTACCACTATATACCCATGAGCAAGCTCATGTTGGTACTGTATATAGCAGCTGAAAATTCATGAGCAGGTGAGCTCCATTTCTAGAACTACTCCTCATGATATTTTCACTTTCGGGTTCCTGACTGCCGATGGAAGGTCTTACGTCTCTTTCTATCTATACGCTTGTCCATAATCATCTATTTCTACAATTCCTATATCAATTTGTCATCATTACTTGTTATTTATTAAAATATTTTTCAAAAATTTGGGCAGCGTTCCGCCCTTATTTTATGGAAAACTCCTTGTTTCATACAAACGTTAGCCAATGGTAAATTGAAATCAATGCATTATTATAATGTCATTATTTTAGTCCAACAACTCATCTTTACTTTCCTATGGTCGCCACAGTTACCACCATTCGTAAATCTCTATATTATCTTCTCACAGATCTATGCCAAAATGCATCATTTTATTTTAATTTTCCACCACGATGATTATCGAACAATGTACGTGATCTAAACCTACTTTATAATTTCGTTGACCTAAATTTCTATCACTAGTCGTACCCTTGAAAATATAATAATCGGCAGGAGTTAAATTAAAAATTCAATTTTCCTACTTAAACATTTACATAAATGTTATCCCCTTAATTATGGCGATCTTCCCGAATATTAATTTTTACCGTTCCGACCAACATTGAAATGGCCGCCACGGTGAAGTACGACGGCGTCCTACTCCGCGATCAGTGTGACAAGACCTGACCATGCCGGCAGACACCGAAGGGTGGTTAGCGACAAGGCAACACCTCAACATTCCTCAAAATCAACTGAGGAAATTGAATATTGCCCTAACACTTTCCACAAACTAATATAAGTAAAATGAATATAAATAAGTTAAGGGGGACCTGCCGAGCGATGCCAAAAGACATTGTGGCCATCCAGAATAAGTTAAATTAAATAAAACATTAACATAGAAAAATATATTTCTACAAAAAACAATACTTACGATCGACAAGTTTGTCAGTCAAACATACCAATTTGAAAAATTGTCATACATCGGCATAAACAGTGAAGTCTAAAAATTTTGTGTCTACAAAATTTCTCTACAAATGTCTAAAAATTTTGTGTCTACAAAATTTTCTAAAAGTCTCTAAATTATGAAAATGACTGCTGTATACATAGTCATTTCATGCCTGGGTGCGACCAATCAGAGTATTTTGAGCCTTTTTCGGCTATTTTTCGGGGGGTTTAATTGCTTTAATTTTATTTTAAATATTTTATTTTTCTCCTTATTTTTCTCTATTTTTTGATATTATTTTCTCAATATTTCGTAAATTTTTATTTTTTATCGTTTAACCATTCTTTTTGATTGTTTCTCTTTTTAGCCTCTGATATTTAAATTTTTGGTCGCCGCTTCCGCCTATGTATTTTCTAAACCTTCTTTTGCAAGGTTTTGGCGGTTTTATATTTGAATTTTTATATTCTTTCTGCATTTGTAGGTTTTTTCATGGATTTTAATTAATTATTTGTTTTATTTAATTTTGTTATATTTTTATTTTGTTTTAAATACTATGTTTTATTTTATTTTTGATTTCTGCTTGCGGTACGTGCTTATGTTACAGCAGCCATATTGATAATTTTCAAACCTCATTAATTATTTTGTTTTAATTTACACAATTTTTCATTTTGTTTAAATTATGGCTTATAGCCCAACACATACTAGGCATTGAATAATTTACTTATTCATTAAAATGACATATTTAAATAATATTTACTCTTTGAACACCGATATTCAACCAACTTAACCCACTTAAAAAATAAAATTTTCTCTCAATCATTTCCCTTTAAAATACATTGTTATTCACACACTCATAATATGTTATCAATAACTAGTTACTGAACCAATAAATATTAATGATCGGCTACTGACCAACTAATTTTGAAATAAATCACATAAAAGGTTGAACAAAAGAAATACAAGTTGAAATTTTATTAACTTCTTCACTCTTTTATCGATCAATGATGTCTCCAAATTGGTATATATTTTGGTTGCTTAGTTACCTTGTTGTTATCAACCGATAATTAATCAAATTCATTGAAACCAAATCCATTGTTATATTTACTTGGTATCAACTTCTGAATACTGATACACAGTGAATAATTCATTCATTAATAACTGAACAACAATCACTAGGTACTGTATACAAATAACCGAGTACTGTACAACTCTCTATATACATACTAGGCATTGAATAATTTACTTATTCATAAATATGACATATTTAAATAATATTTACTCTTTGAACACAGATATTCAACCAACTTAACCCACTTAAAAATAAAATTTTCTCTCAATCATTTCCACTTAAAATACTTGTTTATTCACACACTCACAATATGCTATCAATAACTAGTTACTGAACAAATCAATATCAAAAAACCTTTACTTACCAAGAAATCTTTAAATAAAAGTACATAAAAATTTGAACAATCAAAAGAAATACAATTTCAATTACAAATTTGTTTTAACTTCTCCACTCTTTTATCGATCCTTGATGTCTCCAAATTGTTTGGTTGTTTAGTTACCTGATTGCTATCAAGAAACTATTAATCATTGAAGCTCAATCAATTGTTGTATTTTCTCTGAATAAAAATTTATTTCTTTATAGTCTTGTATGTGATTTATTGAAATTATTTTGTAAAACTTGATAGTTTTGTTAAAAAACTTTGAAATTTTTCTACTATTTTTGTAATATTTTTAATTGCGTCCAACAATGAACAATTATTAAAAGTTATTTTCAAAGATGAATGCCAACCTTTTCATTTATTTTTCACATGCCCTAAATAAATTAATTGCTAACACATAAAAAAATTACTTGAATTTATTTTTATAGATTTTCTAATCTTTTCACCCCCAACTCTTATTGTTTACTGAATGATAAATTAATTAGTAAGTACAAGTAGTGGTTAACCTAATTGCTAGTGAAAAGAAACTTGATTAGAAAAAGATACTTAAATTAATTTTTCAAAACATATATTACTTTCATTGTACTTGGAATAAATTTTCATATATTTATTGGAAATGATTTAACTCTTTAAATTATTAACTCAAAGATGTTAAAGGTTTGAATAAAACTGATAGAAAAAAAATTAATATCTACAGCATTACTAAAATTAAATAACTAAAATTTCTGATACCATGCTTCGATACATACATAGGTTCTTGTGTACTGATATCACTTACTGAAAACTCAAACTTATAAGAAAAATGTGTGTGATTGTCTATTAGTCTTTGTAGAAATTATTTTTATTAATTTGTGGTAGCTGGTGAATAGAATTTGATTAAAGTAGTGGGAAAGATGTAAATTTAAAATAAATTTGATTAAATTTGTTAGTTCTTTAAATAAAATTTTTTAAAGAAAGCTTCAATATAGTAGCAAATTTTAAAGAGAATAGTACTTATCAATTAAAAAATTAACTGAGTTGTAAAATAATTGAAAAATTTCTTAGATCATTTTTTAAAATTTAATAAGGTTGTTAGGTACTTGTTGAATGAAAATTAGTGTATGTTATCAGTAGGTAGTTAGTAGCACACTGGAACCTAAACAATTGCATAATAAAATAGGGGGAGGGGGGGTTTATTTACAGATTATTTTCGGATTATTTTGATTACATAATGATGTAATCAAGTTAATTAACTTTTGTGTGTATTTTTTTTTCGAATTTTTTCCAAATTTTTTATGTGTGTATTTTTTATAAAATTTTCGAAATTTTTAAGTGGATTTTTATGTGTGTATTTACTAAAATTTTTATGTGTATATTTTTTATGTGTATTAAAATTTTTTAGTAAAATTTCTAATTTATTTTCTAATTTATTTTCAATTTTTAAAATATAATTTTTTTTAAGTATTTCTAATTATAATTTTTAGTAAAATTTCTAATTAAATTTTTTTCAGTTGTATATGAATTTATCAATGTAGTTTTTATATATGATTTTAAAAATATGATTTTTATATATAAGTTTAATTTTTCAAGTTAAATTATATATGATTTCTAAGTAGAATTTTCAGCATAAATTTATCAATGAATTTTTTATAAATGATTTTTTAAGATGAAGTTTTTAGTATAATTTAAAATATAATTTAAAATATAATTTAAAATATAATTTTTCAAAGTAATAAATTTTTAACATAATTATATATTGAAATTTTTTATACAAGATTTTAGCATGTTTTCAGTATAATTTTTTATATACGATTTTTTAAGATAAAATTTTTAGGATAATTTTTACAATGAAATTTTTATACATTTTGATTACGATCAAAGAAATTTTGCGTTATCAAAATAATAATAATAATAATAATAATAATAATAATAATAATAATAACACCAATTAAAATCTTTATAAAAAACTATAAAAACTATAAACACATAAAATAAACTCGTAAAATATCAAAATTTATTTACATCATCACAAATTAGCTTATAATAAGCTCTTCTTAGCTCAGCCAACAAAATATGTACAACTTCCTTCTTCTTGTAGTCTCTGCAGCATCTGCATCTAAATGGACAAGTCAACATTGAGGGATCTGCACAAACAATGCAGTCATCTAAACATTTCAAACCAGATCCTTGAACTGATTCGTAGTGCATCCGTACAATTTCTTCGATGTTTATTCCTGTCATTTGATAGATCCGTGTAGACAAATATTCAGGAGCACAATATGAAAGTTTGTTTTTCATATTCGGAAACAGTTCTTCCATCTTCATCAGAATTGTTTCGAATACGTATGCTTCTTGCTCGTCGATCATTATTAATTTTTACAATCGTCAAAATTCAGTCTATTTAAACACAATCAGTGCTTAATAAATAATCTAGTATTTCTTCGTCGGTATTAAGATTATTAATTTTTGATTTTATAAAATTAAATATTTCTTGTACTAGACTGTTGTATTCCAGTGTTTTTATCCCCATGACAACAACTTTTCCGCTTGCAAATACATTCACACAAAGTGGATTATACTTCACAAGTCTTAATGCAGGAAACAGTTTCGGTTCGTAAATGTTTTCTGTTGTTGTAGACAAATCACACAAGTTGATTCGACAACACATGTCAATATTCAAAGATAATGATTGAATTTGTAAATCTTGAATCTGATATTTGAGATCTCCTTCCTGTAATGGTCTTTTACAACCCATTACTCTACATTTTCCGCTTTTGAAGAATAAGATTGGATATTTTCCACTTCTATCCACTACATGTTGAGGTTTTCCGGTCGGGAACTTCATTCCAGTTACTTCACATTTTCCTCTATAATTAATATTACTAATCATTTTCCAATATCAAAATAAATGAATCAGTATATCAAATTATAAACAAATTAAATTAAATTAAATTAAATGGAATTAAGAAATAATGCAGTATATCAAATTGTAGGGCCTAGTGGGAGCGGAAAAACTTTATTTGTATGTAATTTATTGCAGTCAAATATGTTCAAATCAAAATTCAATAAAATATATTGGCATAAGGGTGCAGACGAAGAACACGGATTGACACAAAATCAGTTTTTTAAATTGAAAATGACAATAGTTAAGGGATTTGATAAAAACTGTTCGTCTAGGTTACGTCGAGGCGATGTAATAATTATAGATGATTTGTATCAAGAAGCAAATAAGGAAAAAGATTTCAATAACTTGTTCACAAAAATCAGTAGACATTGTGGAGTTACAGGTAGTCCCCGACTTACGACCGAGATAGGTTCCTAGTCATCGGTCGTAAGTCGATTAAGTCGTAAGTCGAGTTTCATCATGAATAACTAAAGAAAAATATTAGATACTGTACTACTAACTTTTAGGATCAGAAGAAATGAAACTACCGAAAATTCATATAATGAAAACTTTATTAAAATTTATAAAATGAAATAATAACCCAAAAATATATATTAAATGTGTACTAATAACACATATTATATATGTAACAAAACAAAAATACATAATAAGAAATATATATAATTAAACAAAAACATTTTATTCAACTTAGCGTTATTTTCGTGTCGTCATCATGTTTACTTATTACTAGAGAGCAATCCATTGCGTTGTCTTCAGAAACAGAATATCCAATCCTAGTTTTCTTAACAAATCTGTCTAATGTCGTCTGAACAGTTTGAGGTTTCATTTCCCGGTAAATTTCATAATAACAAGCCAAATTTTTCTGAATCAGCTTATTTACTTCTGAGAATCGTTCTTCATTTACATCCATTTGTTGTAATTTACGCATTCCCTTATTAATTTGGTGAAAAGCATCACTCATTTCTTTTACTAAAAATTTTTTTTGTGGACTTTCTTCTTCATCCGATTTGCCTTTATCAACGTTTTCTCCAACACATTGTGCTTCAAATTCCAATAAGTCTTCATTTGCTAGGTCATCCAATTGGTGTGCAATAAGTTGGTTAATATCTTCACTGTCAACTTCAAGATTGAGCTGCCGACCAAGATCTACAATCTGATCCGTAATTTCCTCAATGTCAACTTCTTTTTCGATCGACGAACTTGTAGATTCTTCAAATATTTTTGTTAGTTTTTTCCATATTCCGCTCATACAAGAAGCCTTGACTTCTTTCCATCCGCTTGCTAAATTTATAATTCCTTGAAGAATATTAAACTTCGACCAAAATTCTTTTAAAGTAATCCCCTCTTCAATAGCCATAATTGCTTGAGTGAATGTAATTTTTAAATAATGGGCCTTAAATGTAGCTATAGCACCCTGATCCATGGTCTGCAAAATGCTCGTAGTATTCGGAGGCAGATACATAATTTGGATGTTCGGGTGTAAGTCGCCTAGGTGTGGCGGATGTCCAGGAGCATTATCCAGTAGCAAAAGTATTCTAAATGGAATTTTATGCTGATTACAATATTCTTTTACTTCAGTTGCAAATACGTTCATAAACCAGTCTTCAAAAAGTAATTGTGTCATCCAAGCACTTTTATTAGAGTTGTAATGCACTGGTAACATATTACGTTTTACTCCTTTAAATGCTCTTGGATTTTTCGAGCGATGTACAACAAAAGGTTTCAATTTATAACCAGCAATATTTCCGCCTAATAAAACTGTTATACGGTCCTTAAAAGCCTTAAACCCTGGCATACTTTTTTTCTCCTTATGAATATACGTACGTTCAGGCATCCTCTTCCAATACAGACCGGTCTCGTCCACATTAAATATTTGTTCCTTTGTATAATTGTTTTCTTCTAAAAACTCGTTGAATTTAACAACAAATTCCTCAGCAGCTATATGATCAGCACTAGCTGCCTCTCCACTAATTTTTAGATTTTGATAATTAGCTCTCTTATTGAATCTTTGAAACCAACCATGGCTTGCAGTAAAAGTCTGATCATAGCTTTTTCCTTCTTTTGATTTTAACATATTGAAAAGACTGCATGCTTTGGTTTGTATAATTGCGAGACTTAAAGGAATTCGTTTTTGAATCAAATCCTCCATCCAAATTACTAACAGTTTTTCCATATCATGTATGGGACCTTGTCTTTTTTTGTTATTATTGTAGAATTCATAGATGTCGATTCTTTGACAGCTTCCAAAATTCGTTTTTTATCTTTTAAAATTGTAGATATTGTCGAATGAGACAGTTTAAGATCATATGCTATATCTTTTAATTTTTTACTACTTTCAAATTGTAATATTATTTTATGTTTAGTTTCCAAGTCTATAACACTTCTTTTGCTTTTATTAGCTTTACTAGTTCCAGCCATTTTTGGGATGATTAAAATTATTCACTAAAACAAACGTATTATTTATGCTTAAATAAATCGATTCTTGTACATTAGATGTTTTTTTTAACAAATTTTATAGGGAAGACTACGAAACTATTTTAATCATTTTCTATGAAAAAATTGAAAAAAAATTGGTCGTAAGTGCGGATGGTCGTAAGTCGAGCGGTCGTAAGTCGGGGACTACCTGTACTGTTATTTTCATAACTCAAAATTTATTTCATCAAGGAGGAAGTCATCGAACTCGTAATTTAAATGTTCAATACCTAGTTATTTTCAAAAATCCTCGCGATCAAACGATTATCGATTTCTTAGCCAGGCAAGCCTATCCAAACAAAATAGAAAATTTTTAATTGAATCATTCCAAGATGCTACAAGCGTTCCCCATGGATATTTATTCTTTGACTTTACACAACAATGTAGTGACGATTTACGTATCCGAACAGATATTTTTAATGAAAAAGGGGTTACGACTTATAAACAAAATTGAAAACAATAAATGATTATCAATCATGTCATTTAAAAAAGTACTTGTCAAAAACGAAATTCAACCCAAAAAAGTTATTCGTAAAACCAAATCAAAAGTAAAGAAGAATCTAAAAAAGAAGATTTTAAAAAAGAAGTGGATCAAATTATAAACAATAATAATTAATTGTAAATAGTAAACATGAAATTTGAACGTAGTCTACCATTTTTCAATGCATTGTAAAGGCTCAAAATAATAAAAGAATAGCAATTTTACAAGCTTTCCCTTCATTTTTTAATGACGATTTGCTTGAAGTTATTGTAAATATAGTTCGAGGTAATGTCAATATTAGTAAAGCTAAAAGAGTGGTATTACAAAGACATAAGAGATCCCTTTTATCATTGGTAAACACTAAAAATAGACGTTTAATGAAAAGAATAATGTATAAACAAAAGGGTGGGTTCTTGGGTACATTAATTCGTATAGTTTTATCTGCAATTAGTGCAATTTCATCCCTAAGATCTTAATGGGTTTACAATACTCTAAACCAGATAAAGTTGTCCATATTTTAACATCTTGTTGTAATAATGAAGGATCAATTAACCAAAAATCCACTCAAAACAATCTGGACAAATCCAAAAGATCCAGATGGTTTTGGTGGTGTAGAAAAATTAACAAAAAGAGTGATTAATTCTAAAAAAGAGACTCAAAAATGGTTATCGGACCAACTAGCATATAGTTTAAATAAACCAATGTTGAAAAGGTTCCCAACCAGACCATACAAAACAAGAGGAATCAATGATTTGTGGCAAATGGATTTGATGGAAATGATACCTTATTCGAGAATCAACAAAGGGTACAAATATATTTTAACATGTATTGATGTTTTCAGTAGATATGCCCGTGCTATTCCAACAAAAACTAAATCTGCTAATGAAATGGCCATTGCAATTAAAAAATTATTTAAAGACGGACAACCTCACAATCTACAGACTGATTTGGGTAATAAATTTAATTAATTATTTATTTTAATGTATTTTAGGTAAAGAATTTTATAATAGCAAAGTAAAAGAAGTTATCAAAGCCAATCATTACTCTATATTCTCGCAATTCAAAGCTTGTTATGTTGAAAGATTTAATCGAACTTTGAGAGAAAGATTGAAAAAATACTTTGTGCATCAAGGTAATAAAACTTGGATACATGTTTTACCGAAAATTATTTTTAGTTACAATCATTCGCCACATAAAGGATTAAATGGTCTCAGACCTGTTGACATTACAGACACCAACAGAAACCAAACATTAAAGAAAGAAAAAATCGATAAGCCAAAATACAAGGTTGGTGATCATGTAAGAATTAGTAAAATCAGTACTTCTCCGTTCATCAAGAATTTTGACAACAATTGGAGCGATGAAGATATGTAATAAAGAAAATAGATACAAAACAGAATCCAGTAATGTATTTAATAGCAGATCATGAAAATAAAGAAATTAGTGGAAAATTCTGCGAACAAGAACTCCAAGTCATTCCAATCCCAACAATATTTAGAATTCAAAAGATTTTAAAAACCAAAAATGTTGGTAAATATAAACAATACTACGTCAAGTGGCATGAATACGAAACTCCAACTTAGATATCCTCATCTCAATTGATTAAATAAATATTATGAAAGAAAACCAGTTTTATATGATTCTACCTAGTAATAGTTGTCCACTTATTTATCCAAATAACGAAGCTAGTAATTTTAATGTACAAGTAAATTCTGTCTACTTGGATGGTGAATGGGAAGTTGCATTGATTTATTTCACTTTTGTGTATAATCCTTTTCCGTATTATAGTAATTCTTGTATACGTTATGAATCTGTAAAGAGTGGTAGTGAAATAAAGCATTTGAAAATAAATAATCAAAATCATACTTATGAATTAATAAATCCAAAATATACTCAAGATGTTGACATATTTATTGAAAAATATGAGAATTTGGTTATTGTTTGTCCGCATGTTCCATTTAAAGTAACATTCCCAGATATTAGACATGCGTTTAGTTTTGGACTAAAATTTACATCAATCATTTGTGAAGAAGATCATTGTCGAATAAAATTACAAAAATTTACTGATGATGGTGTTATGGAACAATTTGGGATAATTATAAGTTATGAAGAAAAATCAAAATTTGAGAAATATTTTGAAGATAATTTATTCATAAACACTTTATCAGAATTACAAGGTAATTTTTTGTCATTTAATCCTTCTCCTTTTAAAGAATTGATAATTCAAGATAATGAATTGGTCAAAATAACACTTGCAGATGACATTACAAATATATCTTTTGACACAAATTTAGCTAAATCTTTGGGATTAAAATTTTCAAAATTTACAGGCACTATACTAGGCACAAAAATTCCAAAGTTATTACATCATCATCAACAAATGTTCATTTATTCAAATTTTATCGAACCAATAAATGTTGGTGATGTTAGAGTTCCACTATTAAAATCAATTTGGATTAAAAAATATGATCAAGGAGAAATTGTGCAATTAGAAATGAAGAATCCAATGTACCTTCCAGTATCGTATTCAACTATAAACATCATTGAAATAAATATTCGAGATGATAGTGGGAAATTAATAAAATTTAGCAAAGATACCAAAACACATTTATCGTTACATTTTAGAAAAGTAAATGAATAAAAGAGATTTTTACGTGAATTTACCTAGTAATAGTTGTCCACTTACATTTCCAAATAATGAAGCTGGAAAGTTTAATGTAGAATTTCCAAATCAGATTTACTTGAATGGTGATTGGGAAGTTGCTTTAACTGAATTCACTTTTGTGTACAATAATTTTCCATTTTATAACAACTCTTGTATCAAATATACCAAGAGTACATTACATAATAGTTATGAATATTTTTATTATATTGAAGGAAACTATACCATTAGTCACAACTCTACATTTTATCTGATATATATTGACAATAAAATTTTGAACATTAATTGTAAATATTTTCCATTCAAAGTAACATTTGATAGTATTGAAGAAGCTAATTGCTTGGGATTTAATAAAAAAGAAGTAGATTTTAATGATGAATTGAATCAGATACGTTACCAAATAAGAAATCAAAATTTGATACTATACGATTGACTATAACTTATTATTATGATGTAGAGTATACTGAGACATTTAAAGAAAATTTATTAATTATTGAACTTTCACAAGTCACTGATCAGTTAATGACATCTTATCCCCATTTTTTCAAGTCTTGTGAAATTAAACAAGATCAACTTGTTAAAATTAATTTGGAAGAAGATGTTAGAAGTGTTAAATTTAGTAAACTGTTGGCTCATAGTTTGGGATTAATTGATGAATTTTATAGTGAAAAGATCATTGTTGGATCTATTTTACCAACTATAATCCAAAGAAATATACAAATTATGATTTATACAAATATTATTGAACCAATTCATGTGGGTGAATTAAGTGTTCCCCTTCTTAAATGTGTTTGGATAGAAAAACATAAAAAAGACGACCTTGTACAATTCATTGAGAAAAATCCAATGTATTAACCAGTATCATCCTCGTATATAAACAATATAGAAATCAATATTCGTGATGACAGTGAAAAATATATATTTGGTAAACAAGACAAAACTTACTTGACATTACATTTCCGTAAAATAAATGAGTAATCCAGACATTGTAAACTTTTATAGCACTCATCAAAATGGTGGGGATTTACCTTATTTTGTAGGTAAACAGTATGGATCTGGTTGGTTAAAAACAATTCGGCGATTCGCACTACCTATTCTTAAACGTATTTGAAATTTTGGTATAAAAACTGCTAATGACGTAATATATAATAATGCACAAATCTTACCAGCTCTAAAATCAAATGCAATATCTGAAATTAAAGATTCTATACCATCTGTAATGGAACACTTACCTTCTGTTATTAACAAAGTTTCTGATGTATTTAATAAAGAACAAAAAGGTGGAACAATTAAACGTCGAAAAATTATCAAGAAACATATAAACAAAAGAATGAAAGGATACGGAACTATATTCCAGTCATGATTAGTGGAAAATCAGAATTATGCATCTTTGATAGACCATCTCCTCAAGCAGTAATTGAAAATGGTTCTTTTGAAGATATTTATCCAGTGAATTCAATTACATATCCAGGAAACACCTCAATTCAATTTTACATTAATAGCTCTCAAACCGAATACTTGGATTTGAACGATACATTACTCTACATCCAAATGAAAGTTGTAAATAGCAACGGGGAAACTTTATCTAATGAATCAGATGTTACTGTAAACAATTTCTTTTTCCAAACTCTTTTTAAAGATGTTGAAGTAATTTTTAATTCTACTAAAATTGAAGGAAGTAATGATGTATTCGCACACAAGGCAATGATTGAAACTATTATTAATTACAATCACGGTACAAAACATACTTGTTTAGGTGGAATGGGTTATGATGAAAATGATTCAAAAAGAAAAATTTGGATTTCAAAATCAAAACCAATCAGTGTTTGTTCCCCACTTCAATTAGATTTCTTTGATCAACCAAAATATTTATTACCTGGTGTTAGTGTTCGAATTAAATTAACAAGATCCAATACTGAAAGAAGTTTAACATGTACAAAAATAATTCCATAAATAATATTATTAGATGCAAAGTTGATGGTTAGAAGAGTTCGTGTTGAACCGTCAGTTTTAGCTGGTCATCAAATTGGGCTTGCTAATAGAAATGCAATTTATCCAATGAAAAGTAAGGAAGTTGTTCAATTTTCATTGCCAATGGGTTCATCTTCATTTTATAAGGAGCAAATATTTGGTGATAGACGACTACCAAATTTTATTCTTGTTGTAAATACTCAATCAGCTAATCTCAGTGGAGAACATTGGCTTGCTATTTACGTGAAACCCGATAAAATATATGTATTTGATCCAATGGGATTCTATTATCCCCCTTTATTGTTATCAAAACTAGAATCAATGTTGATGCCAATTGAATATAATCGAATTCGTTATCAGAATCCGTTGACAAAAACTTGTGGCCAACATTGTTTAGCTTGGTTAAAATCAATGTTCTCTAAATAAATCTTGTATCATTGTGTTTATTACCTAATATGATTTTGTGTAGATTGGTAATGTGTGTTGATTATTACAAGTGCAGATGTGTTGATTTTGATTGGTCACAAAAATATACACACACATTTAAATAAATAGAAAAACATTTTTATAATTTATCATAGTTTACAAACTCGTTTAATTTGTAAGTTTAATTTTTCCTTTAAATTTTTTATTAACATTATACAATTTTAGAAAATGAACAACTTTAATAACAATAATAACAAATATGAATCTAATAATTTTTAATTTATATTGTAATACGAATTTACCTTATATTTTAGATAATTTATTATTTCCACAACATAATGGATTTTATCCCCAAACTGATGTTGAATATTATCAACAAAATTATCCTCAAATTGTAAATGGAGGAAATAATTATCAAAATACACGTAAGATTTTAATTTTTACTAAATAGATTTAATATTCCTATAGATATAATGAACCAACAATTCTATCCTCAAATCAATGGAGGAGATCAATATATGGTTCGGAATGAGCCAAGTATGATTTTAATTTTTTAATAAATTTATTTAATATTTCTTTAGATACAATAAACCAACAATTTTATCAACCTCAAATCTATGAAGGAAATGAACCAAGTAAGATTTTTTATTTTTATTAAATCATTTTTTAACATTATGTTTAGATTATATTCAACAATTTTATCCTCAAAACTATGGTGGAAATCAACAAAGTAAGATTTTAATTTTTATTAAGTTTATTTTAATTTATTATTATTAGGTTATTTCAATTACCCACAACATATTCATGCCCAAAATATTGGAGGATGTAATTATGAAAATTCAAATTTAAGTAACATTTGTATTTTTATTAAATTTATTTTAATTTATTATTAGGTTATTTCAATTACCCACAACATATTCAAAGTCATGGTCAAAATGTTAGAGGATGTAATTATGAAAATTCAAATTTAAGCAACATTTGTATTTTTATTAAATTTATTTTAATTTATTATTAGGTTATTTCAATTACCCACAACATATTCAAAGTCATGCCCAAAATGTTGGAGGATGTAATTATGAAAATTCAAATTTAAGTAACATTTGTATTTTATTAAATTTATTTTAATTTATTACTAGGTTATATCAAAATCATCAAGGCTATGCAGAAAATTATCAAACAAACACTATACATATAAATAGCGAATCAAGTAATTTTTAATTTATATTTTAATACGAATTTACCTTATATTTATAGATTTAGAAAGAAATTTACCAATCTCGGAATGTGAAGAGGGTGATGAAATTAATCAACGAAAATGTATGTTTTATTTGTTTTGTTTTTTTTATAATAACATATACTTTTTTTTATCAAAATAATGGCAGACCCCTTGATTTTTATATTTTTTAAGACACATATATATATATATATATATATATATATATATATATATTTATATGAAAAGAAGGACTGATGCCCCTTTATTACTTATCAAAAATAAGGGCAGATCCCTTGATTTTTTTTATATTATTTAAAAACATGTATTTTTTAGCTATAATGAAGGACTTACGCTTTTTTAAATCGAAAATAAGGGCAGATCCCTTGATTTTTTTTATATTATTTAAAAACATGTATTTTTTAGCTATAATGAAGGACTTACGCTCTTTTAAATCGAAAATAAGGGCAGACCCCTTGATTTTTTATATATATATAAATATATATATATATAAACTGACCACTATATTTTATTATATAAGAGAACAATTTTTTGCATATAAGTTGTCAATAATTATCCCTGCTCAAAAATTTTTTTATTAAAATAATAAGTACTCGAGGTAAACTCTTGGTTTTTAAATGACGTGTTTACTATTAGTTACAAATTATAAAAATCAACAAAACTCAACTTTACAAAAGATAAAAAATTTATTCAACAACATTTAGGATTTTCCAAATAGGTTTGATAATAGAATTGTTAATCTTGACTCCTTTAATAATTATCCGAATTTTATATTTTTTATTATCTTGTACTTGATCCTTCAATTGGCTTTCACAATTAATAAATGAAAATTTTTCATTAAAACCATTTCGTTATTCAACAAATGGAGAATATCTGAAATATTTTTTCGATCTTCCTCTTCAATATTTCCAATCATAATATTGTAATCATAAGCTTTTAAATTAACCGATTCCTAAAAAATAATTAATCAAATTAAATTAAAATAAACATTACTTTGAATGTATATGTAATAGGGAAATTTAAATAGTTCATACTGTATTGAAGGTATTGAACAGGAGGCTTAAATGTCATCCCAATAACAGCTGTACTGTTTTCTTCTAGGAGTATTTCATATACTTTCGACATTCTTGCTTTTTCATCAAAAATATTTTTATTTATAGTAAATAATCGATTTTTATTGGTCGCATACTTCTTGCACACTTATTTTAATAATTTAATTAATTTTTTTTTATTACTAGGTAAATTATACCCTAATTATTGTCAATTAACAGTATATAATAAAAAAAAATGTCACAAAAAATGGAAGAGTGTTATGGTAAAAAATACCATAATTCAATTTATTTTATATGTCCCGTATGCATACCTTCCCAACCCATTCCCTATTTAGACTTTTATGACCATCATAAAAATCATTTGCGACAGTTTCATGTTAAAAAAATTAAATTATTTAAAAGACCAGGAGCAATTAAATTAAGCAGCATCCAAATTACCCCTATAAGTGAACTCATTAGTGAACATGCAACAGATTCTATAAATAGTTATTTGGAATATCTAAATGAAGATATTGGACTGGTGAATGAAACAATGGAATCAGACGAAGTTGTTGAAGCATACGAAGTTGTTAAAGCGGACGAAGATAATGAAGCGGACCAAACGGACGAAGCGGACGAAGCGGACGAAGCGGACGAAGCGGACGAAGCGGACGAAGCGGACGAAGCGGATGAAGCGGACAAAGCGGATGAAGATAACGGATCGATGGATTCATGTGTTAGAGCGGTGCAAGAGATGGAAGATATTGGATCGTTGGATTCATGGGATGGAGCGGTGGAAGAGATATAAGATATTGGATCGATGGATTCATGGGTTAGAGCGGTGGAAGAGATGGAAGATATTGGATATTTGGATTCATGGCATGGAGCGGTGGAATAGGTACACATGGGTCAAAATGATAATATACAAATAGGAGGAAATTTACCTATAATACAAAGTGACTTACGAGGTACACATAAAATAATTAGTATAGATACAACCAACTTGGACATTTAGGAAATTGTTTTTCCTATAGAGATAATTAACAAGTTAAGAGAGATAATAGATATGTAAAAATTCAATTTGGAATAGAAATTGAATTCGAGAAAGATGGAGAAATAAAACTAAATAATATTAGTAACAGCGCAAGCTCACTTACCCAATCATTCTTTGACGATGACATACAAAAGATAAATGAAAAGATATCTTCAATAACAGAGTTAGGGAGTAGTTGGGTAATTAGAAAAATAACTGAAATTTACTTTATAGTAACAAAAATAAGTAATATCAGTAGGTTAAGGGGTAGAAGTTATATAAAAACACCAAAACAATTGGCTAACAAAAAGTGTATAATAAATGTAAAAAATAGTGATAATTTATGTTTTATCTATAGCTTATTGTCGATACTTAAAAAAGATGAGATTGTTAGCCAGCATAGAAAAGATAGTTATAGTTATACTAAATATCTAAATGAATTAAATTATGACCCAAATGATATGCCTATGAAATTAAATGGTATTCGAAAATTTGAGTCAAACAACGAAGGATTAATAATTAACATATTTAGTTATGACGAAACAGCTAAACCCGAACACAACAACTTTGTTTTAAAACATCCATTTTTAAACATAATTCATAGGTCCAAAATTACTGAAGGAACAACTATTAATTTATTGCTATTAAATAAAGTAGGAATTACATCACTCAATAGGTTATTGAATTGTAAAAATAAAACATTAGAAAGAATTCAATCATTATGGTGTCATAGATGTCTGAATCGATTTAGAGATAAGAAAGCAATGGACAAGCATGAGATATTATGTATGAGAAATCAGTTAGGGACAACTTTATATACTTTCCCAGAAAATAAGTTTATTAAATTCACTGATTGGTCAAAAACTGTAACCCCACCATATTTTATATATGCAGATTTCGAATCTGTTTTGCCAAAGGACGACGTACACCATCAAATACATTTACCCATTTCGGCAGGACTTTTGTTAATAAATAATTTTGATGGGAGTACAATATACAAAGAATTTATAGGTGAAGATTGTGTGGAACAATTTTTAAAAACAGTTGAAAAAATAGCAAAATATACAGTATTACCATATTATTATAAAATGGGAAATCAAACAATAAAGGATTTAACAAACTTACAACAGTTTCAATTTGATAAATGTATAAAATGCTATCTTTGTTTGAAAGATATTGTGGATCCAGTGAGAGATCATGATCATTTTACTGGGGAATACTTGGGTGCTGCTTGCAATGACTGTAATATTAATAGAAAAATAAACAAAGTTTTACCAATTATTTTCCATAACTTAAAGGGATATAATATGCATCATATATTAAAATATGGATTGAGTAAATTTAAAAATTGGGTTTTAGGATGTATTCCATTAACGACTGAAAAATTTATTTCATTAATTGCTCATTTGGGAAAAATTAGTGTGAGATTTATTGATTCTTATCAATTTGTAAATGATTCTTTAGAAAAAGCGGTAAAAACCTTGACAACTTTACCTTTGACTCGATCAGTTTTTATAGGGACTATAGTTGATGAAAAGGGGATCTTTCCATATAATTTTGCAACTAGTTTAGATGTTCTTCATGATACTTATGAATTACCACCGATTTGGAAAGGTGTCACTGAGGCTGAATATGAAAAAGCTCTGATTATTTGGGATGAAACTAATTGTAGGACTTTACTTGATTATATGAAAGTTTACCTGAAACTAGATTGTTTTCTTTTGGCAGACTTTTTTCAACAATTTCGAGTGAAATCGATAGCACACAATAGATTAGAACCTTTAAATTATTTTGGAATTCCTGGAATGTCGTGGTCTTCTGCTTTAATGTCATTGGATGAACCTATAGAATTAATTACTGAAAATGAAATGTTTAGCTTTTATGAGGGAGGTATTAGAGGTGGTCTTACTTTTGTTAATAAACACTATGTTAAAACCGACGAAAACACAGATTTACTATATATTGATATTAATAATTTATATGGATGGGCTTTAAGTCAACCATTACCTTGTGGTGAATTTAATTGGATATTTGACGGATTCGATACAATATTATCTGATTGTTTGACTTCGAATCTTGAATCTTTGTCATATGGGTATACTCTTGAAGTTGATCTTGAGATTCCTTCCGAGCTTCATGTTAAGTTAGATGATTTTCCAATTGCAGCTGAGAAAATGAAACCTGAGGGTTCAAAGGTTGAAAAATTGTTGCTGACTCATTATCCTAAATATAACTATGTAATTCATTGGCGATTATTAAAATTATGCATGTCTCTCGGTGTTAAAGTGACACATGTTAATCGCGGAGTAAGATTCAAAAAGTCTAATATTTTTAAAAAGTAAGTAGTGGGATGTGTCACATCCAGCACATGTCACACCCAGCACAGTAGCTCCTCCCCTCTCCCCCGGCTGAGAGAAAATTTTTCTAAGTCCAAAAGTACAAAAAATTTTTAAGACAAAGACAATGACTCATTCAAGGTCATTGAAACAAAGACCATGACTCATTCAAGGTCATTGGATGACTCATCATATTTTTTCAAGGCCATTTAAACAAAGACCAAGACTCATTCAAGGTCATTGGATGATTCGTCATATTTTTTCAAGATCATTGGATGACTCATCATATTTTTTCAAGGTCATTCAAAATTTCTCAAGGTCATATTATTTTTAAACATTTTTTAATTTTAATTTACTACTTATTTTATTTATTTATTTTTTTTATAAGTAGAATTTATTTTCTAAATTTATTTTATTATTATTATTTTATAAATATTATTATTATTTGTTTTAATCAAGTCAATAATATTTTTTATTTTTAAATTATATTATTATTAAATTAAATTGTTTGTTTTAATCAAGTCAATTATTTTATTATTATTATTATTACTTATTATTATTATTATTAATATTATTAATATTATTATTATTTTTTATTATTATTATTATTATTATTATTATTATTATTATTATTAATATTATTATTATTATTATTATTATTATTATTATTATTATTATTTTTATTATTATTACATGTTTTAATTTTTATTACAAGTTTTATTTATTTTTTTTTTATTAATATTATTATTATTATTAATATTATTATTACATGTTTTAATTTTATTACAAGTTTTATTTATTATTAATATTATTCTTTTTATTATTATTATTATTATTATTATTATTATTATTATTATTATTATTATTATTATTATTATTCCATGTTTTAATTTTTATTACAAGTTTTATTTATTGTTAATATTATTCTTTTTATTATTAAGATTATAATTATTAATATTTTTATTACATGTTTTAATTTTATTACAAGTTTTATTTATTAAGATTATAATTATTATTATTACATGTTTTAATTTTTATTACAAGTTTTATTTATTATTCTTTTTATTATTATTATTTTTATTTATTATTATTAAAAATATTATTATCATTATTTTTAATACTTTTATTAATAATACATACATATATATATATATATATATATATATATATATATATAATAAAACAAATACGTAAAAACAACTATATAAAAAACATCTATATAAAAACAACTATATATAAAAAACAACAACTTCATAAAAAATAAATCAATTATTAATAATACAATTAAACAAATATAAAGTTTTATTTCACGTTTCTTCACGCTTGGCATTTGATTATGAAAATATTATAAATAAATAAAAATAAATAAAAAACAAATAAATTATGACAAATGAAAATACCAAAGAGAAATTTTCACAATTTTTATTTTTCGAATATTTACAAGTTAATGAATCTCAATAACATTGTCAAATATCTCATCAAATTGCTGATTGCGAACTGCTGGATCGGTTTCAGGCATTATTATATTACCACCAACATCAAGGACATCAACCCCTCTATAATGACCATATGCAAAACTAGAGTTTTTCCCTACCAAAGCTCTCTTATCGTCATGATTATTTAATGCTATTTTAGAATTTTTAAAAGTGAACAGCTGGTGATTTCGGGTTCCTATCCTAGTTTGAGGTACCGACATAATAGTATTGTTATTATAAAAATTCAAATATGATTGGTGTTACACCCTTAGCTCGCATTGTTGATTTATTTCCTAGCAAGCTATAACATTTAGGGCGCAAGAAAACCCCCTCGCTATATCCTAACCCTTTACTCTCATCCTTGAACTTGCCAATAACCGAGTCAAGTCGTCTAGAATATAAAGGATGAGAAGGATCATAATTTGATGTATCTAACAGATAATCCGAAATCATCGCTTTTAATAAAATTTCTAATTTTAAATTTTTTATCTCCAAAAAGAAGCTATCTGTATCACCCGCTACTAGATTGATATCACAATTATAAATATCACGATATTTTTGTAACTCAACATACTTTAACTGGTACATCCGTAGTTTGGATAAATCTAGAACTGATTTACCGATATAACTAGGTCTATCCAAACATATTGAGTCCTTATTAAGATGGGCGGCAAAAAGTTCATCAGTAATCTCTATTGTTTTTCTAAATGCCGGTTTTGACGAATATGTAATTAACTTTTCAGCTGAATTACATAATCGCAAATTCATCCTCTTTTTAAGGTTCTCAACGGATTTATATAATTTTATACAATTTAAATAAATCTCTATATAATTCACTAACTGCATTTGCACTCAAGTTAGTGTTTTTATCGATATAATGTTTAAAAATAGGAGCTTGCTTGTATTTAATAGCTTTATGTATATGTGTAACCTTAGCCCCGAGAGAAAGATAAAGCCTGAGAAGCCTCCAATGAAAAACATAGTTCTTCTTAGGATAATGCGTTAGCATTAACTTCTCAACTTTTGAATTTGGTGGGCACATCTTTTCCGGTCCAATCGGAAAGTCATTTAAAAAATCATGTAAATTATCTGGAATCTCGATATCAACTTCCATAGTATATCCATATGGAAGGATTTCAATATCCACAACATTCGCACATTCATTCAAAACCTCATCCAAACCATCATACACCCAAGTAAAATCAGCGTAAGGAAGACTTTGGCTGAGAGCCCAACCATACAGATTATTTATATCTATGTACAATAATTCTGTATCCTCCGAAGCAGCAATGTAATGTTTGTTAACAAATGTTAACCCACCCCGTATTCCACCTTCGTAAAAATTGAACATTTTTATGTCCTGTAAAAGTTCAATGGGTTCCGTTAATGTCATAAGCGCTGAAGCCCATGACATACCCGGAATGCCATAAAAGTTTAGAGGTTCAAGACCATTGTAAACAATAGCCTTGGCACGGAATTGTTGAAAATAGTCCGCAAGGAGGAATACATCAAGTTTAAGGTAAATTAACATATAATCACGCAAAGTCCTACAGTTTTGCTGCGTCCAGATTAGTTGTGCCCTATCGTACTCATCTTCACTTACGCCCTCCCAAATTGGAGGCAACTCATAAGTAGTCTCAAGAACTTCCTCAGAAATAGCAAAATTATACTGAAAAATACCTTTACAGTCGACTATAGAACCTTGAAAGACAGACGAAGTCAATGGAAGAGAAGTTAGCGTTTTCACTGCCTTAGCTAACGAACAATTAACAAATTGCATACTGTCGATAAAGCGAACAGCCAATTTGTTAATGTGAACAATTAACGAAATAAATTTTTCTGTAGAGGTCGGTATGATATCTAAATTCCATGAAGGAAAGCGATCGAGACCATATTTTAAAATATGGTGAAGGTCATACCCTCTTAAATTATGAAAGACTATAGGTAGTAACCGATAAATCATACGAGCTATATTACATTTTCGGCAAGCTGCCCCTAGATAATTACCAGTAAAATGGCAATGATCTCTAACCGGATTTACAATCGGTTTTTTACATAAATAACAGGTTCGACAAGATTTAAACTGTCGAACCTCACTGAAAGACATAGGCCCTATCAATTTATCACCTTCCGAATCATAGTACGGAATAACAATTTCAGTTGCAATTTCCTCAATTTTCTTAAGAAAATCAGGAATGCAATCAAGTCCGTAAAAGTAATAATATGATTTTGTGTTAGTATAATTATTAATTAATAAAAGGCCTGCTGCAATAGGCATATGAATTTGATGATGTCTATCATCAGGAGGTAAAACCGATTCAAAATCGGCATAAATCACAAAAGGTGGGGTGATATGTTTAGAATAATTTAGGAATTCTAAATTTTTATTTTCGGGGAGCGTGTATAGGGTTGTGCCAGTCTGAATTTTGGCGCATAATGCAACATGTGTATTGAATGCATTATCTAATCTAAACCCATTAAGGCAATGTGGATACCAACGACAT